>PIJE02000201.1:110204-128605 GCA_002895965.2 Coryphaenoides rupestris
AACGTTCTACATGCAACTCATTCGAGTCTCTCTCTCTCTCTCTCTCTCCTCTCTCCTTTATCTTTTTTTACACACTCTCTCTCTCTCTTCATCCCTCTTCGCCCACGATGGGGCATAAGGCAGCAACCAGATTACGCCACTTTTCTCAGTCCTTTGCAGCCTTTTGTGCTCGCTCCCATGTGAGATACAGAAAACTCTCCTTTCTACTCCTAGCGTCCGAGTCCTTCGAGCTCTCATAAAGGTCAGCGCTTGTTGTAATTCTTGTTGCAGTTTCAGTAACATGGGTTTTTTGTTTTTTTAAAGGATGGGGTAGTTGACCCCACGTCCAACACCCCAACCTGGAGGACCAGGGGGTCACTCTTAGTCTGGCCCCTCTACCCTTCGACCTGTTCAGCATGGGTGACCCCTACCAGGAGTACTAAACTCCAGTCGACATACAGTAGCTCTAGGGGTCACAGGAACTCACCGCCACACCACAATAAGGTGATGATCCCAATTTAGTACATACTATCACTCTTGGAGTCTTTACATCTCTCTCCCTCTCTCTCTCTCTCTCTCTCTCTCCAAATCCAATGCATTTCAAAGGGCTTCATCTACATCTACACTGCCAAATAAGGAACTTAATTCGATCTCTCCCTCGCTCTGTGTTTCCTGCTGTCCGTTCAGCCCGGTCCGATCCAATCAGGGCTGGCGTTAAGTGATGTAATCTTACCGGAGGTCCGCTCCCCCGCCCGGAGCTAAGCAGGAGGACATGGTCTGAAATAGCTCCTGCATTCTCTCTCCCTGTTAGCGCTCGCTCCATCTCTCTCTCTCTCTGTCTCTCGCTGTTAGCGCCAGAAAGACACGCCGAGAAGAGAGGGATCAAACAGAAGACTTTCCTGTCTAAATCTGGGTGCTACAGTCTCCTGAAGCTCTCTTTACCGCTGTCTCTCCCTCTCCCTCGTCTACCTCCATCTCTCTCTCTCCGTCTACCTCTGTCTCTCTCTCTCGTCTACCTCCGTCTCTCTCTCTCTCTCGTCAACCTCTGTCTCTCTCTCTCTCTCCCTGTCTACCTCCATCTCTCTCTCTCTCTCTCTCCCCCCGTCGACCTCCGTCTCTCTCTCTGTCTACCTCTCTCTCTCTTTCCATCTAACTCTGTCTCTCTCTTTCCGTCTACCTCTTTCTCTCTCCGTCTACCTCTGTCTCTCTCACTACAGCTAGCTTGTTCTCTCCCTCTCTCGTTCCACTTAAGGTGGAAAACCAACATTTACATCCCCAAAGTAGTTTAGAAATGCAACAGAGTACGGTTCAATTGAAGTTTATCCAACTGTTTTCCCAGGACTGGGCCCTAGAATGACAGACAGGAAGTTTACCCGTCTCTGCCTCATTATCGCTCCTTCTCTCCCCCTACCTCCACCTCTCGCCCCCTCCTTTAAAATTCTTCTCTGGTTCCTCTATCATATATATATATATATATATATATATATATGTATTCTCTGCTCCTAACCCCTCCCAGCTCACAGACCGAGTGACCTGGAATGGTCCCCCATAACACAGAAAGGAAATGGAAACTAGAGTCGAGAGATCTGGCATTTCATGCTCCTCTTGCTTCTTATCTGGATGAAAACTAAGAGAAAACAAAGAGAAATAGCAACCGAGGAGAGTGAATTTCCACACAGTGGCTGCTGGAATACTGACTTTACCTTGAAAGTCCATTCATTCATTGATTGAATTGGACAGACAGCCAAGTTTGTGGCTTTGGCTGTGCTTCATCCACAGCCGTCTAGTCGAGTACTGGCTATGGATGGCAGATCCTGCACGATTCAAATCCTTTGGTCCAACCAGGTGAGATCCAGGCAACACAATACATGTAGAGCGCTGAATCCTTTAAGCTCCACCTCCTCACTCACCTGAGCTTGTCAACCACTTTAAGCTCTGCCCTCCATTCACCTGGGCTCGTTAATCACCTTTAGCTCCGCCCTTCCACTCACCTGAGCTTGTTAACCACTTTAAGCTCTGCACCTCCACTCACCTGAGCGGTCGTAGCTCTCGTGGCATGTGTGGGTGATCTGAGCGGCCAGGTCCAGGAAGTGTTGTCTCTTCTCCGGGGGTCCGTCGTCCGCACCGATGCCCACCATCCCCCCAGAGAAGCAGGCCAGGTGACCCATCTTGTGGTCCAGGATGCCCCCCCTCCACTCTGCCATGTAGGTCAGACCCCCCTGGGACTTCTGGACCAAGTTGTTCTCAATTGCCTGGTGGGGGACACAGCGGGATACATGTCACAAGTAGAACGTAGTATTCCCAGTTATACTAATGCTAGTGCAATCATTACTACTGCAAACGAACCTAGTAATGCAATAGTACTGGAGTTCTGACTTCTGACTGCATTTCTCAAGTATTTTTGTCATCTGTATATCTCAAATGGATGGATAGACAGGAGGAGAATGAAAGAGCATGAGAAAGAGAAGATGAGCGGACCTGAGAGGAGGGAAAGGAAAGGAGATTTTGCTGTTCGGTTCTTTATTTCTACCCACTGTTTATTTATCTCTACCTACTAAAGGGTTTCTCTTAGTATTTCAGTGATTCAATCTCTTAAAAGGAAACAAAGGGATGGATTCTTGATGACATTTGACAAATCAACATTCCAGGTGTGTTATTTGCAAAATGCAACATGTAGTGGAAATCTTTTTTTCATGTATTCCGACATAGAAATGAAAAATGTAATTAAAGAATAGATTCAATAAATAATTAAACACTATTGCCAAAGCATCTAACAAACACAACAATAAAACAATAACATTATCATGAATACATACAGAGTCATAGGTCAAGTAAGAAATATTAGGTAATGTCAGGTCATTCTTCTCTCTTTCCTTCTTGTCTTTCTTTGCCTCTCTCTTCATATTTATTTTTTGCTGATTGAAGAGACTCTCTTCCTAAAGTTCTCCCATTGATTCTCCTTTTTACATTTAACAAGTTTGATATTTAGGTCTTTGATTTAAATACTTCAAATGACAATATGACAATATTATATGCATGATCATATTGTCCATTTAAATAGTTGCGTGGATCCCTGGGTGATGTATTAAGCAAGACATTAGGTTATTAAATTAAAGTTCTGATATTGTGAAATGGATGCAGTCATTACAAATACATAACACATTAAATAAATCATTAAAGTGCTGCTGTGGACAGACAGACATGCGCATGCATCCTGATCCTACATCTGACGAACATGCTTCCTCACAGACGCCTGGTAATTAAATAGCTGCCTCTAATAAGCTGTTGATTGGTGTAACCATGGAAACGAGAACACACCCCTTCTACCCATTAAGCGTGGTGTTTTAATTAGAAGCTAATGAAGTACACCAATGATGAGAACCTGATGTTCCCCCTTTTCCAGTTTACACAACACACGGTAGTACTGAACCTGAGTACACCTGAGGTTCCAGTAACACACCACCCCCCATGTTAGTACTGGACCTGAGTACAACCTGAAGGGTTCCAGTATACACACACATGGTAGTACTGGACCTGGAGCTACCACCTGAGGTCCAGTTATACCACACCACATGTAGTACTGGGCCTGGAGTACACCTGAGGTTCCAGTATACACACACATGGTAGTACTGGACCTGAGTACACCTGAGGTTCCAGTATACACACACATGGTAGTACTAGACCTGAGTACACCTGAGGTTCCAAGTATACACACACATGGTAGTACTGGACCTGAGTACACCTGAGGTTCCAGTATACACACACATGGTAGTACTAGACCTGAGTACACCTGAGGTTCCAGTATACACACACATGGTAGTACTAGACCTGAGTACACCTGTGGTGTACTAAAGTCAATGGAATCTGTGGCTATTGATGATTTTAATTCAAATATGATTGTATTTTGCCACAGCACTTTTTTGTTGTATTGCATCTTGAACTTGGCTGTTGTCCTGATGATCTTTTATGTCTCTTGTGTCTGGGCCAAGTCTTAAAAGAGATTATAATCTCAATAAGACAAACCTGGTTTAATAAAGGTTATAAAAAAACAATAAAAAAAAGAACAAAAACTAGGTCCCAGTGCAGATAGCAGAGTGCTATCAGAGCGCCAGGACAGAAACCGTGGGGCTCCAGAGAGCAGACCTCTGCCTGACAGCAGTGATAGTCTAATAGTCTAATCGTGCTTAGGGTGTTGGACTCCAAGCCGAAAGGTCCCCAACGGCCGCAGCCTGTGTCCGCAGCCTGTGTCTGAAACGATTTACTGGAAGTCGCTTTTGGATAAAAAGTATCTGCACCTAGAGGATTAAGTTGTAGGTAAATGGCGATGGTTGTGTGAGCACCCACCTCCAGGGCGTTGTAATACATCTTCTTGGCGTCCTCGTCAGTTTTGTCTGACAACAGGTAGGACTTGATCAGGTACTCGTAAAAGCTGTCCCCCAGGCCCCCAATGGAGACGTGATCTGTGGCGGGGAAAAAAAAGGGAAATGAACATTGATTTCACAGTCTCTCTCTCTTTCTCGGAGTCTCAGTCAGCTAATCACACAACCAAAGGGGTTATACAGGGTTAGGGTTACACCAGGTTCGGATTACACAAGTTTAGGGTCACACCAGGTCGGGGTCACACCAGGTCGGGGTCACACCAGGTCAGGGCTACACCGGGTTAGGGTTACACCGGGTTAGGGCTACACCAGGTTAGGGTTACACCGGGTTAGGGTTACACCAGGTTAGAGTTACACCAGGTTAGGGCACAGAGCACAATGCCTCATTTATGTGGGAAGGTGGTGAGTTTGCCAACAAGAATTGAAGCTCTTTTTTCTTTCGCGGTTTTGTTTTGCCGCAACACGGGCAGCGGAGCACCTGCTATTGATTAGCACCGCCACAGCGTTCCGTGGCCCCGCGCTCGTTAAACACAACGCTCAATACATTTTATAACTCAGAGAAGGTTTGGTGCTGCGGTCGCTGTGGATCCAGTAAATATTTGCGGACGCTACAAGAGACGAGAGCAGGTGGGTTCCCACAATCCGGCAGCGAGATTTGTCCGCGGCAATATTTTTCTTCGTTTTTTTTTTTTTTCCTTTTATGAATAATTCAGATTGTTTTTTTTGGGGTGAAACATTTACCCTTCTCTGCTTGTTAGCATGCCAGAAAACAAAGACATTTTCCAAAATAAATAGGGACGTACTGTGGTGGATCCAACAGAAGTGGCCGTGGGGGGGGGGGGGGGTTGTTAACAACTGTACCGGGAGCTACTCATTCATGTTCACATTCTAAACATGGGTACAAAAACTCGCTTAAAGGCATGTGGATTCCACCCACACAAGCTCATTCACAGGAATGAACACACACACAGACACACACACACAAACATACAGCATATATACACCATACACACACACATGCACACACCACACACACACCACACACACACCATATACTGTATACACAGAGACAACAGTACCCATATATACACCCAATCAACACACACACACACACACACCAAACGGCACACAACACACACACCAACACACAAACACACACCAAACCAACACCACACACACACCAAACAAAACATATACACCGCTCACCACCCACACACACACATACACACACGAACACACACACACACACTCCCTCAGAGGTGACGGCTGGTGCGCCCAGTGTGTCCTTGCAGATGACAGAACATGTGTGTGTGTGTGTGTGTGTGTGGGCGGGGGGGGGGGGGGGAAGAGAAACGACTGTTTCACTTCCCGTGTCCTGATAAAACGCTGTCTCTGTGATCCTCTCCATCTCCATCTCTCTCTCTCTCTGTACTGCCGCCACGCATCCCAGCAGCAACCCGCCCAGATTACTGCCCGCCCCACCTCCCTCCCCCCCCCCCTCCTCCCCTCCCCGCCTTCACGTCAGTCTTTTAGGTGGGTCGGAGGGATCCAATTTTGAGTCGTAATTGAATTCATTATCATTTTAATAGCGGTGAGCGTCAGGAGTCATATTACTGGCCCCGGTGGTGGTGTTTGGGCGGGGGGGGGGGGAGGGGGGGGGAAGACGTTAAAAATGAAAAGGAAGGATCCTCGAGGGAAAACTCTGAGCACGGGCTCAAGTGGGTTTCGCGCACAAAAGGTGTCTGCCGCAGTGCCTTTGAGCCACGCGGATATACTTCCCCAATAGGACGGCCGGTGAAGGAAATGGCACAAGATAAGACTCCTATTATATTATTATTATTATTATTATGCTGGACTCTTCATCACGCTGAACTGTTCTCAGGATAAACTCTTTTAATCATACTAAGCTGTTGTAATGCTAAACCATTTCCGTGTCCGACTTTTTATCATAGTCCACTATTTTTATGTAAAACTGTTATCAGCTAAACTTGTGTTGTGGTAAACTGTTGTTGTTTTGATTAATTGTGTGACGCTAAGCTATTATCAGAGCTAAACATTTCACCGATTTCCAACAGCGATAAAATAAAGAAAGTGCATAAAACTAATCTGTCCCGCTTGGAAAAAAGGAAGCGATACAAATTGGATTTAAATGTATGCAGTGCAATAATTTGTTTAACATTGATTATTGGCTTTCATTATTCGAGGAACAACATGTCAAGTTGTTAGGATTTAAAAGAATGGACAAAGATTTTGCTGACGGCTTGACCTGTTTGGGTGAATAAACATTACGATTTGTCATTCTGTCCTCCCGTATTCCTGCTGAAATAGGGATTAAACTCACCAAACACTCGCGGCTCATACATATTTCATCAGCACCGGATAACAAAGAACAACATCATTTTGTATTTAATTTGGAAAGACAAACTCATGACTTGGTCAGACTTTAAATCAGTGAAGAAGAGACGGAAGAGACGTTGAGGTGTCAGTGGAGTACACTTATTCATTAATTATTCATCATAATCATTAAATCATTTATTTTGAATGATGGACGCATACTCACGTTGCACCCAGTTCCCGGTCACGGGACTGAGGAAGTTGGGGTACAGGCCTTGGGGTTTCTCGATCTTGTTCAGAACTTTCCTGATGTTCATCACCTGGACAGGTAAACACACACGATGACATCACAAGCGGCCCGGGTGTCGTGGTATGACCTCACTGCTCAGCGTCGAGGTTCTGTGACCTCTTCAGACCCCATGATTCGTCCTCTCGCTCTCAGAAATGGTTTTCCACATTAAAGTTAAGAGATAATATAACTTTTATGAAGATCTGGTCTTTATGAGGTAGATGTTCGACCCAATAACTCACCAATAACCATTGGAAATCTTCTATAAAATAATCGATAATGTTGATATGATAATGATACGGATACAGATCGGGATCATCGGTGTTGAAAATGCTGGTAATCAATATGTTCTTTAATTCAACTATAATGGGTGTAGTAGTGTTGTCTGTAGAAGCTGTGTGAGTTGAGGTGTCGGTGTCTAACCTTGTCTGCGTAGACTGGGTTCCCAGAGAGCTCCGTGAGGTGGATGAACTCCAGGTGCAGGGTCCCGAACTCCGCCAGGATGCTGCTCCCTGCGGACGCCCATCCCCAGCTCCAACTGGTGCCACTGCAACAGAAGGCACACCGCGCCAGGTCAGCACCAGGATAACACTAACACACACACCTGTCCTGTACAGGTGAGCACCAGAGTAACACTAACACACACACCTGTCCTGTACAGGTGAGCACCAGAGTAACAAAAACACACACCTGTCCTGTACAGGTGAGCACCAGAGTAACACAACACACACACCTGTCCTGTACAGGTGAGCACCAGAGTAACACAACACACACACCTGTCCTGTACAGGTGAGCACCAGAGTAACACAAACACACACCTGTCCTGTACAGGTGAGCACCAGAGTAACACAAACACCACACCTGTCAACTGTAACGGTGGAGCACCGAGTAACACGTAAACACAGCAGCCTGTCCTGTATCAGGTGAGCACCATAACACTAACAACACACACACACACACACACACACACACACACACACACATGGTAAGCACCAGAGTAACACAATACATACCTGTACAGGTGTGTACCGGTGTGTAAGTACCAGACTAAGTAACACAACAACTTGTCATACTTAACATCCCATACCTATAAAACACTTTATGAACTGGATTGGTTTAGAAAATGCCCCAATATGTTGAATCACATGACAATAAATGAAACCAATCAGGATTTGAAATGACTTTACCCATGGTGCCTTTATTGTCCGATTCAAATGATTGCTTAATATTTGCCGGGGCAACGTCATGCAGGCTAGTGCATTAGCATTGAAACAGCCAATGCCGCCGTACCTTAGAAGAAATATGCTATGTCGGCTGAATCTAAAATCCTGCACTTTGTACTTGCACACTTAGCACTTTATCCCTTTAATGTACTCGCCCCTGCTGTCACTGGAGATAATACAGATATCATCTGTTATGTTTCATGTGGTGTGCGCCCATCTGTGTGTGTGTGTGTGTGTGTGTGTGTGTGTGTGTGTGTGTGTGTGTGTGTGTGTGTGTGTGTGTGTGTGTGTGTGTGTGACTACCAGTGCTTTCATGGTACACACACAAGAGGGTGGACCCTGCCAGAACACCTCCGACCCAGCTCTGTCTATTTCTGCATCAGACCATCATGGCGCATTGTGCTTATATATCATCTTTATATGTATTTTCTCAACTTTTACTTGTTCTATATTTGCGTGCCTCATTCTGTTTTTGAGAATACATGGCCAACTTCGACATTAGACTGACAGACATTAATTTAATCTCAACCTGCGTCTTGCATTTGGAAGACGTGGAAGATCTATGTAGGCTATTTATCAAGTCACATAGGCCTACCAGTTATGATCAGAAGTCGTACCAAACTACCAAGTTTAGTAGATATTATACCCCAGATGGAACGGCTGCAGTATTTTTCATTTGAGGGTTGACACAAGGTAAGTCAGATAAGGTAAAATATAATAGCAATAACAACGATGGCATTCACTTTTTTAATTCTATAATTATATGGGGGTTTGTTTTGGAACGAATAACAACATCACGCAGATGAGAACTCAATTATATCCGTGATGATGAATTCAGTTTGATGTTTAATATTCCTCCCTTTTTGCTTCCTAATCCCAATAGCTCATTGAGAGAAGATTTATTATGATTAGTCTTGTTTTAAAGAATACACATCGGATAATATTTTCCACATATTTCCCAAAGTGCCACACAATGTCCTTGATGTTAGGACAATATCAATATCACATCTAATAGCGTGAAATATTGTCCAATGTCCAGTCTTCACAACAACACAAACCTGAAAGAAGCCTGTCGTTTTTCAATTATCTATTTTGTTCTGCGCGCTAATATCATCTAATTAAAGTGGCCGTGGTGAGTTTCTATCTTCAAACTTCATTAACCTTTCTAATTATACAGTTTATAAGAGCGAAAAAATCTAACTGTTGATTACTGCATATGAAGTAATGTGTTGATAGCTCCAAGCACGAGATAAATAGATAGAATAGAAGCTTCTATCTATTCATTCTCTCCATATTAACATCCATCCCACATCCATCTAATTGGGGCCTCGGGTTTTTTGGATCCCTCACGGGCGGGCGGGCGAGCTCTAGTTCTTTATCCTGCGAGTCGTTTCTCATGGGGTTGGAGCGGAGCCGATTTAGCATCACCGTGTTCGTTAATGTTTGGCACATCACGAGTCTCTCATTCTGCTGCTTTTTTACTTAACGGGCCCTGCGGCGAAACAAACGCACCCTCGTGGAGCAACGGAGGCCGCGCTCGACTGACATCCCTGCCCGAGGCGGCCCGTCCGCGCGTCTGCCCACAGCCTGTCCTGCACGGTGTAACCGTACACAGTAGGGTATAGAGCTGACCGCACAGCCACACTGAACATACACACACGTCTTTTATGAAAGTCGTTCTATTATTATTATCTGCTCTATTCTTATCTTTATGTACCACAGCGTTATATTGCCGTCTCCTTCAACAAATGTACTCTTTGTAAGTCGCTTTGGATAAAAGCGTCTGACAAATGCCCTAAATGTAAATGTAAATGTAAACCTTTCTCTCCCCCTCCGACCTACCAGCCGGAGCGGGGCAGGCGGAGGAGAAGATGGTGGCTTCCTCCTTGGCCGTTAGCCGAGAGGAACACACAACCGCATCACACCTCTCCTTTCCTCTCCTCGCCATCCCATGTTTCCCATAGCAACCGACAAAGGAGCACATTCACCCCCCCCCGCTGAGTCAAACACTACAGCTGGGCGACATGGCAAACACCAAGAGGAAGAGGAAGAGGAAGACAACGGAAAGGTACAAGTAATCCGAGAGGGCAGACATCTCGGAGGTAAACGTGTTGCTGGTTTCTCGTGCCTTTTCGCTGCAGTGTGTTTAATCTTCCGACAGCAGATTAACCACTAATGTTGACTTGGCTTCTTTTAAACATGCGTTGTGTTCATGTTGTCCACGCTGTCAACAAATGTGTGTTTAAATGCGTACTCAAACAAATCTTCAAGGATAAGATAAGATAATAATGTATTGATCCTGAAGGAAATTCTTGTGGCAGGTTGCATAGCAATAGAATAAAACAATAGAGAAATAAACAGTAGAATAATACAATTATATAACAGATTTACAAATTTACAGTAAGTCTAGAGAAGTATACAAATATAAGTAAGATAAGATATTCAGTCAGCAAAAACTATAATAATAATAATGGTATAAAGTAATAAAGAAGAAGTATTGCACAAGAATATTAAGAATATTGCACATAATGATGAAAGGTATTGTAGCATGGTAATATTGCAAGGATGATAATAATAATAATAATAATAATTATTATTATTATTGCCACAACGGTAAAAGAATTCAACAAGCCGTTTTAACTTTCCAACAGCCTGCACACCTGATGTTGCAGTTCGCCATGACAACCGAGGATCACCTCCGACTCCGTCTCCTGCTGGTGCGCTTGATTGTGCTCAACTTTTCTCTCAGCCGGGAGGTGCTTAACCCCAGGAGTGGCACGGGGGGGGGTGTTGGTGGTAAACAGTGGTCAATACTCCTCTACATCTCCTGAGTGTTCAGAGAGACATTAAGCGCACACGTCTAAAGACTATTGATCTCTTCAAACGTTACCACCAGCAAACGCCAACAGCATCATTATGACCTTGTTATCCACAGCGGGCCGAGTACCAAAACCGCTCCGCCCTTTATAGAGCTTCGCTATCGGAGACGCGCGATCGGAGTTTTTACAAGCCGCTGCTAATGCCCCACTATGTGTTTAGTCAAAGAGGAATCCATTTAGTACATAAATGTGTTTATAATGTTTCTAATGCAACCTCCAACTTATTCAAAGAGCGAGCCGTTTCTTCACTTCACGCCTGTCCGTACGTGTACACAGTAGGTACGGACGCAAGGCAAAGAACATCCTTGGATATATTTTTAATGTGAGCCTACTCACTTATTCACTTATGCGCTTTTTGACTCTGATGAGACCGGAATACGCACCCCCCCCCCCCCCCCACCCCACACACACACACACACACACACACACACACACACACACACACACACACACACACACACACACACACACACACACACTGACAACACAACACCCGTGTACGCAGGATTCAAAGCGTGGAATGAGTCGAATGCATTGGAAGATGTGAGAACTGTAAACACAGGACTTTTTAATTTGTCAGGAGGGGGCGGACAGGAGGCCCGGAGACTGGACGGATCAGACACAGCTATTAAAAGTTTGGGCTGGGGGGAGACGCCATTACACAGCCTCCCTCCACTCCCGGTGTCTGCTGCTGCAGGGGGAGGAGGCGATGGGGGCGGGGCGGGGCGGGGGGGGGAAGAGGAGGAGGAGGTGGTGGTGCTTGGTGGTGGGAGGAGGAGGAGGTGATCAATACGAGACGTAATATAAGAGTGGGTGGGTGGGGGAGGGTAGTTTGTCTGGTGGGGTGAGGGGAGGAGACTGTGTGTGTGTGTGTGTGTGTGTGTGGGGGGGGGCAGGGAATTGGGGGGGGGGGGAGACGATGGAAGGGGGGTGAGAAGATGTAATCAAAGAGTGTGATGGTGGGGAGGGAGAGGAGGGGAGGAGAGAAGGAGAGGAAGGGAGGAGGTAAGGAGAGGTGACGGTGAGCAGTGCTTGTCAGCGCCCCTAGTAACAGTGTGTATCTCATCCATAACAGCTTTCTCCTCTTCCTCCTCCTCCTCCTCCTCCTCCTCCTTGTCTCCAGGGTGGGAGGATGCCGTTGATGACGAATGAATGAATGAATGAATGTATGACGGTTATGCTGTGGAAAATCAGAACCTGAGCACCGGTCTCGCAGTGAACTTTCCAGAAAGCTTTTAGGCAGGGTGTTAGTTTACATTATTAAGTGTTCAATCCTTTTTAAAAAAACAATGAATCAATGACGACCAATCAAGATGATGGAGTAATAAACAGATTTATATGTTTCTTGCTGCGTTGCATTGATCAAAGTGTGTATGAAAGTGTAGCTGGTTGTGTAGCTGTGCATGTGTTTGTATTATTGCATGTATGTATGTATGTATGTATGTATGTATGTATGTATGTGTGCATGTCAAATTAGTGTGTGTGTGTGTGTGTGTGTGTGTGTGTGTGTGTGTGTGTGTGTGTGTGTGTGTCTGTGCGTATGTGTGAATATGTCACTGTGTGTTTGTCTATGCATGTGTGTAGGTGTATAATGTGGATACTGGATAACGTCCTCTCCATCCTAACCCTCACCACAGGCCCTCTCTGGCCATCTGTATGTGTGTGTGTGTGTGTGTGTGTGTGTGTGTGTGTGTGTCTGCGTGTGTGTGTGTGTGTGAACGTGCATGTGTGCATGTGTGTATATGTGTGTGTATATGTGCGTGTATGTGTGTGTGTGTCTTAGTCCAGAGGTCCTCTCTGTCCATCTGCAGTGGTCCCCGTGTTAGTGACGCGACAGACAATATCACCGTGGCAACGACTGATTGAATTTGCCAGCATCTGTCTGGCTGGGCTGCCGGGTTAATTAGCAACAGGTGGCCGGAGCAGTGCGTGTCTTCTGAGACAAGGAGGAGGAGGTGGGGAGGGGGAGGGGGGGTGGGTGGTGCTGAGGGGGGGTGCTGGGGGGTGCTGGGGGGGTGGGTGCAGGCGGCAGACTCTGTGTGTGTTCATCTATTTACAGCAGATGGAGTGAGAGAAGTGGGAGAGCTCAGCTTTGTATCCTTTCGCCTGCTTTCCCATCGGTGCGGGTGCTGCTCGAACCCGAGGCGTGTGCACACCGCCTTTCCGATATGTTCATTTGCGCTCCGTTTGATGTGGTTTTGTGCCGATCGGGTACCTGTAGCGCGCCCCCCCACCCCCCCCCTCAGACGCGTGAGCAGAATATAGGGGGCGGCAGTAAGCTCAGGAGGTAAGAGCGGTGTGTCTGGGCAACCAGGAAGGTTGCTGATTCTTATCCCCGGGCTCCGCCTATGCCTAAGTGTCGAGGTTGTCCCCTGGACGCGAGACAGCCACCCCTGAACCCTAACTGCTGCCTGGACGTGTTTGGGTTGTTTACCTTGCATGGTTAGGCACCCGCCGGTCGGTGTATGTGAACGACGTGTAATGTGAGGCAACTGTAAAGAGCTTTGGTTTAAAAGCGGATATATTACAGTAAAATTGCCAATCCATTTACCATTTACCATTGATTCTGCTTTGTTATACCCACAGAACTAACATGGAAACACAAGGAAACATCTGAAAATGTAATTTACCTGCAGGACAACAAGATAGCTAAAGATCTATCTCGATTCTTATTGAATTGTTGAATATTACAGATGCTGATTGCTGCCCGACTAGTAAAGACCATAAATAGAAAAGTTCAGAAAAGCCTCTGTTTCTTCGCAGTTTCTAAATGCCGCTGGGACACTCATAATGATGCTAAATGATGTGCTTCAGTTCAAAGGAAAACATTTGTGGGTTTGGTGTGGATGAAGTACTGAGAGAGCGAGAGAGCGCGGCGCGATGAGAGAGAGAAGAGTGAGTGAGAGAGCAGGAAGAGAGAGAGAGAGAGAGAGAGAGAGAGCGAGGGAAAGGAGGATGCAGAAGAGGCAGTAAGAGAGAAGAAAGAGAAGAGGAGAGAGGAGAGATAGCTTGTATCGTAAGCTAGTCGCTTCTAGAGATGAGAGGAGTGAGTAATGTGGCCCCTGTGACCCTGGCCCTAAGTATAACCGCGGGTGTAGGCGGTTGTGGATCAGCCTTTTTTGGGTATTTATAATATGCAGGTGATTTGCGGGTGGGTGTTTTTGGTGCAAAAGCGATTTGCCTAAATAAAGGAAGCCTATTATGCTATAAAACCAAGTCAACAAAGCATTTTGCTGTTTGGCCACCGATAATAGGCACGATGTGCATGACGAAAATGCAAAGTTAGGCAAAATCCTCCGATCAAGATGACAGTTGTATGCAAATCTCCCTCTCATACGAAAACAAAATTATTAATAACAAAGCGATTGTGGTTTTCTGCAGCACACACACAATGCAGTGTGTTGCTAAGCTACGACCTCAACTTGCACTCCCATCAAAACAGCCCTAACCTTAGCCTAATAAGCATTTTTACTAATTTAATTTTTGTTTCATCTTTTGAAGAATAGCCTTAGTTTAGACTTTAAAAATGGTAAGTGGCCTGTGCTTTGGGGGGACCATTTTATAATACTGGGGCATTGAAACGGCAATTCGAGTGGCGGCGGGTGCCTGAGCTGAGATTCCGTTTGTGGACGGAGGGGAGAGAGAAAGAGGCCGACCCGGATTAGTACGAGCCACTGTGGGCCGGCCAGCGAAACTCCCCCCGGCTGGACGGGCGGCCAGACCGGACCGGGCCAGGGAAGGTTTCACAAGCGCCAGGGGACAGTCCGCTGCCAAGACTGAGAAAACACCTTTGTACGACTGCTGGGCTTTGAGAATTCAATAATAAAAGGAGCAGGCATGCATCATTACTGTTTGAATGAGCTGTATAAATAAACTTGCCTTGCCTCTGTATGTTTATATAACGAGGCCGTTATATTAACGTTTAACCCCACTGACTCCCACCCCCCCATGGACACTATTGTGTTACATTAATGCACATCTTTTCTTGAAATTGCATCTTATTTTTTTTTTGGCTTATTTTTGATATTTTTCTTTTTGAATTTGTTGAATTTTTTAGAGTTTCTATATTATTACTTTGTTTAATGTTCAATGTTATGCACCAATTTCACAAAAGCACATTCATTGTTTGTAAAAACTAAGGCAATAACAAGGCTGATTGTGATTCTGACACAAGTTATAGCGGTGAGTTGATTGTATTGAATCCATATGGAGGGCTGCTACATATGGTTTGATAGGGTGCTAGTGTATGGGGTTCGCTGCATATGGAGGGCGGGGCCGGCGTTGGGACTCACCTCCCCAGGTTGATGACCCCTCTGGGGATGCCGGTGGGTGTGTTGAAGGCTGGGAGGAGCTTCTCTCCGAGCTCCAGGACCTTCCTCTTGTACATCTGCAGAGATCACACAACATACACACACACACACACACGTTATCGAGAGGAAACAGGAAACAGACAGTGGTGGCACGCTAAACACAACAGGAAACGGTGAGGAGAGGAGAGAGGAGATGAGGAGATGAGGAGACAAGAGAGGGTTGGGTTAGAGGAGAGAGGGCAGAGAGAGGTAGGGAAATGAGAGGAGAGGAGACAACCAATCAGAAGACAGCTAGTGACTGTTTAGAAGTCCACTGAGGGTCATCCTTTACCTTTTATTGTTTTATTGTCTTTTATTATCTTCTTGTTCCAACTCTACCTTAACTCTTGTCTTGTTTTTGTTTGGCCTTTCTACTTTCTGTTGTTATTTTGTCTTCTGAGTAGACCTGTTTTTGCATTGTCTGTCAAAGCACTTTGTAAACTCTGTTTTTAAAGGTGCTGTACAAATAAAGTTATTATAATTTGTATTATTATTATCCAGCAATCACTAAAATATCACTCTGAATCGCCAACACCGCTTTTTCCTTCATATCACATCAGAGGAAAGACACACTGTCAAGAGCGCACACACACACACACACACACATAATGCATCACAACACACACACGCACACGCAATGCATCGAAACACACACACACACACACACAATAAATGGCAGCAAAGCAGGGTTTTCCTTGGAGAAAAGTCATTGCAAAAACTAATTAGGTAAAACATAACAGGACGAGGACCGCTGGACCCCCAGAAGGACCCAAATCAATCTCCCACTGATGTAAATTGAGGCAGTTCAATTAAAACCTCTCCCTTTGCTCCTCTCCTCTCTCCTTTTCCTTGCCTCTCCTTTCCTCTCTCCTCGCCAACCTCTCCTCGCTCTCCATTCCTCCCCTCCAGTCTCCTCTCTTCCCTGTCACTGCCCCCCTCACCCCTGAACTCACCCCCCGTCCTCCCTTCTCCCCCCTCCACCCCACTCCACTCCCCACCCCTATTCTCCATTCCTCTCTCCCATCCAATCCTCTCCTCCTCTCCTCTACTCCACTGTCACACCACTCTTCTCCTCCTCCTCACCTCTTCTCCTCCTCTCACCTCCTCTCTCCTCTCCACTCAGAGATAGATATAGTAGATATAGAGTCAATATACACCAGTACAGACGGAGTAGATATCAGCAGAAATGGAGAGCAGGTATCAGCATACAGACAGAGTAGGGAGGGTGTATTCCCAGCGAGATGAAAACCTATTTTGCTTCCTTCCTCCTCAGACAAGCGTGCCCGCGGGGTTTTTAATGCATAAGTGATTTTCTCAACCGGCCTGACATTTCCATGGCTTCACACCAACACAACACATGAACTCTCAACTGAACACATGCACACGTGAACACATGCACACCTGAACACATGAACACATGCACACATGCACACATGAAGGAAAGCCTGTCAGCTTCACAACATGCCATCGCTGTGTGTCTCACGTGCACGGGAGAGGATGAGGAAAGAGAGAGAGAAGGAGATGCGAGAGGAGACGAGAGAGAGAGAGAGAGAGAGAGAGAGAGCCCGGTGCGTACGGAGAGGCTGATGGATGCTCGCAGACGTCTAGAGTGAGAGTCTTCGCAAACAGAAAAATTCTAAAAATATTCTTTCATTGCCTGTTCCCTCTCTTCTCTCTCTCTCTTCTTCTCTCTCTCTCTCTCGGTCAGTCGCTCACCCGCACGTCACGCCCCTCTGCACTTGCTTCAGCGCGCGCACGGGGGGGGGGCGGGGATCCGGCCTTCGCCAAGGAACTGGGAAGTGGCGGGGCGTGCAAATGGGGGCGTGCGAGAAGAGTCTCCCTCCCCCGCTGCCGCCTCTCTCCGCTTCGCTTCTCTCTCTCTCTGTCGGTGCGTGACCACGGTAGCTCTCGGAGGGGGACTTTGTGGCGCTCAACACTCCAGCGGTTAAGAACTGACGAAGTGCCCCCCTTCCCCCCCTCCCCCCTCCCCCTCCTTCCCCCCATCCCCTCCCCCCTCCCGTTTCCCATCAAGCATGAAAGCGGTGAGCAGAAGAAGCAGGAGCTGGCTTTCAAAACTGCCAACCCTGGTCAGCTCAACCCGCCTCTGGACAGGGGAGGTAAAGTTTGCAGTGTGTAGGGCTACGTGCTAACAGGGCACACTTAAGGACAGGCTACAGCGCTAATTAGATGCTCTAAGGCTACATGCAACAAGCTACATACTAACATGACTCCTACAGTCTGAATGCTGCCGGGCGATAGAGTTGACGGGGTGCGACAGGGCGGGGCCAACTGCTATACTCTGTGGGTGGAGGAGGAGAGGTTGGCGTCGGTGCATTCATTAAGGTGGAGGGGTGTCTTCTGGTGCAAGTTGTGGGCGTGGCTGTGGTTGGGTTCTGGGACGAGTTACGGTGTGTTGCCGTCCCGGGTGCTGTGTTGACTGTACGTCACAGTTCAGAGGAACCCTGAAGTCAATCGCTGGGGGTAATTCATGAGTAAACAAGTAACTGAAGATAACCACACTCCCTTTGTTTATTTGTGTGTGGGTGTGTGTGTGTTGTGTGGTGTGTGTGTGTGTGTGTGTGTGTGTGTGTGTGTGTGTGTGTGTGTGTGTGTGTGTGCGGGGTGGGGGGGGCAGCCTGTGGCAGCAGTAAGGACTGATGAAGAAATGAGGAATATAGGGGCTGGATAAACACACACACACCACCAACACACAGCACTCATGACACAATGACACACATGCAAACACATTCCACAAGAAAGATGCACACTCACTACACACACACACCACCAAAGCACACCCTACCACGGGGACTCACACACACCACTTTATACACGCTACACACACACACACGCACACACACAGAATGTACAACACACACACACCACACACACACACGCCATTTTATCTCAAACTAAGCTTGCCAAGTCATGGCACACTTGGAGAATCAAAAGTGTGTGCATGAAACATT
>PIJE02000201.1:134392-156892 GCA_002895965.2 Coryphaenoides rupestris
CACTACACATACACACACACACACACACAGATAGCCATACACAGATACAACACAAGCGCTGTCGCGTGTTGTTAACCGCGCTTAATAATGAGACGCACATGTGCGTGTGTGTGTGTGTGTGTGTGTGTGTGTGTGTGAAGCACCGTTATGCATGTTAAAATGAACAAAAGCAAAACAATGCGTGTGGCTGCCGGTTGGAACCTCAGCCCTGTACACCGGACACCTTCCCCTTAAAACACCCCGACGACCCACGCGTCTAAAGACACTGACCACACTTACAGTGACACACACTAACCACCTCCCTCCTAAAAGCACCGACCACCTAAACTTCCCCTCAAAGAACAACAACATAAAGACACAACTGCCCCCCCCCGTGTCTCTCGCTACCACCGAGACACAGAGGAGTGTAATCACACTCGATCGGAGGAACTTGTGTCACCAGCGGGTTGCCATCAGCAACGGCGAGAAGCCATCTCCCCCCCACCCACCTCGAAACACGCAAAAACTCGCTTAAACGGCTGTCGGAAATTAATCATTTTAGCAGTGGGGATTCCACAAGTCAAAGCAGCCGGGATTTGCGGTGTATCCCGATCAATTTAAACAGTCCTCTGTGGTCTGTGGTAGTAAATCACATTTGCATTGAGGATGGTGAAACACGACGTCAGAGCGGGCGCTGGAAAAGCAGAAGAGTTTTTTCTTTTTTCGATACGCGTTGCGGAAGAGGTGACGCCGGCCGTAAACTCCACCGCTCGCACTTTGTCTTCTCTCGCCGTTTTTTTCCAGGGGACAGAAGTACTCGCGCGCTAAAATCCCGTTTAATCAGTCCGAGTTCCCGCGAACAGCTTTACCACGGAGCGGGCCGTCTGCGGCGGTGAGATAACCGCCGGCGACACGGAAAAAACGCCACGTCTCCCCACCGCCCGTTTGCCGCTTAATTGAAAATCGGAAAGGCGAGCAAAGTGTGGCGGCTCCATTTCAGTTAAGTTCCTTTTAAAAAACAATCCAAATGGAGAATGGAAAGTTTAATGCGGAGAAGCGTGTTGTGTACTGGTGGTGTGTCTCTCCGTAATTCTGAGGGATAATAGTTCTTAAGCAAGTACAAGAACACTGGCTATTGTAGCACATTTAAGTAATTGAGTCGATTAGGTTTCAGTCAAAAACGGTTTATTGCAGTACAAAGCAACATGTCATGGAACACATTCCCACACCAGCGGGAATTTGCCCAGAAAACTGAGGTCTGAGGTTTCCAGAAGTCGCTTCCAGAGGCATCTTCTTTTTCCCTGATAATTTGTATGTCCTTGATAAATTGCGGCATCACAACAACTCAGATGAGACTGCTGATTCCACACACACACACACACACACACACACACACACACACACACACACACACACACACACACACACACACACACACACACACACACACACACACACACACACACACACACACACACAGACCAACATTCCTCGGGACATTGAAGATCATGTCCTTCATTTTGATGGAGAGTCATCGTGCCCTCGCCACAGAGAGCTGGGTGGAAGCATGCTTTCATCAATATTACACTGAGAACTTCATCGGAAAACATCCCGGCCAATGAAAACCTGTTTTATGAAGGTCCTGTTTTATGTCGCAAAACCCTCAACAATTTCTCAAAAGAGGGAAAATGGAAGCCAATGGTGATAGAACTTGTAGGATGTGAAGGTTGGAACGTGTAGAAGATGACTTTAATCTATAATTGCAGTATGAGTAAGTCATTTAGTTAAAAAAAATGGTTCATTGCTATCGTGCCACAACGTTATCATCAATGATGTTTTGCTTGTCAGATAAGATCTAAGAACTTCAGAACTTCCAGACAGGGAACTCAGATGTGCTCTGAGGTGCTAGCCACCGTACGCTAGCCTTTGATGGCCCCTAATCCATCCGCTAGGCTTAAACGCTACGTTCACGAGGCTAACGTGCTGGGCTAACGCGCTGCTAGCACACCTCCGTTCTCTGATTGGTCGAGGTCGAGGTGACACCGGCATGATTCGCCGCGCGCACTGTTACCAAGGTTCTGGCTCCACGGTAGCACTCGTTCTAACGGTGGGCACCTGTTCACCACCACCCCCACTGGCCACCAACACACACACACACAACACACACACACACACAACACACACACACACACACACACACACACACACACACACACACACACACACACACACACACACACACACACACACACACACACACACACGGTCCACAGCATCAGTAAGAGGATTGTTGGACACGCTGTAGGAGCAGGAGGGATTATCGTGATCGCTGCCAGCCAAACACAGGTGCTGTGTGCGCACACACACACACACACACAACACACAACACACACACACACACACACACACACACACACACACACACACACACACACACACACACACACACACACACATCACACACACACACACACACACACACATAACTACACAGCACCGCAACACAATACAATACAAATACACAATGCTCAACTCAATACAACACAAGATGAGATTATCCTGCTAGTTGCCAGAGCACCCAGGTGCTGCACGCACACACACACACACACACACACACACACACACAACACACACACACACACACACACACACACACACACACACGTACAATACACGACTCAGGACAATGCACCACAGACCGAGACGACGACATAATTAGGCTGCAATGCAAAAAAAATTAGGATAATAATACCACACAAGACTACAATACATAACACAAGATAAACCAATACACACGCACGCAGGCAGGCAGGCAGGCAGGCAGGCAGGCAGGCAGACAGACAGACACACAGGAAGGGAAGGAGGTCAGGGGAAGAGATGGTGGATGGAGGGAGGAAGCAGAGAAGGAAAGAAAGGCAGAGAGAGGAGGAGTGAAGAAGGAAGGAGAAGGAGGAGGAGAAGAAGAATAAAGCAGGAAGGAAAACAAACAATAAAAGTGACAAGACACACGCAGAACCGCCCGGCCCCCTGTGTACCAGACGCACGCATAGATGCACACATATAAATATAAATATAAATATAAATATAAATATAAATCTACATAACACACGCTCTCAGAAAGGCAACTGTTTGCTGTCTGCTCCGTGCATTAAATATGCATGTCTGGTCTCTCTGTGTTCTGAAGGGGAGTCCGACAACTTTCAGAACCGCGAGCTGTGTTGGGGGGGGCGGATGGGGTGGGGGTGGGCTGGCTGATCCGGGCCGACACACACAGAGGACAGCCTCCCAGCCCGGCGGTAAATGCTGGCACGGGCCTAGCCATGCAAGCACGTCTGGTGGGAGGGGATGTTTAGTACATGGTGTGAGGGGTTGAAAAACACACGCTGGAAACTGTGTGTGTGTGTGTGTGTGTGTGTGTGTGTGGGTGTGTGTGTGTGTGTGTGTGTGTGTGTGTGTGCATGGCTATGAACGTAATTATGCATGCATGTGTATGTGCATGCACGTGTTTGTCTGTGCATGCATGTGTATTGTTGTGTGTGTGTGTGTGCAGGCTTATCCCGGCTGGCTGCATGCAAGCAGACAGCCAGAGCTGCAGCATGTCACTCGCTGAACTCATGTCAATACACCACACACACACACACACACACACACACACACACACACACACACACACACACACACAAACACACACACACACACACACACACACACACACACACACACACACACACACACACACACACACACACACACACACACACACACACACACACACACACTCAGAGCTCAGAGCTCAGAGCTGCATCGTTACTGCTCACTGGTCTGCAAACACACTGCCAGGTCTACACAGCTACACACTCTGGTCGGGTCTACACAATGCTACACACCTAGGTGTACACTACTACACAGGTGTGGTGAGGTGTTGATTCAAGCCAAACCCCAGTGGGCAGGTGTAGCGGTCTGGCTGAATAAAGGGTATCGCATATTCATCAAAATCTCGATTTTGGCCTCTGTAATTAGTGGCTGCAGCCAACTTTTTTGCTTTAAACTTATAATTATGAAGTCAATGCTGTTTGCACAGTATAATGGCTATTGACTAATGAATGTTAAGTTAGGTTCCTATAAGCCTCTATTTCACCATGCTGCCACCGGGCACGATTGTTCCCGCCAAAATCCATTTATGGCACAGGAAGTGCGTCACCCACCCTGTTACCATAGACACGATACAAGCCCAGTGGCAGCAGTGGACGGTGGAACAACCGAAGCAAATCTACTAATTATTAAAAGTAAAAAAGAGCCCACAGTTGGGGGAGGCAGAGCAGGAGAGTAGAAGGCGTGACCGAACAAGAGTGAACCTTGAACGGGTGTTCACGAGATAGAGAGAGGCTCCGGGGCTTGAAGGGGTTCCAAGCAGACTTTCAGTTCGCATCATTTCTTCTTGATAAGTAAGTAAAAACCTGCCCACCTATTAATACAACTGGATGTTTTACTTCTGCCTTTATCACAGCACTGAGATCGGGGTCTCGAGTTGAATTTGGGATTTTTGTGGTAGGTTCTTGATTTGGAAAGAAGCCAGGCTGCTAGCGCTTAGCCATGCTGCCAACATCAATGATCCATTGTCCGTTTGATAACCTGAACAAATAGCTTCTTGCAGGGACCTTTCTAAGATGAGGAGTGGTGAAGGTTACTATATTATATGATGAAGTTATAATGAAGGATAGATGGTTGAATATTTCAAGACGCCTCCAGGTAAAGTTAGGTAAAGTTGTGCATCGTTAAAATTGCCAATAGTTCCCAAATTCAGGATAACATTATGACAATTTCACTTTACCTCTTTGGTGAACATTCTTCACAGAAATTTGCTAAACAAATGTCTTGTGTTTTTACATGTACTTGTACTTTCTTTCTTATTTCTTTAAATATGAATACATCAGATTTTGCATGCCGTGATATTAGAATCAAATACCCTGGGCACCGCAGAATACTAATTAGAATCTAAGATAAGATAGAACTTCATTAATCCCGAAGGAAATTCTTATGAAAGAAGTTGCTCAAAATATCAACAACATAAGCATAGCAATATAATAACAAACAACAAACAATATAATCACGATAATCAATCAATATAATCACCATGAATAATTTCAATATCACAACATCAAAATAATCACAATATCATCATTTGTGTCATAGTCATGCCGTCCTATGCAGTAGTTAGGGTGTTTGTCTCCCAGCTCAAAGGCTCTGGGCTGGATCCTCCTCAGGCCAGGAGTCCAGGACGCCCCCTAACCTCTTACCGGCCCCTGAACCACATGGCCCTCCTTAACCCCGTGGCTTTCACTGAGACCCTCACGGTTACTATCGTGTACCTGTGAGCAACATCAGCTATCAGTTGCTATTAGCGGGACAAGAGTTTTTATGTCAACATCGTCTTTTTTGCCGCATTATCCACTCCGTTGCCGTGAGGACCACGAGCATCACCTGACGAGACACACGTCACAGGGGGGGGGTTCTTGCTGTCTTGTATCCGTTTTGTCCTGTGGTGGCAAGGGAGGGGAGCTCGCCATCCGGAACGCCACAACGCGTTACGCTGTGGTACGCCACGCTACGCTACGCTACACCATGCTCCGCCACACCGTGGTACGAGACGAGAAAAGCCACTTAGATGGCAGGTAGCAGGAGCTTCGGCTGCACTCTTTAAATCACTTTTATGGGGGTTTTTTTTTAAGCAAATGCTTTCATCCAAAGTGACTCCGATACGCGTCATTAATGAGCAGGTACGGCTGTCACGCTTCTTGCCCACGGTGTGTTCCAGACTTGAGGCGGACGCCGAGGGTAGCGGGGACAGAGAACTCGGCAACCATCCGGCCCGGGAGTCCCCGACGCCGCGACGGCCGCGAGACTGTCCTGCATTTAACGGAAACGTTCCCAGTTGGTCGGGGGCACTAGCCTTTATGCTCGAGGAGACAGGGCTCCGTGGAGGCCAGTAGAGGCAGACTGCAGAGCGGCTGCGAGGGCCCGTTGAGGCGTCCGCAGAGCCCGCCCGACTCGACAACAATTACAGCCTTGGTCGTGGAAAAACATTTCTGCAGTTTCCCCAGCTGCAATATCTTCCTTTAATAGCGCTCTATCGTCCTCTCCATCTCTCTTGCCGTCTCTCTCGCTGGTTTTTATTTGTCTCTCATTCTCTCACGCTCTCTCTCTCTCCCCCTCGCTCTCTCTATTGTTGTTTTTTTTTCCTACCCAATCCTTCTGTCTTCCTCTCTTCATCAATCCCTCCTCTCTCCTTTTCTCTTCTCTCTCTCTCTCTCTCTCTCTCTCTCTCTCTCTCTCTCTCTCTCTCTCTCTCTCTCTCTCCTCTTCTCTCTCTCCTCTCTCTCCTCTCTCTCTCTCTCTCTCTCTCTCTCTCTCTCTCTCTCTCTCTCTCTCTCTCTCTCTCTCTCTCTCTCTCTCTCTCTCTACCAGTCCCCCTCCATCAGAGGAGGAAGTAGTTTTCCTTTGTGTCCTCTGTGTCTCTATTCTATTTCATGGTTTCCAGGGCAGATTGAGAGGCATCGTGCTAAGCTGCAGGGAATTATTACAGCACCTATGACCTATAATAGCTTTCTGTAACACACACACACACACACACCACACCAACACACACACACACACACACACACACACACACACACACACACACACACACACACGGTCCACAGCATCAGTAAGAGGATTGTTGGACACGCTGTAGGAGCAGGAGGGATTATCGTGATCGCTGCCAGCCAAACACAGGTGCTGTGTGCGCACACACACACACACACACCATACACACACACACACACACACACACACACACACACACACACACACACACACACACACACACACACACACACACAACACAACACACAACAACACAACAACACACAACACACAACAACAAACAAAACACACAACCAACACAACAACACAAGATGAGAATCCGTAGTCCAGACACATCTCACACACACACACACACACACACACACACACACACAACACACACACACACACACACACACACACACACACACACACACACACACACACACACACACAGACAATACACGACTCAGGACAATGCACCACAGACCGAGACGACGACATAATTAGGCTGCAATGCAAAAAAAATTAGGATAATAATACCACACCAGACTACAATACATAACACAAGATAAACCAATACACACGCACGCAGGCAGGCAGGCAGGCAGGCAGGCAGGCAGACAGACACACAGGAAGGGAAGGAGGTCAGGGGAAGAGATGGTGGATGGAGGGAGGAAGCAGAGAAGGAAAGAAAGAGAGAGGAGGAGGAAGAAGGAAGAGAAGGAGGAGGAGAAGAAGAAAAAGCAGAGGAAAACAAACAATAAAAGTGACAAGACACACGACAGAACCGCCCGGCCCCCTGTGTACCAGACGCACGCATAGATGCACACATATAAATATAAATATAAATATAAATATAAATATAAATCTACATAACACACGCTCTCAGAAAGGCAACTGTTTGCTGTCTGCTCCGTGCATTAAATATGCATGTCTGGTCTCTCTGTGTTCTGAAGGGGAGTCCGACAACTTTCAGAACCGCGAGCTGTGTTGGGGGGGGCGGATGGGGTGGGGGTGGGCTGGCTGATCCGGGCCGACACACACAGAGGACAGCCTCCCAGCCCGGCGGTAAATGCTGGCACGGGCCTAGCCATGCAAGCACGTCTGGTGGGAGGGGATGTTTAGTACATGGTGTGAGGGGTTGAAAAACACACGCTGGAAAGACTGTGTGTGTGTGCGTGTGGGTGTGTGTGTGTGTGTGTGTGTGTGTGTGTGCATGGCTATGAACGTAATTATGCATGCATGTGTATGTGCATGCACGTGTTTGTCTGTGCATGCATGTGTATTGTTGTGTGTGTGTGTGTGCAGGCTTATCCCGGCTGGCTGCATGCAAGCAGACAGCCAGAGCTGCAGCATGTCACTTCGCTGAACTCGGATGTCTTACTGACAACGGGAACACACACACACACACACACACACACACACACACACACACACACACACACACACACACACACACACACACACACACACACACACACAGCTCAGAGCTCAGAGCTCAGAGCTGCATCGTTACTGCTCACTGGTCTGCAAACACACTGCCAGGTCTACACAGCTACACACTCTGGTCGGGTCTACACAATGCTACACACCTAGGTGTACACTACTACACAGGTGTGGTGAGGTGTTGATTCAAGCCAAACCCCAGTGGGCAGGTGTAGCGGTCTGGCTGAATAAAGGGTATCGCATATTCATCAAAATCTCGATTTTGGCCTCTGTAATTAGTGGCTGCAGCCAACTTTTTTGCTTTAAACTTATAATTATGAAGTCAATGCTGTTTGCACAGTATAATGGCTATTGACTAATGAATGTTAAGTTAGGTTCCTATAAGCCTCTATTTCACCATGCTGCCACCGGGCACGATTGTTCCCGCCAAAATCCATTTATGGCACAGGAAGTGCGTCACCCACCCTGTTACCATAGACACGATACAAGCCCAGTGGCAGCAGTGGACGGTGGAACAACCGAAGCAAATCTACTAATTATTAAAAGTAAAAAAGAGCCCCCAGTTGGGGGAGGCAGAGCAGGAGAGTAGAAGGCGTGACCGAACAAGAGTGAACCTTGAACGGGTGTTCACGAGATAGAGAGAGGCTCCGGGGCTTGAAGGGGTTCCAAGCAGACTTTCAGTTCGCATCATTTCTTCTTGATAAGTAAGTAAAAACCTGCCCACCTATTAATACAACTGGATGTTTTACTTCTGCCTTTATCACAGCACTGAGATCGGGGTCTCGAGTTGAATTTGGGATTTTTGTGGTAGGTTCTTGATTTGGAAAGAAGCCAGGCTGCTAGCGCTTAGCCATGCTGCCAACATCAATGATCCATTGTCCGTTTGATAACCTGAACAAATAGCTTCTAGCAGGGACCTTTCTAAGATGAGGAGTGGTGAAGGTTACTATATTCTGCTATAATGAAGGATAGATGGTTGAATATTTCAAGACGCCTCCAGGTAAAGTTAGGTAAAGTTGTGCATCGTTAAAATTGCCAATAGTTCCCAAATTCAGGATAACATTATGACAATTTCACTTTACCTCTTTGGTGAACATTCTTCACAGAAATTTGCTAAACAAATGTCTTGTGTTTTTACATGTACTTGTACTTTCTTTCTTATTTCTTTAAATATGAATACATCAGATTTTGCATGCCGTGATATTAGAATCAAATACCCTGGGCACCGCAGAATACTAATTAGAATCTAAGATAAGATAGAACTTCATTAATCCCGAAGGAAATTCTTATGAAAGAAGTTGCTCAAAATATCAACAACATAAGCATAGCAATATAATAACAAACAACAAACAATATAATCACGATAATCAATCAATATAATCACCATGAATAATTTCAATATCACAACATCAAAATAATCACAATATCATCATTTGTGTCATAGTCATGCCGTCCTATGCAGTAGTTAGGGTGTTTGTGCTCCCAGCTCAAAGGCTCTGGGTGGATCCTCCTCAGGCCAGGAGTCCAGGACCCCTAACCTCTTACCGGCCCTGACACATGGCCCTCTTAACCCCGTGGCTTTCACTGAGACCCTCACGGTTACTATCGTGTACCTGTGAGCAACATCAGCTATCAGTTTTGCTATTAGCGGGACAGAGAGTTTTTATGTCAACATCGTCTTTTTTTGCCGCATTATCCACTCCGTTGCCGTGAGGACCACGAGCATCACCTGACGAGACACACGTTACAGGGGGGGGGGTTCTTGCTCTCTGTATCCGTTTTGTCCTGTGGTGGCAAGGGAGGGGAGCTCGCCATCCGGAACGCCACAACGCGTTACGCTGTGGTACGCTACGCTACCTACAACCATGCTCCGCCACACCGTGGTACGAGACGAGAAAAGGCCACTTAGATGGCAGGTAGCAGGAGCTTCGGCTGCACTCTTTAAATCACTTTTATGGGGGTTTTTTTTTAAGCAAATGCTTTATCCAAAGTTGACCTCCGATACGCGTCATTAATGAGCAGGTACGGCTGTCACGCTTCTTGCCCAACGGTGTGTTCCAGACTTGAGGCGGACGCCGAGGGAAGCGGGGACAGAACTCGGCAACCATCCGGCCGGGAGTCCCCGACGCCGCGACGGCCGCGAGACTGTCCTGCATTTAACGGAAACGTTCCCAGTTTGGTCGGGGGCACTAGCCTTTATGCTCGAGGAGACAGGGCTCCGTGGAGGCCAGTAGAGGCAGACTGCAGAGCGGCTGCGAGGGCCCGTTGAGGCGTCCGCAGAGCCCGCCCGACTCGACAACAATTACAGCCTTGGTCGTGGAAAACATTTCTGCAGTTTCCCCAGCCTGCAATATCTTCCTTTAATAGCGCTCTATCGTCCTCTCCATCTCTCTTGCCGTCTCTCTCGCTGGTTTTTATTTGTCTCTCATTCTCTCACGCTCTCTCTCTCTCCCCCTCGCTCTCTCTATTGTTTTTTTTTTTCCTACCCAATCCTTCTGTCTTCCTCTCTTCATCAATCCCTCCTCTCCTTGCACTCCCTACCGATTTCCTCTCTCTCTCTCTCTCTCTCTCTCCTCTCTCTCTCTTCTCTCTCTCTCTCTCTCTCTCTCTCTCTCTCTCTCGCTCTCCTCTTCTCTCTCTCTCTCTCTCTCTCTCTCTCTCGTCTCTCCTCTCTTCTCATCTCGTCTCTTCCTCTCCTCTTCGTCTCGTCGTCTCTCTCTCTACCCCAGTCCCCCATCCATCAGAGGAGGAAGTAGTTTTCCTTGTGTCCCTCTGTGTTCTCTATTCTATTTTCATGGTTTCCAAGGGCCAGAATTGAGAGGGCATCGTTGCATAAGCCTGCAGGGAATTTATTAACAGCACCTATGAACCTATAATAGCTTTCTGTAATACGAGTGCACGCACGCTGCACGCAACGCACACACACACGCACTACACAGCACGCACGCACACACCCACACCTTGCGTTTCGACACACACACACACACACACACGTCACGTTGCGCGGGCAGCAGGGGTGCAGGTTGAGTGCGTGTGCAGAGTGGCACGTCGAAGGGGATTACAGAGCTCCCCCCCTGCTGTTCAGAACCTTGAGCCGATTCCAAGGGAGAGCCCCACTCTCCTCCCGTTGCCACGGTGACACGTTGCCAGGGCGGACCACCCGGGTGTTGTCCTTGCTCACAGGGAGGTTTTACCCTGTGATGACAGCCGGCCAATCAAGGCAGACCGATTGCTCATCTGATCGATGAAACCAGAATCACAATCAAGCCACAGGAGAGCGGGGCTTCATTAAAAGGTACTATTAGTGTGGCAACGACAAGAGCGGCAATTCCGATTGGCCCTGATTGATGCCATTATGGTCGGAGTAATTTTCCCGCTCCTGGGAGAATGGAGAAAGACAGGAGAGGAGGCGGGCCCTTGACCCCCGGCTAACAACATGGTCACCCTGTGCTGGATCCTGAGCGGTAATGACATGGCAACAGCAGGGAGAATCACCCCCAACACCCCCTGTCCCCCCCGTCAACCCTCCCCCATCCACCGACTCGAAAGTGGCATCATCTGTGTGATTGGTGGAAATAAGATTCTCTTTGGACTGCATTTTATGTGGCCCCTTTCCGGCCTGTCACCACTCAAAGTGCATTTTACAACCAGAGTGTCTCACGGTCACACATCATCATCATTCACACATCCATACACCGACGGCGTCAACCGTGCTAGTCAGGACTTTGGGCTGTCTTGCTCAGGGACACCTCAACACTTAGGTAGGAGGAGGAGCCTGGGATGGAACTAGATGCAGATCTAGCTACTGTAGATGAGGAGGAGGAGGAGGAGAGGAGGAGGAGGAGGAGGAGGAGGGGATTCCCACTCCAGTCCGGCAGCTATGTGGGTCGGTGGAGCCCTAACTGTGCTTCTACGACTGGGCTCCCTCACTTTATTATTTTTTCTTTTTCGCGAGACCAACTCTGTGCGCATTGATTATATTTCATATCGTATTATATCGCTGTGATCAAATTTATTATATTTACCCTCTGGACTAAAAAAAAGTAATCTGATCCTGAACTAATCTAGTGCTCTGAGACCAATGATGCTATCAGGATACTTGACAAGCAGGGCCTTGTTAGAGAGAAGATGAAATAAAGCAGACTTCTGCTGCGCCTCCTTCACCCATCTTCAAAGAGGCGGCGAAATACAGGGAGATCCGCACTGGTGCATCATGGGCCGGTCTAGTGCATTATCAGTAGTGACAGGTCTAGTGCATTATGGGTAGCGACAGGTCTAGTGCATCATGGGTAGGGACAGGTATTCATAATACTAATACCAGGCCTTACTGATTTCCTGGTATGTTATGATTTAGAACTACTTTCAGTTTAGAAGGTCCTAACGTGGGTAGATATGTCCAAAAGTGTGCAATCTCTGCCTAATGTGACATCCAAGCAGCATCCAAACATTGTAGAAGCAAAGTACTTTGCTTCTACAAACAGACAACATCGTCTACAAACAGACAACATGTGAGGCAACTCTGGCCTTCCAGAGTCACTCTTCATATTCATGAGGCCCTCTGGTTCCTGGTTGCCATGGATACAGAGAAACCATACACTAGGATCGGAGAGAGAGAGAGGGAGAGAGAGAGAGAGAGAGAAGGATGAGAGATACAGTGATGGGATTGAGGGATGAGAGACCACGTGGAGAGAAAGGGAGGAGTGATGAGAGTGAGTGGGAAGAGAGAGAGAGGGATGAGAGGGTAGATAAAGGGATGCAGAGTGTTCAGAAAATAGATAGGTTAGAGAGAGAGAGACATAGAGAGGAGCAGGTCTATAGAGGTATATCTGAGGGTTATAAAAGCAGCCATTATGATAATTGGCCACTGAAACAGCCGCTTATATTTTCAACATTCATGAACGTGTGGAGCTCAATATTGGGTTGAAAAAACAGAGAAAATAAATTATATACATAAAGAAATACAGTACAACATATCATTTTGTATATATGTGTTTTCTTTCAGTACTTTCTTATGTTATTTCCTCATGTTTAGTGTTGACTGTGTTCAGCTCGGAAAGGTGAATTAATCTTGTACATTTTCCGAACACAGCAAGCTCACTGTATGTTAGTGTGTGTGTGTGTGTGTGTTTACATGAGTGCAGAATATGTTCATGTTTATATGCATGTGTGTAATGTCTCCCATAACTCGTGCCTGGTTACTGCCTACTGCTACCAGGTGACAACAGCAGCTGGGCAGGTTGGTCTGGTTCTCGGCGGCGTCCCCCCCGCGTCTCCCCGCTGATGACACAACTCTGAGGCTAATACAGGTGGGAGCCCCGTTTGGGAGCCGGCCCCCGGAACCAGGGGCCCCACGCCTCGGTGCCCATTAGTCAGATACTACAGCGGCCTCCTTTCCTTGTGTTCCCCGGAGTGATGGGACCCGTTCCAGGCCAGCCCAGGAGAAATTAACTTTCACTCTCTCTTTCTCTCTCCACCTCCCTTTCTCCCTCTCTCCCTCTGTGGTGATGGAGAACTCATCTCATGTGTTGTGATGTACAAGACAAGTATTAGTAATAATCCAGAAATCAGAATCACGGTAAATGGATTGCATTTTATATAGCGCTATTATCCGCTGTACAGTTGACTCACATTCACCCAGTCATACACCGACGGCGGTGTCGACCATGCAAGGTAACAACCAACACGTCAGGAGCAGTTAGGGTTAGGTGGTGTCTTGCTCAGGGACACCTCGACACTTAGCTAGACGGAGCCCGGGGATCGAACCAGCAACCTTCCTGTTGCCCGACAACCGCTACCACTCTTACCTCCTGAGCTACTGCCGCCAATCAGAATCAGAATCCTAAGCAGAATCTCTCGTTGTCTTGACATAGGGGTCCTTCTTTATGTGATGTCAGATATAAGGGTTGAGGGGTGAATCTCTCTCTCTCTATTCGAGCAGTAATTCTTTGTGGCGGCATCTCAAAGAGCAAACTGCCAAGTCAATTGTATTAGTGCAACCCTTAATCACAGTTACAGGGTCTCAAAGGGGCTTCCAGGACCACACATTACACGACACCCCCCCCCCCCCCCCTTTACCTTAAGCTATCTAAGGACAAGGAAAACGCACCCCGAACCCCGTGTGTGTGTGAGGGGGAGGAAGGAACTCTGAGGAAGAGGGATCCCAGCCAAGTCCTTCTCTTTGTACCCATGTAATAGTCGTGACATAATAGTCAATGGGGTGGTGGAGGCCATCTTCCCTTTGTTTGTGATTTACAAGCGTTTCCGGCGGCGGGGGTGTAAACAAACACACACAGAGCAGGGCGCCTGCGCGAGGTTCTGCCGCGGCATCCGCTGCCTCAAACACACAACAACAATCAACGGCGGCCAGCGGTGAAATTGTGCGTCGCGCCGCAAAGCGACGCTAATAAAGTAGCAATCACACGCAAGCCCACACCTTATCTGCGCAGCGGACAGCCCTTTTTTCTTTTTCTTTTTCTTTTAACTGGACAGCTCTACTACTCTAGCAAACGACTGCTGCTTTCCGGGTCAATTAGCTGAACGAAAGAGCTGTTATCTTGCCACCAGGAGTGATGTTGATGAGTCACCGGGAGCCATTTTTAAAATCCGCTCTGTGGTGACTTTGCGACGGACGTGTGTGTGTGTGTGTGTGGAGTGTCCGCCCAGATGTGAGCTCGACCACATCATCTCAGCCATCCCAGTGGCCTGTACCAACTGGTAGGCTGATCTTGTGCATCAGACACCCGGACGGACACTCCTACGTCTTGATTTCAGCGCAGGGTAATCAGCATACAGCAAAAAAACAGCAAATAAGGGCCCTTGTAAATGGGCCTGTTTGTCACACTTTCGGATGCGAGCTACCCAGACACATTTCAAAAGGGGGCTTAAATTGTCCCAGTGGGGCGTGGCAAGAAGAAGAAGCACTCACTAAACGTTTAGGGAAAGCGTTTTAAAGAGTAAACAAACTGCCGTTGAAGTCTCTCGCACGGAACACAAGGCCAAGGCACTCAAAACACGGCCGACTGTTTCCATGTGATTGGTTTACCGTACGATGTCCCCGGTCAATGGGAAGAGATAAACAGGGATTTACAGGTCGCATCCGAATGTAGTTGTCAGGGTTACGACAACAGAGAGGATGGGTGGGGGGGTGGTGAGGAGACAGGCTGATGTATCCTAAAATAACCTCACACAGAGGGGAGGGGGGGGAGAAGAGGAGGAGGAGAGGTGAGAAGAGGATGAGAGGAACTAAGGTGGGGGAGAGGAGAGGGGAGGAGAGGATGGAGAGGATGGTGAGAGGCGAGGAGGGAGAAGGAAGGAGAAAGAGACGAGGAAATGAAAGGAGTCGTCTCTCTCTCTCCTGCTCGCTGATCAGAGGCCCATCAGCTAATTATGAAACAGATCAATTACTGTGTGTGTGCGTGTGCGTGCGTGTGTGTTTTGTGCGCATGTGTGTGCGTGTGTGTGTGCGTGTGTGCGTGTGTGTGTGTGGGAAAGAGAGAGAGAAAGGGAGAGGGATAGATAGAGAAAAAGAAGGGAGAGAGAACGGGAAGAGAAAGATACAGAGGGAGACGGAAAGAGAGAGAGACAGAAAGTGAGAGAGAGAGAGAGAGAGAGTTTGTGTGTCTAATTAATAGCAGCCGCCGCTTCATGAAACACACACTCAATTACGCTGGGACGGAGAGGCCGCCACCGGTTGCCGTGGTGATGTATGACTTCACCGGGGATGCTCGGCAACATAAATCAGGAAGAGCCCCCCGTCCCCCCGCTAAAACGACTCGTTTGTCAAACCTCCGTCTGGAGCGATGTGACATCATCAGTTCAGTTCTGGATCCTTCTGGATTAATCAGCCAGGGCGTTAGTTTGATACTCCTTCATACACACAGGCAGTATAACACTCGCGCACACACACACACACACACACACACACACACACACACACACACACACACACCACACACACACACACACACACACACACACACACACACACACACACACACACACCCCGAATGCACACATGGGCACGTCAAACGTTTGTTCATACACAAATCTGCAAAAAATAGCAGACATACACAACTACAGGCACACACACACAGGAAGGTGTGACCACACACACACACACACACACACACACACACCCACACACACACACACACACACCCCCGCTGAGTGAAGGTAGTAAGATATCACGTTATTGACGTGGTTGTCGGTGATGCATCAGATTTGCAAAACTCCTTCTGATTAATTGGGTCTCAAAGGGGCTTCCAGGACCACACATTACACGACCCCCCCCCCTTTACCTTAAGCTATCTAAGGACAAGGAAAACGCACCCCGAACCCCGTGTGTGTGTGAGGGGGAGGAAGGAACTCTGAGGAAGAGGGATCCCAGCCAAGTCCTTCTCTTTGTACCCATGTAATAGTCGTGACATAATAGTCAATGGGGTGGTGGAGGCCATCTTCCCTTTGTTTGTGATTTATAAGCGTCTTACAAACACACACAGATAGTTCAGTTGGGGTTGGATGGGTGTGGGGTGGAGGTGCGCCTGGATATCTACCTCTTGTGTTTTGTGATTTATACGTAGCGTGTGTTTCCTGAGTGGCGGTCGTGAAATTGGGGTTAACATAACACATACTACCGGGCGTGTCTTCACCAAGCTGCGCGGGGTTTCGTGGTGCTCCGCGGCCCAATATGCCCTGCCGCCTCAAAACACATGCAGCAAGTGAGCGCATGCGCGACGGAGGACTATAAATCTGAGTCCAAGAATAGCGAGCGGCCGGGGTTTTTTGTTTCCTAGCTCAAGCCTGCCAATCCACACAACATGCAGTATAGCAAGACAAAACATAGAGACAGAGGGGTTTTTTTCCACAAGCCACAAGCCACAAGTCTGTGATACCGAGTTACCAAGATAGAATCATGTCCATCCGCTGCACGTCTGCCTCTATAAACAAGGAACAAGATACACACCAAGTGACTGTCTGTGAGGCGCTAATGGTCGCCTCATCGTCTACAAGTTGCTCGCGTTGGTTCGATGCAAAAAGTGCGGTCGCCATCTTAGGTCAATGGGAACATTTTATTGAATTCTCGTAATACAAAGCAAATACATTTCTTCTTTGTTTGCTCTTTGACACTTCTATGTCATTAAAAATGAATCGCAAAAAATATATAGCCGGCCATATTGTGAAATCAGAAGGCTTCGTAACGGTTGTGTGTAAACCAATGGGTGACACCACGCCACGTCCATGTACTATATATATATATATATATATATTTCACATCTTACCGATGGGAACCGAAACGAAACCCTGACGTTCCCAGTAGGGGCTTTTAGAAGCGAGGAGGGTCTCCAAAGCGAAGTAGGGTCCCTATACACGACTCCTCGGTGCCGTCGTGTCAGAAGAAGTTCAAAGGCGATGGCGGAGGGGGGGGTGGGTCATTAGAGACAGACACGGCGGGAGGTAGCAAATGACTGCTGCTTTCCGGGGTCATTAGAACTGTTCGCAATCGATAAGAGACTGTGTCTGTCTGCGACACGGCGGGAGGTAGGGGGTCTTCAGGGCTGGGGGTTGGTGGAGGGGGGTGAGGCTCCTGTTGTCCCCAGCTGTCCTTGTCCCCCCGCCCCCCGTGACTGTGGGTTAGTCGCGGGGCTGAAGGTCAGAGAGAAGAAAGGGGTGCAGAGTCATGAGGTTGGTGGGAGTAGGGTCCAGTGGTTGAGATTGTGAATGTGTGTGTGTGTGTGTGTGTGTGTGTGTGTGTGTGTGTGTGTGTGTGTGTGTGTGTGTGTGTGTGTGTGTGTGTGTGCGTGTGTGTGTGTGTATGTGTGCGTGTGTGTGTTTCGCCTGCACGGTTTGTGTGTTTCAGTGACGCCGCACGTTCTCCTCGACATCTACTCTCTTGATCTTGTTCTCACACACACACACACACACACACACACACACACACACCGAAGCGTGACCAGACGTCACTTTGCCCCCCCCCCCCCAGTGTATTTATACACTCGGAGCAGCAGCAGACTCTGCCCGTACAAGGGGCTCCCAGGAGACCCACCTGAGCAAATATTAACATCCTCCATAAGGAGGCTTTGAAGCGCCGGGGGCCGGGGTCTGAGGTCAGCACCCCCGTCGGCAGGCCAGACGGAGAGCACGGGGCCCGGGGAGTCAATAGAGATGTCGGGGGGGGCGGGGTCGGAGGTGGAGGCCGGAGAGGTCAGGCTCCCAGCCAGACCAGAGGAGGAGAATGGGAAGACACGTCTTGTCTTTGGTTTGGAGGCGGAGGTTTTTCAGGGACGCGTTCTATCACACCACATCAAGGGTACATTTGAGGTTCGGCAAATTTTGCACGTAAATGTCAAAATCGCAAATGTTTTTGTTTTTTTTGTGCGATCGAACTAAACTTATTTGATAAAAAAAGACACAAGCGTCTGCACCCATGCAAAATCCCTCATCTCATCTTTTTATTTCTTTTTTTTGTTGTTGCTGTAAACTGTTCAGTGACTTCAGGGAAATAAATATATAAATAGTATAAAAAGTCCTTCAAGTGGCGGGCTAAGTGGTTTATGTGCTTTCATCTGTTCAGCACCGCTACACCGGCCCTCATAATCCTGTGTGTCCTCCGAGGCACGCTGGGAGCCCTCTGAACTCACGTTAAGATTAGCCGCTCCAAAAGTCTCCGGGTGGCATTTCTGGATCTGCCTTGTTCTCAGGAACCAAGACAGGAGTCGGTATCTCCTGTCTCCATGGGCGTTGTTGTTGTTGTTGTTGTTGTTGTTGTTGTTTTATTTTTTTATGTACTTTTTGGGGGGGAGGTGGGGGTTGGTGGAGAGTTTTGCTCCACTTCTCTGCCAGTCTGTCAGAGCGAGGAGACCTATAGCGTTGCTGGTGATAAGGGATCATTGATTGTCTTTGGTAATCTGCTTCATTTGAAGATTAGTGTGTGTGTTGAGAAAAAGGGGAGAAAAAGATGCTTGTGTGTGTGGTGTGTGTGTGTGTGTGTGTGTGTGTGTGTGTGTGTGTGTGTGTGTGATATCCTGTGTGTGTGTGTGTGTGTGTTTGTGCATGACAACACCATCTAGAGGTCAAAGTGGGTCAGTGTTTGTCACACTTTCGGATGCGAGCTACCATCCTTATGACACACATTCTATATCGACAGACAGACAGGCAGACAACAGACCAGGGAGCACACGAGCGACACAAAGACAGACAGACACAGAACAACAGACAGCAGACACACAGACAACACAACGACACACAGACAGACAGGCAGAAACACACACACACACACACACACACACACACACACACACACACACCTTCCTCCTTCCACTACCAGAGGGATAAGTGTTTCCTGCTCACTTCAGAAGTTCATCATGCAAGTTAACAAACACTCCGGTGTCGTTCTGCTTCACTTTGCTAAGTCATACTAAGTGAACAGCTAAATCAGATAGAGAAACAATGCATATGTGTGTGTGTGTGTGTGTGTGTGTGTGTGTGTGTGTGTGTGTGTGTGTGTGTGTGTGTGTGTGTGTGTGCGTGTGTGGGTGTGGGTGTGCGTGTGCGTGTCTTCGTTTCGCTGAAGCACAACGTTTCCTTGTCGTTCCCCCGTAACTCCTTTAGCACACGGACACACAGAGACTCTGGTGGTGAGAAGCTCTCAGGGGCCTTCAGGAGCTCTCAGGGGCCTTCAGCACAATGAGCTGTATTGTTCAATCAGCTGCTGACTATTATGATCACAGTCCTCTGGAGGTGACAACTTCACAGTCCAAGGAGAGGAGACGATATGGGAAGACAATCGGACCATGGCCCTTTTTCGCGTTGTGTTTCTTTTCACGGTCGGTTGTCTATTACAGTACAACGCAAATAGTCGTTTGTCAACCGCAATATAATTGATAAGATGATTTCATTGGCAAAGATAAGGAAGGAAACACCTCGACACCAATGTGCGGCTGACTATAATAACAAGGTGGCAAAAGGGCGCATGTTCAGGAAAGGACATTCGTATTTCATTCAGTCTGGGAGACCTCAGGCTCTGCTAATGCTTCTACCAAACACAATCTCTAATATGCAGTGCATTAGCGGTGACCTTGAGTCTTTAGTGATTCCGATCTTCAATCGAAAGACATTGACATTGAGGATGGGGGCGTTACTTTTTTTGTAGGCGTGGGAATTGACTTGGTCGTCAATTCGTGTGCAATTTGCTGTTATGTTTAGCTTTCAATAAATGCCCGTATTGTTTGTTTGATAACCCCTGGCAGTGGCACATACAGTCTATCAAAAATAATTTTCTCTTCAAAGTACAGCACATTCTAAGCCGTTGGCTGTAGGTGACACAATGTCAAGAATAAAACAACACTCCTAAAGTTTGGGCAGCATTTCAAAACCATTATAGATGATCCAAAGTAGATAGATAGATAGATAGATAGATAGATAGATAGATAGATAGTTTTTATTGTCCCCAAGGGGAAATTCTTTTCCACAGCACTGTACACCCACTTGACCCACATTACATGCGACAGGACACGACATACAAAACAAACACACAATGACAGACAGTTGACTTTAGGGCCGAACAAAGCATCGACACAGAGCAGTCACATTGTCACTCGGGCCCTCGTTAGCGTGGTCTGGTCACAATGCAAGTAAATTGCATTGTGTGTCAACAGCAGCGGTCATATACCGCTGGCGCTGGTGAAAATGGTTCTCTCTGTCGTGCATTTGGGCTGTTATGCTAAATTGAATGACGCTGCATTTGTTCTATATGGCGAAAAAAACGCATCATTCACATGTATTTAAAAATTTGAATCAGTTAAACACTTCAACATTCTCTTTATCGGTGGTTTTTTTCATCGATGTATGATATTAATGACGGTATATTATATTCCAGAGACCACTACGATGTATTGAGATGTATAAGAAATTAAATGTGTGACAAATACAAACAATGTAACATTTTAAGTATTTATTGAAGAATTTCTAAACAACTGAAACAGCTTTAAAGTGGCCTCATTTTAAAGCTACACAGCTATTAATATATATCTAAATATCTGTGCAATCACCTATTTAAACAATCTTTTGGAGGCTAATTAGTTTTGAAATGATGCAGTATTACGTGCCTTCAAGTTGTTTAAGTTTAAGTTGTGCCGAGTTGCGCCCGAGACGTCGATTTCTCCTCGAAAGCTTCGGTGGGGTGAAAAAAGGCTTAGGTGGGCCGCCTAAGGCTCTTCAATGCAGGAAAAACCCTGCGTGCCACGCTACACACCGGGCCGCACACTGAGAGGATCCTGGCTTGAACCCACCCACACACACACCACCCGGCGCTCTTCACTTAATCACCGTTTTTAGCTCGACCTCAGCCCAGTCAAGAGTAAATAAAAAGAAACACAGCGCTAATTTAATGAACGTCAACGGGAGTATTTGAGGCCGATTCTTGACTGCAGTTTCTCCATGCATTGGGCTTCCATTGCAGCCTCGCTGGCAGCTCTACAGAGCATGTTCTTGTGGTCCTGTGAGAGTTGAGGATATTGGACGGTGGCTCAGTACTACAACACACACACTCCTCTCCTCATTGATCTGTCTTCAGCCTCTAGTACTACTGCTATATGACTACATGGTAACCACTCGTATCCTGAAAGGAAGAATAAAATACTTGAATTGCTTTTTGTGCAATATAGCTTTCCGCAATACCGCTTGGTGGGATGTCTACCAGTACTTGGAAGTGTACTGGTCAATCAACTATGTCAATCAACTATGTCAAATGCCAACCACTATATTGTGAGTAAAGCCTGATTCTTTCCCTTAAATGGTGATATTTGTATTGTTCTGTTGCACATTCTTGTGTGTGTATGTGACAATTCAACTTCTTGAATCTTGAATCTATTAAGTGTGCTGAATCTATTCCCAACTACTGTACGTTGAAGTAGTTTTATAATTTATAAGGTATCCGCGTCAAAAAACACCCAATGTATCTCAAACCACATCCATTGTAAAGTCAATCTACTGCAATGTAGAAAGTGTATAAAACATGAGAACATCATGTGGTCAAGCGCCGTCATCGCAGTGTTATTAGCATGGCGCTAGTGTGCCGCTAGTTAGCGTTTGCTATCTGTGCTATTTTGGCGCGTGGTAAATGAGGGGGTGGCCCCAGTAATAATAATGTAACTTTAATCTGTCAGCAAAAACGCATTCGCAGGGAGCATCAAACGAGGGCCAGAGCCGATGAGACCCCCCCCCCCCCCCCCCCCCGCCCTAATATTTAATAATGAATCAACTTGCAGTAGAGGGCGTGTGATCTGATGAAAGCAGCAGAGTGTCAAGTGAAATTAAGCCCTTCTATCAATCCATCATTGTTATTAGTTTGGGCTGATCTCCCTTTTTAATACTCCCTCCCTGCCCCTGTCCTGTGTGTGTGTGTGTGTGTGTGTGTGTGTGTGTGTGTGGTGGTGTGGTGTGTGTGTGTGG
>PIJE02000201.1:159392-171892 GCA_002895965.2 Coryphaenoides rupestris
CCACAGGGTCTTGTTGGGGGATGAAGCATCTCGTTGTCCTGGCCTCGCGCACCTCCCCCCCCCCCTCCTCCCCCCCTCCTCCTCCTCCCCTCCCCTCCCCCTCCCTCTCCCCCTCCTCCCCCTCTCCCTCTCCTCCTCCTCCCTCCTCCCCCCCTCCCCCCCTCCCTCTCCCCTCCCCTCTCCTCCTCCCCCCTCCCCCTCTCCTCCTCTCCTCCCTCCATCTCTCCCACTCCCCTCCTCTCTCCAACCCTCTGGCCGGCCCCACCACCCCCCTCCCGTCCGGCCACGCTCTTTCAGGGTGCGTCCCCACTCCCCGCCTGCCCCCGCCCCACCTCGCCGCTGGGCGGCCAGCTCCCTCGGACCGCGCCGGCGCGCGGGCCTCGCGCGGGCCTCCTCTCACACTCCCTCCCCACGGCCGCGCGCCGCCTTTCATACAGGACCCCCGCCACAACCATCGCCGCGACCCCACAGCACGCCCTTTCTTCCCTCTCCACCACCCCTCACTCCCCCCCCACCACCCACCACCACCATCCCCACCACCACCCACCCCCCCCCCCTCCTCCCCCCCCCCCCCCCCCCCCCACCCCCCCCCCACCCCCCCCCCTCCTCTCCATCCACCTCCAGCACCACCACCACCACCTCCACCCACCACTATCAACTCCACCACCACCACCACCACCACCAGCAGTACTGGCCCTCTGCGCAGCTCCCTCCGTCACGCTGCGGGCCCACACACCCCATGACCTGCAATGGTACAACCACCCACCTCCACCCCACCTCCAATCCCCCCCCCCCTCCCCCCCCCCCCACACCACCACACACCACACCACCCCACCCCATCACCACCCCCACCACCACCATCCCACCCCCCCACCCCCCCCAACCACACCACCACCCACCCACCCACCCCCCCCCCCCCCCCCCACCACCACACCCCACCACCCACACCCCCCCCCAACACACCACCCACACCCCCCCCCCCCCCCCCCCCCACACCCCACCACCACCACCCCACCACCACCCCCACACCAACACCACCCTACTACCACCACCACCCCCCCCACACACACACACCCACCCACACCCCACACACCCACCACCGCCACCACACACACACACACCACACCACACACACCACACCACATCACACACACCACACCAACACACCACCCACACCCACACCCACACACCCACCACCACACCACACCACCACCCACACCCCACACCACACCACCCACCACACCACCACCACCACCACACCACACCCCACACCACACCACCCACCACCACCCACACACCCCCTCACACACCCCCCCCCCCCCCCCCCCCCCCCCCCCCCCCCCCCCCATCCCCCCCCCCCCCCCCCCCCCCCCACCACCCCCCCCCCCCCCCCCCCCCCCCCCCCCCCCCCACACCACCCCCCCCCCCCCCCCCCCCCCTCCCCCCCCCCCCCCCCACCCCCCCCCCCCCCCCCCCCCACCCCCTCCCCCCCCACCTCCCACCCCCCCCCTCCACCCCCCCCCCCCCCCCCCCCTCCACCCCCTCCCCAACCCCTCCACCTCCACCTCCCAACCCCTCCACCTCCACCTCCACCCTCCCCTCCCCACCCCCCCCCCACCCCCCCCCCCCCACCCCACCTCCCACCCCCCTCCACCCCCACCACCCCACCCCCCCCCACACACCCACCCCACCCCTCCCCACACCCCCCCCCCCCCCCCCCCCCCCCCTCCCCACCCCCCCCACACACACACACACACACACACACACACACACACACACACACACACACACACACACACACACACACACACACACACACACACACACACACACACACACCTATATGAGCTTCTACAGGAGGAGTAGAGGGAATCGAACCGACAACACAACCCCCTGTCCATACTGATCTACTTCCTGTCTTTTCTGATCTACTTCCTGTCTATCCTCCGCCCACCTGCGTGCCACCGGTAGAGAGGGAGAACCATTGATCAGCAGTAAAAAAAAAAACGGCGATCGATGGTGGATCAATACGGTCGTCTGAAGCCGTTTTGACGAGCCACAAAATGCCACACTCTACGGGACACCGCAGGTCACAGAAGTCTCATATCTTCCCTCCAGGACAGTGATTCCCAACCTTTTTTGTCTTGTGTACCCCTTGAGCTGGTCGCCATTCTATACCCCCTCTGAAGAGAGACGTGAGGGTGTCATGTTCTAACCGTCATGTTGTCTCCACTATCTAGGGCAGTGGTTCCCAACCTTTTTTGTCTTGTGTACCCCTTGAGCTGGTCGCCATTCTATAAGTACCCCCTCACTCATCTGTGATGATTCGCCTCCATTTTCTCTTGTATTAAACCCTTTGTAATTGTATTTAACCCAACTGCTCATTAAATCAATGAAAATCACTTGTATAACTCACCCTGAATACAAATTAATTTAAACTTGACATTTACACTTATTGTGAGTGAAAAAAATAATATTAAGACTCACTTCTAGCAGTTTCACTAGAGCTTTTAATGAGACACTTGAGCTTGCTTTTCTTTCATAAGCTTTGATAGTTCTGGGGGTTTTGATGTGAGTCAGGGCCGAGAAGGTAACTTCACACATATACAGTATAAGTAGATCCAAAAGGCAAGAGTTCATTCAATGCACATTTCCCCAGCTCTGGATACTCACACGCGGAACGAGACCGCGGACACCAGGCTTATAGAAAATGTATTCAAAATGTTTTTTTGTGTGGAATAAATTGCAATCCCTAATCTTTCTACGTACCCCCTGCAATCCCATCAAGTACCCCTAGGGGTCCGCGTACCCCCGGTTGGGAACCACTGCTATGGTCTCGTCTTTAAGGACACTCAGAAACATGGAAGGAGGTGCAGTGACCAGCTGACCTGAGTACTGAGAGGAGGGAAAATTGTCCCAAAAGGGAATTGGGTTTCAGACAGCCTCATACCTTGCCAGTGTCTTTTTATTGCTAAATGACTGACAGCGAATGTTTTGTCAAATCTGTAGCCGTTGCATGCCGAGCAGCTGGGAGAGATCCGATTTTAAAAAATGAGACGGGATCTGATCTTTTGCTCTGTTTGCTTGCAATGATTCACTCAACGATGAACACGATAATTGTCTTGTGTTTTCTGTGATTACCGCTCATTTGTCTTCTCTCCGTCCGTCTCCAACCGCCGTCTCCACAGGCGGTCGGAGAGACGGAAAGACAATGCTGAGCGAGGCTGCGGTTCTTCAGGAAGGAATAAAAGTCCTTTGCAACATCACACCAAAACTCTGTCAGTGACTTTTCAGTATATGCCATCTTTTGCCCACGATCAGAGAACAAATCCACCAGGTTTTCCTGCAGTCTGGCAGGAAGGCTGCTGCTGCTTTCAGTCCCTCTGAATGGGTTCCTCACCCAGTCCAGCTGTTCTGACTTTGCTTCAATGTCATGAAAGTACCTGGTTGAACTCAGTATTGAGTTTGGACAGATGTGTTTTCACAATGTACTTTTTTTCAGCATCAGTGGTGGCAAGATAGGCATCAAGCAGTGGGAAACAGCTTATATCCCCCTTGTCCCATTTCGTCTCCCATAAATTGACTTTATTTATGAATCCATTCACTCTGTCATACATGTTAAGGATATGTGAGTCCTTGCCTTGAAGTGAGAGGTTAAGCTCATTAAGCTTGGAGAAGACATCGGCAAGATATGCCAGCCGTGCAACCCAGCCTGCATCCTGAAAAACAACTGCGAGAGGATGCAAGTGCTCTGTCCGGAAAGCAGACACCTCAGTGTGAAGTTCAAACAGCCTGAGTAGTGGTAGCTGCTCTGCTCCGCCCGCTGTCTTGACAAAGAGTTTGAAATAGTCGGTGATTCGTTGGTCTGGACTGAATGAAATTAATCACCTTAACTGCGTCATCCATAACAGCACTTAACTCGGGGCTCATCCTTTTACTGGCGAGAGCCTCCGGGTGGATAATACAGTGATTCCACTTAATTTCGGTGTTTACCTTCATGACGCGTCCATGCAGCCCACGTGTTAACACGTTAATTACGTGTCGGTTTTTGCCTGGATGGCGTTCCATAGGAGAGCACTCATTCCCACACTGCTATGCGCGCCGCCGCAGCGCGAACGTGAACTACAGTGGTGTTACTCGCGGACGCGGACTCGCACACGCGGAACGAGACCGCGGACACCAGGCTTATAGAAAATGTAATCAAAATGTTTTTATGTGTGGAATAAATTGCAATCCCTAATCTTTCTACGTACCCCCTGCAATCCCATCAAGTACCCCTAGGGGTCCGCGTACCCCCGGTTGGGAACCACTGCTATGGTCTCGTCTTTAAGGACACTCAGAAACATGGAAGGAGGTGCAGTGACCAGCTGACCTGAGTACTGAGAGGAGGGAAAATTGTCCCAAAAGGGAATTGGGTTTCAGACAGCCTCATACCTTGCCAGTGTCTTTTTATTGCTAAATGACTGACAGCGAATGTTTTGTCAAATCTGTAGCCGTTGCATGCCGAGCGGCTGGGAGAGATCCGATTTAAAAAAATGAGACGGGATCTGATCTTTTGCTCTGTTTGCTTGCAATGATTCACTCAACGATGAACACGATAATTGTCTTGTGTTTTCTGTGATTACCGCTCGTTTGTCTTCTCTCCGTCCGTCTCCAACCGCCGTCTCCACAGGCGGTCGGAGACGGAAAGGCAATGCTGAGCGAGGCCGCGGTTCTTCAGGAAGGAATAAAAGCCGAGCCCTGACAAGGTAACAGAGCGCCTAACGATCGGGGCTGGACTTGTTTGGTCTGCGCCGCATCTCGGTCGATTGGCACCCGTAGCGTAAACAAAAAACGGTCGTGGATTTGTCAACGTCTCGTCCACCAGGGCCTCTGCTGCGCCTGGACTCTGCCCAAACCACTCCTCGACTCCAATTACCCCAGAAACCATTAAAATATACTAATTAAAGAGAGAGAGAGGGAGAGAGAGAGAGATTTGTGATAAAGGACAAAAATACCCACACTTCATTTTATTTCTTTCGTTCGATCTAACTCTCTTTCTTCAATTCAATTCAGTTCAATTCAAAAGAGCTTTATTGGCATGGACAACATCCACGACGACGACAACAACAACAACAGCAAAACAATTTGCAACATCATTCTAGCCGTTCACCTACAGTATCTCTCCATCCACCCATCAGCATATGTCTTCAACAGCAATATTATGCATAGAGTGCGCAGTAATAGAGAGGAGAGGGAGAAGAAGAGAAGGAGAGAGAGCGAGAGAGAGGCAGAAAAGACGAGAGCAAGAAGGAGAAGAAGAGAGAAGAGGGCAAGAGTAGAAGAGAGAGAGCAAGAGAAGAAGAAAGAAAAAATAGATGCGAGAAGGATTACCCTGTGGTGATTCCAACTGGAAGCCAGCAGGTACCAGACCAGAAACACACACACACACACACACAACACACACACACACACGACGACAACACCACACAACACACACACACACAACACACACACACACACACACACACACACACACACACACACAACACACACACACACACACACACACATTATCCCCGCGTGTGCCAATACGAGGCGCAGAGCTGATACAGCACACGGTCGGGGCAGTTCGGCGCACACACACAACAGCACACGCAAGCGGTAGTCAGAAAAAGTTGGAAATGAGAAAAAAGCTTAGCAGCTCCAGGGGACAGAGGGATGAAGCAGGAGATTATCTCTCTATAGAACATAGAACACACCTCCACCTGGATTACATAGAACACACCTCCACCTGCATTACATAGAACACACCTCCACCTGGATTACATAGAACACACCCCCACCTGGATTACACAGAACACACCCCCACCTGGATTACATACAACACACCTCCACCTTGATTCCATAGAACACACCTCCACCCAGATTATAGAGAACAAACCTCCACTGGGATTACATAGAACACGCCTCCACCCGGATTATAGAGAACAAACCTCCACTGGGATTACATAGAACACGCCTCCACCCGGATTATAGAGAACAAACCTCCACTGGGATTACATAGAACACGCCTCCACCCGGGATTACCCGACGGGAACCAGGGGGATACTGGTGACGTCTTGTTGAAAATAAACAACCTAAAAATAGGCCCTCCTTCTCTACTGCTTCCCTCCCCACATTTCCGCACCATCATTCAGAAGTGTTCCATACACACACACACACACACACACACACACACACACACACACACACACACACACCACACACACACACACACACACACCACACACACACACACACACACACACACACACCCGTGGTGGAGCTATGATAGCACTGTGGGCGTGCATTTGATTGACAGGCAAGATGGATTCCGCTAAATCAATCAGGGAAGAGAAGCCCTTGATTGGTAAACTGTCACTGATTCAGAGACAGGCGCACAGTCAAGCAGAACGGATATTCTCACAGCGCATTATGCTCACTAATAGTTTACAGAACGTTATGGCATTTCTCACAAATTACACTCAAATTAAAGCTCTTCTTCAATCCCACGTACAGCTACTTTTACTTTGCTTTTGTTGACTCGTTTGCCACGATCTCTCCATTATCCATGTCAACTGATTGAGTCTCATTACGTGGAACATAGGAATTAGCATATTACCGAGATGCATTTCACATGATAAATTAGAGCGGAGGAAAATACATCTAAATCACAGTCAGCATTCCATATGGTCTGTGACACACGGAGGCCTGCATATGGAGTTGTTGGGTCTGTGTGTGTGTGTGTGTGTTTGGTGGCTGGCGTACGCAGCCTCACCTGGCCCCTGTCAGGCTGATCTAGAGAGTCTGGGGCTGAGTGAGGCTGCACACCTGAGGTCCATTGGCTAATCAATGCACCACAGTATAATCCAGCCATCAACACACACACACACACTCACACACACACACACACTCAGGGCGAGTGCTAGCATGCTCGCAGTTACCACCTGCTAGCATGACCGTGCGACTTATGCTACACGTTCCATTTCCCCCCGGAAGTCGGAAGTCGGAGCTGGGAATGACGTCACGGCCCGAGTTGACTGCATTCCAGTTACAACAATTCGGAAAACCAAGACGGACGCCTCCAGTAAAACCTTTGTTGTGCTTGGGTTTGCTCTAGCCTGGTTAGCCATTGTTAGCAATACCAGTGGATAACAACGTATTATGCGGCATTTTGCGCATACAAACACCGTAGCGACATGTCCACAGAGCTAAAAAACTGTATATTACTACAGCTTTCACTTCTGTTGATGCACGGAGAAGCCATCTTGGATTCCAGATGCAATTTCCGAATGGGAACTCGGAAATCGGACTTCCGAGTTAACAGTGTGGTGACCACTGTACGCAACAATCGTTAGATTTTTCCTGGATGGACACTGATATTGGCCCAACAATGGGTTGATATTAACAACCAGTCTGACATGATTACAGAAATATAGGTGCCGTTAAATAACCATATATCCTCCATAAATTCTTTGCGTCAACATGTCTTACAAGGACGGCCCGTCCGCTCCCCTGAAGGCCGTCCCCACGAGCGATCTGCCACCCCGCCGGATTTATTCCTGCAGTAAGTACGGCCGCGCCATACATCACCATGACTCCCCCCCCCGTCAGCGCACAACAAGATACACTCCCAAGACTTCGCGATAACGTAAAATCTAAATAAATCTATACCAAACACGTTGGAATAAAGCATTTTGAAAGCTGGACTGACATTTGTGCGACGTCAGCGTTATTTTCTGCCTTCATATCGTCTCCGCGCGACGCTACGGATACTGCTGCTGTCGCCACAATTCATCTTTCTCCACTCTACCAGCGACACCGCCACCTCCTCCTCCTCCTCCTCTTCTTTCTCTGTGAAGCTATATGTACACCTTCCTCCAGGCAAGTACCCCAGGGGAGGGGCTTGGGGGGCTATGTATGCGGTGTAGTCTTGATAAGGGGTTAACTATGCTTCTGCGCACCCATGCTTGCATGTATGGTTCTGTGTCTGTGATTCTAGTGAGTGTTGTGAGCCACCAGAAGGTGATCTTTGCCGTGTGAAGTGACCTAAAATTGACTTACAGTGAATTCTGATGCATGTCATTAAGGAGCAGCTCGGGGTGAGGGTGTCTTGCTCTCGGTTGCCTTACAGGTTAGGGGGTCAAACGCCTTGACGACGACTCAACATTTTCTTTCGAATAATTTGCGAATGTTCGTCCTCTCTCTCACACACACACACACACACATGCACGAACACACACTTCCAGAATAGACACTGGGTCTATGTGGGAGAATTACTGCGACATCTCAGAAACGTCTCCTCCGTGTTTCGGGCTTCTGAACAAGACTGAATTTGATCTGACCTCCCCTCTTGATTAACACGTGTATTTTACTCCATACATCCGACCCGACATCGTAGTTTGTTTTTGAGTCGCTCAAACTCTTATCGTTATTCGTTAAAATCGTCGGTTTCTCGTGATTGGTTTCCGGAAAATGTAATCCCCCTCCCCCACGGACTCGTGGAGAGTGGAGCGCGACGAGTCGAACTGTCTTGTCTGATATCAGGATGTTCCCGCTGTCCGTCAAAACGCAAGCACCACCCCTGAACTTCCTTAAACTTTTATATACGTGGGGATTCAATGTGGGAGTCGCCCCCTCCACTTGGATTATGAATATTTCATTCCTATCTATAATTGTGTTGCATTCGTCTTTAGCCTGCTATGAATATTTAAATGGTTTATAAAGTCCAATTTATTCTTTGTCATTATGATAATGCTCGGTGTTTCCTGCTGATAAAGCACATTAGCGTTGGAGAAACAGAGTGAGAGAGAGAGAGAGAGAGAGATTGAGAGACTAACGGAGAGAGTGGAGGGGACGGAGGGGATTTCGAGACAGATTTATCGTTGTGTAGTCTGAGTTAGGTAAAGCTACTGATTAAAAGTTAGGACTTGTCGACTTTTAAACTTGGAACATCTGGTCTGCATCTGGGGCCAACAGGAATACAATATACACAGAGACAAGGGGGGGGGGGGGAGAGAGGTGAGAGGAAGGAAGGGAGGGAGGGAGGAGAGAGAAGGGGAGGTAGATGGAGAGAGAATGGCACAGGAGAGCGGAACACAGAGGGTGGGTGGTAGATGATGTCGGATGTGAATGTATGCCTGTGCATTCGTGTGTGTGTGTGTGTGTGTGTGTGTGAGGCGAGATCTTCATGAGCCAAGATGAAGCCATATTTAGAGACAGGGAAGTGGTCACCCAAATGGGAGGAATCAAACATGGCCTCTTTTTAAACCACACACACACACACAGCACACAGCACAGACACCACACACACACACACACACACACACACACACACACACACAACCTGCTCCTTAAACTCCTTTAAACTAGACAATGGGGAATCCAGAGAAGATTCCATTAACTTTGGAGAAAAATTCCAAACATTCAGAATGCGCAAGGTTGCCAAGGGCTCTACAGTGCACCATTTTTGCTTGCATATGCGAGGAGAATATTCCCTTGTGTCAGCGTGAATTGCAATTTAGGAGCACGTGTGAATATATTTCTTCAGTTTATTGAGTTTTTTAATCAAATGAAATAGATCCGCTTACCGGCTTTCATGCGGTAGCACGATAGGTTTACCGACTGACCACAAGAACAGGCCTGCCAAGATCACACGTTTCAAATAGAATTTGGGAGGGTGTACTGTAGTTCACAAAAGTGTTTTGACTCATTGATTGCATTAGAGTTTATATATACAGTATAAAACTACAAGTCCCACACAGTGCGGAGAGTGGTTACCCTTCCGGCATGTCGCGTAGCAACGCTGATAGAAGAGATTCAAGCGAACAACAACCAACGTTACCAAGCCAACACAGTTTGGCGATGCTCATCCCAAAACAACACACACGTTAAGTATCATCGCTTACTTTCGCAAAACCTGTCACTGTGTTGTCAGTGTTGCCACTGCCATGTTTAAATAGCGGGGCGGATACGTAAATACCTTCAATCCATTCTAAAATCGCACGCTGCCATGTGACGCGGTGAATCTCCTGAGACGTCAAAAGGCAACGGCTTCAGACAGACACTCTGCAACCAACCAGTCCTACGCTCCTCTGCAACTTCCTCTGCAACGCTCTGAAACCGCTTGTCGTCTCCTCGGCGGATCTTTGATCTGAACCGGGCTGGAAGAAATGCGCGGGGAAATCGCGTTAAGAATTAAAAGCCCCGGCAGCCTCCGTGTCTCCACCAGCGCCGAGGATCTGATCCGGATCAGCACCGAGGGACCCCGTCCAGCAGCTCGGTCGGAAAACGGATGTTAGCACACGGTGCAGGATAGGGCCTGTGAGTTAGGGCTCTGTTTAAAACCTCATATCTTCATTGTAAGAGTGAAATTCAACTCTCATTAATCCCTCTATTTTGACTCTGCAATTTTTATGTAGTTGTGGCCCTACTTTTGTGGACTGTGCCCCTAACAATGTCAACTTAGGTGCACAGCATTCGCAGGGTGAAACACCAGTGTAGCACCCAAGGGACACCCATAGGTCGGGTGCAGACATCACGGATCACACCCTGAACCTTTCAGCCTCCAGGGTTCCCCAGTCAGAAACCCAAAACAACGTCTGTAGTCCGACCAGCCACATTGCGTTGTTTAGTGTCATAACCGACAGTGTTGTTGGTGGTGTTGTGTTGTGTTCTGTCCAGGGTCTTCCATTTAATGAGGCCCTGTGAACTTTGACCTCCGGTTCGTCATCTCAGCAGAATTCTGTGGAGGAAAGCAAAGTTCCTTGATCCGTGCAGCTAATGGTCGATACACCCGGAAGCTAATGATCACCTAGCTACTGTGCGGGGGGGGGGCCTCTGACCACCAGATGCCCTGACCCTTGCCCCCCTTCTGGTCTGTCAGCCTCTCTCCGGGTTCTGCTGACTCGGCAACATTTCCACCTCATCTCTTCCTCCCTCTCCCTCTCTCCCTCTCATCTCCTCCTCCTGCTCTTCTGATTCTCTCCATCTTCCTCTACTCCCATCATATTCATTGTCTGCTTCTCTCTCTCTCTTCCTCTTTCTATCTCTCTCATTGTCTCCCTCCCTCCCTCTATCTTTCTTACTCCATCTCTCTCTCACACTCTCCCTCTCCTTCTTGCTCTCCCCCCTCTGTCTCCTTCTTTTCATCTCCATCTCTCTCTCCCCCTCTTCCTCCCCCGTTCTCTGTTCTTGCTGATGATAAACCACTCGCCGTTCTTTGCTGAACTGTGTTTCTCTGTTTCTCGCCTTTTTGTTATATTAGCAGTTTTTCTCCCTTTTTTTCTGATCTTTGCTCTCTCTCTCTCTCTCTCTCTCTCTCTCTCTCTCTCCTTCCTTTCTCCCTTCTTCTCCCTCTCTCTCTCTCTCTCTCCCTCTCTCTCTCCTCTCTCTCTCTCTCTCTCTCTCACCACACATCACACACAAGGACATACGCTCAACACACAAACACACACACACACACACACACACACACACACACACACACACACACACACACACACACACACAAATAGCATGCAAGAGAGTAGGGTGACTCAGAGTAAAGTTGTTCCGTCCACACAGACATCAGCTCCATTAGAACATGTGGACATATTGAACGTTGAGCCACCCACACACACACACACACACACACACACACACACACACACACTGCAAAATGTTCTATGATGTTACCAGCAGGTGCATTCTATTACATGATTACACACACACACGCACTCACATGCACACACACGCACACACTAGGGGTTGCACGATATCTGATTTTTTCAAGTCGACTTTTCTATCAATAAAGTCGACGTAACGTTGACGCGTCGTTGATGACGTCATCACATACACACGCATGCAAAAGACAGAATGGGCTGTCCAAAAAATAAAAAGCACGGGCAAACAGCCGCTCGAAATCGCTTAATTTTCCCCCCACCGGCCACCGCATTTGCGCCAAGTCCAGCCAAATATCTTAAAGTGTACACATTTTTTTTTTTTTTTATAAATATATTCTTAAAGTGTGTAATCACGTGGTCAATGACGCGTCGATAAGTCGACTTTTCTGTGCAAGCCCTAACACACACACACACAGTCGAAAAATTGCAGCCATATTTATCCGGGGGCCTTTCAGCCATTTGAGACCGAGTCTGCTGCCAGTCTCAATCCTTCATCGTCATCATCCTCAGCCCACCCCTCCAGCCCCATCATCACCCCCCCCCCACACTATCTTCATCTGTCACCCAGAGATCTACATTGTCACCCTGGTCATCTTCAGGTCCCGAGTGTCTCTCTCTCCCCCCCCTCCTCCCCTCCTCCTCTCCTCTCTCTTCTCTCCTATCCTCTCCTCTCTCTCTCTTCTCTCCTCCTCTCCTCTCCTCTCTCCTCTCCACTCCTGGCTGGGAGGGGGGGGGCACAGGGTGGCAGTGTGGCTGGGCAGAGCTCGGCGGCTTGGTGATGGATGGCGAGGGCGAGCTAAAGCATATTGATAACGC
>PIJE02000201.1:176892-181892 GCA_002895965.2 Coryphaenoides rupestris
TGTGTGTGTGTGTGTGAGAGATCTTCATGAGCCAAGATGAAGCCATATTTAGAGACAGGAAGTGGGTCACCCAAATGGAGGAAATCAAACATGGCCTCTTTTAAACCACACACACACACACACACACACACACACACACACACACACACACACACACACACACACACACACACACACACACAACCTGCTCCTTAAACTCCTTAAACTAGACAATGGGGAATCCAGAGAAGATTCCATAACTTTGAGAAAATTCCAAACATTCAGAATGCTCAAGGTTGCCAAGGGCTCTACAGTGCCACCATTTTGCTTGCATATGCGAGAGAATATTCCCTTGTGTCAGCGTGAATTGCAATTTAGGAGCACGTGTGAATATATTTCTTCAGTTTATTGAGTTTTTTATTCAAATGAAATAGATCCGCTTACCGGCTTTCATGCGTAGCACGATAGGTTTGCCGACTGACCAAAGAACAGGCCTGCCAAGATCACACAAGTTCAATACAAGTTGGGAGGTGTACTGTAGTTCACAAAAGTGTTTTGACTCATTGATTGCATTAGAGTTTATATGTATAAAACTACAAGTCCCACACAGTGCGGAGAGTGGTTACCCTTCCGGCATGTCGCGTAGCAACGCTGAACGTAGAAGAGATTCAAGCGAACAACAACCAACGTTACCAAGCCAACACAGTTTGGCGATGCTCATCCCAAAACAACACACATGTTAAGTATCATCGCTTACTTTCGCAAAACCTGTAACTGTGTTGTCAGTGTTGCCACTGCCATGTTTAAATAGCGGGGCGGATACGTAAATACCTTCAATCCATTCTAAAATCGCACGCTGCCATGTGACGCGGTGAATCTCCTGAGACGTCAAAAGGCAACGGCTTCAGACAGACACTCTGCAACCAACCAGTCCTACGCTCCTCTGCAACTTCCTCTGCAATGCTCTGAAACCGCTTTCGTCTCCTCGCGGATCTTTGATCTGAACCGGGCTGGAAGAAATGCGCGGGGAAATCGCGTTAAGAATTAAAGCCCCGGCAGCCTCCGTGTCTCCACCAGCGCCGAGGATCTGATCCGGATCAGCACCGAGGGACCCGTCCCAGCAGCTCGGTCGGAAAACGGATGTTGAGCACACGGTGCAGGATAGGGCCTGTGAGTTAGGGCTCTGTTTAAAACCTCATATCTTCATTGTAAGAGTGAAATTCAACTCTCATTAATCCCTCTATTTTGACTCTGCAATTTTCTGTAGTTGTGGCCCTACTTTTGTGCACTGTGCCCCTAACAATGTCAACTTAGGTGCACAGCATTCGCAGGGTGAAACACCAGTGTAGCACCCAAGGGACACCCATAGGTCGGGTGCAGACATCACGGATCACACCCTGAACCTTTCAGCCTCCAGGGTTCCCCAGTCAGAACCCAAAACAACGTCTGTAGTCCGACCAGCCACATTGCGTTGTTTAGTGTCATACCGACAGTGTTGTCGGTGGTGTTGTGTTGTGTTCTGTCCAGGGTCTTCCATTTAATGAGGCCCGTGAACTTTGACCTCCGGTTCGTCATCTCAGCAGAATTCTGTGGAGGAAAGCAAAGTTCCTTGCATCCGTGCAGCTAATGGTCGATACACCCGGAAGCTAATGATCACCTAGCTACTGTGCGGGGGGGGGCCTCTGACCCTCGACCCTTGCCCCCCTTCTGGTCTGTCAGCCTCTCTCCGGGTTCTGCTGACTCGGCAACATTTCCACCTCATCTCTTCCTCCCTCTCCCTCTCTCCCTCTCATCTCCTCCTCCTGCTCTTCTGATTCTCTCCATCTTCCTCTACTCCCATCATATTCATTGTCTGCTTCTCTCTCTCTCTCTCTTCCTCTTTCTATCTCTCTCATTGTCTCCCTCCCTCCCTCTATCTTTCTTACTCCATCTCTCTCTCACACTCTCCCTCTCCTTCTTGCTCTCCCCCCTCTGTCTCCTTCTTTTCATCTCCATCTCTCTCTCCCCCTCTTCCTCCCCCGTTCTCTGTTCTTGCTGATGATAAACCACTCGCCGTTCTTTGCTGAACTGTGTTTCTCTGTTTCTCGCCTTTTTGTTATATTAGCAGTTTTTCTCCCTTTTTTTCTGATCTTTGCTCTCTCTCTCTCTCTCTTGCCATTTTCCCTTTCTATTACTCTCTCGCTCCCTCCCTCCCTCTCTCTCTCTTCATTCTCCTCTCTTCAGCTCAGCCAGGAGCCTTTTTCACACAAGGCTGATTTAATTCAACCCACACACACACACACACACACACACACACACACACACACACACACACACACACACACACACACACACACACCGAGTACACACAACACGAGGCCTCATGGAGTGAGGAGAGTAGAGGTGACTCAGAGTAAAGTTGTTCCGTCCACACGACATGCTCATACACAACATCACACACTGATCTCCACACACACACACACACACACACACTGATCACACACACACACACACACACACACTGAGTTACCAGCAGGTGCATTCTATTACATGATTACACACACACACGCACTCACATGCACACACACGCACACACTAGGGGTTGCACGATATCTGATTTTTTCAAGTCGACTTTTCTATCAATAAAGTCGACGTAACGTCGACACGTCGTTGATGACGTCATCACATACACACGCACGCAAAAGACAGAATGGGCTGTCCAAAAAATAAAAAGCACGGGCAAACAGCCGCTCGAAATCGCTTAATTTTCCCCCCACCGGCCACCGCATTTGCGCCAAGTCCAGCCAAATATCTTAAAGTGTACACATTTTTTTTTTTTTGTATAAATATATTCTTAAAGTGTGTAATCACGTGGTCAATGACGCGTCGATAAGTCGACTTTTCTGTGCAAGCCCTAACACACACACACACAGTCGAAAAATTGCAGCCATATTTATCCGGGGGCCTTTCAGCCATTTGAGACCGAGTCTGCTGCCAGTCTCAATCCTTCATCGTCATCATCCTCAGCCCACCCCTCCAGCCCCATCATCACCCCCCCCCCTATCTCTCTCTCTGCTCCTCTCTACCTCTCTCTCTCTCTATCTCCCTGTCTCTCTGTCTCTCTCTCTCCCCCCATATCTCTCTCTCTCTCTCTCTCTCTCTCTCTCTCTCTCTCTCTCTCTCTCTCTCTCTCTCTCTCTCTCTCTCTCTCTCTCTCTCTCCCTCTCCTCTCTGAGGGGGGCACAGGGTGGCAGTGTGGCTGGGCAGAGCTCGGCGGCTTGGTGATGGATGGCGAGGGCGAGCTAAAGCATATTGATAACGCCCGTCTGCGGCTACAGACGGAGCGCTCCGTCTCCCGGGAATGATGACCCCTCTGGAGAACATCAGGGGGTCTGGAGAGAGAGTGAGAAAGAGAGAGAGGGGAGACAGAGAGAGGAGAGAGAGAGGACAGAGACAGGGAGAGAGAGGGGAAGAGAGAGAGAGAGAGAGAGAGAGAGAGAAAGAAAGACAGAGAGAGAGGGAGAGAGAGCAGAGGAGAGAGCGACAGAGAGAGAAGAGAGGAGACAGAGAGCGGAGAGACCACAGAGAGAGAGAGAGAGAGAGAGGAGAGAGAGAGAGAGAGAGAGAGAGAGAGAGAGAGCGAGAGAGAGAGCGAGAGAGAGAGTGTGAAGAGAGCGCGAAGAAACACTAAATCTAAGCGTCGGGTCACAGAGTTGGCTCGGCAGACTGCGGGCTAACAACAAATGAACAGCAGTCAGGAGTCTTTGGGGGCGCGAGAGTTTCCTGTCTCCGTCTCCTTTGCTCCAGTCTCCCGGCGCCGAGCGGAGTCCTTCAGTGCATTCAGATGCGAGCTCACAACACAGCACCAGAACCCAACCACCTCTCCGATGGGGAACCCTGGGAGAGCTACCGGAAACCCCAGGAGACCAGGAAGAAGAAGAAGAAGAAGAACGCAGGAGAGAAACCCATTGGGCCAAGGATGGAGCCTTGAGGAGCACACACACATCGGGTGCAGCGCAGCCAGATGCCGTTGAGTGCGGAAATACGGAGTGTTTAAGTGAAAACGGAATACCCCGCAAGAAATAACAGGAAGTGATGCGCTCTTTCCCGCTCTTTTTAACAAGGCTGTAAACTGGCCCGGGCTCCGCGTGCCGCTCGGAGACGCAATCAGCGGTGCAAACCTATTAATGAAATAAATTGACATTTTAATGGCTGAGCAGAGCGAACAGAGTGCACACTCTGCGCCGTGTACGCCATTGTAGGCTACGCGCTATTGTTTTCAGATTAAGACCAGCTGTGGGACATGCGTAACAGAAACGTAGAGTCTCACCAGACGGTGAGGAAGCACGCTGAGGAGTGTCAGGCACATGCCAAGGGAAGGGGTGTCCCCAGTCAGAACCCAAAACAACGTCTGTAGTCCGACCAGCCACATTGCGTTGTTTAGTGTCATACCGACAGTGTTGTCGGTGGTGTTGTGTTGTGTTCTGTCCAGGGTCTTCCATTTAATGAGGCCCGTGAACTTTGACCTCCGGTTCGTCATCTCAGCAGAATTCTGTGGAGGAAAGCAAAGTTCCTTGCATCCGTGCAGTGACGCCAACAGCACCCCCGCAAGGCTGTTACATTCAACGTTGACAGCCTTCTCCAGACCTTGGCCCAACGCTTACAAGCACATCCCCTTTTTATAAAAGAGTGGGAAGACGACTGTATACCAGACAATTGGCTTAATCAGTATACCCTCATACATCTGGCTACCAACCCTTGATGCGGTACCCTCCGTGGGGAGTAGCACCATCTGGAACCGCCCGAAAACACACTGGCTCGTGCGCGCGCGCGCCCATCGACTCTACGAAGGAGGACGGGCAAAATCGTACTACGCTCATCACTACGCTCATCATCGTCATCATCTTCATTACCATAAAGAATAATTGGGAAACGGGCGGATGGATTTGAACTCCCCCTTGATGCAAAATAACACATCATGCACATCCACAGATTCCCTTCCACCGCCACTGCAGAGTTTCATTAGAGCCCCGCAGCTCAGC
>PIJE02000201.1:186892-258369 GCA_002895965.2 Coryphaenoides rupestris
TAACGTGTTATTAACGGCCGCCGCATTCATAATCAATGTTTGGGCAGCAAATACTGCCGCCGAAGGGCGCATTAAACAAATACGGCCGTTGGTCTAAATGCTATTAGTTTTAGCGGCCGGTGGCTCCGTATAGGGCAGCTTGTATATATAAGACGATAATAAAATTAAAGTGTCATCAGAGTCCCACGCTGCTTTCAGGAGGAACCGGAGAAGACTAAGGAGATAAATGGAGGAGAAACCAGAGAAGAGAGAGAGAGGGAAAGGCGAAAGGGAATAGAAGGGAGAGAGAGAGAGGAGAGAGAGAGAGAGAGAGAGACGAGAGGATGAGAGAGAGGAGAGAGACAAATGGAGAGAGAACAGTGGACACGAAACAGAGAGAAACCGGAGGAAGGAGAGATCCGATGAGAGGAAGTGGACATGAACAGAGAGACACAGAGAGTGGGAGAGAGGTAGAGGGAGAGAGACATGGAAACACATAGACAAGAGGGCAACAACCATTTAAAATCGTCATGGTCGACAATGCATCGCCCACACTGTTCTCTGGGGGGGGAACCAGGAGGTTGTGATGGGATTACCAAAACCAAATAAAACAATGCGTTGGCCTTATTGCCGCTAACGCTAATGCCTCGTGGCGTACAAACAGTTAGCCTCCGGGCTAAGCCGGCACCTCTACAGAATGTGGATGTGTTGCACGCTCTCTCTCTCTCTCTCTCTCTCTCTCTCTCTCTCTCTCTCTCTCTCTCTCTCTCTCTCTCTCTCTCCTCTCTCTCTCTCTCTCTCTCTCTCTCTCTCTCTCTCTCTCTCTCTCTCTCTCTCTCTCTCTCTCTTCTCCTCTCTCTCTCTTCTCTCTCTCTCTCTTCATGTGTAGTCGTACGGCCGCCCGAACCCACAGACCACAGAGCCCTCCAAGATGTAATGGGGTCTGACTCAAGTACGCTTTTGTGCACCAGGCGATCCAATAATTCAATGTGGAGCATAATCCCCCACATCAAATGTTGGCATAAAAGGCCTTGAATATTCCCCTCTGTGTTTTTAATGTCAGGTTAAATATATGCATCTTCTGCTTGTTTACGTGCTGCTGTTGTGTTTTGGTGACGCTACAAATGGACGCTACTGTGATTTAGGAAAACATTTCAGACGTGTCTGACGTAGAGTATTATTTATTTGTATTGTACTCTTGTGTGTGTGTGTGTGTGGTGGTTGTGTGTGTGTTGTGTGCTGTGTGTGTGTGTGTGGTGTGTGATGTGTGTGTGTGTTGTGTGTCCTTGGTCTCTGTTGTTTGCTGCATGTTCCTCCTCCCAACTTGAAAGTCGCTTTAGATAAAGGCGCCCCCCCTTTTGGAACGAAATAAATGACGAAATCAGGTTTTTTTTTGTCTGTGCTGTGCTGTTGCTGGTGCAATTAGCGGTGCACAGAGATTGCCGATTCCACTGGCAACCGGCAGTTGCAAACCCACACACTCCTATCCTGTGCTCTGGTCTCGTTGATTCGGATGGAAGATCCGGAACGTCGGGCCGTGGTTTATATACCAGTTATATCGAAAGTTGTCCCTCAAACCCAGAAATTCTTATTGAAAGGTGGAAAAAATAAAGTCAGACTGGACTCCCCAATAGTTCAGCACATGCAAAAATAACATTTTCTTAAAGCCGACACATTTCTTTACTCACGCCACAGAAAAAGATACTCCAGACTCCAAAGGCCAGGACGGGGTTTTGGGTTGGCTATCTTGGTATACATTACCACGTAACCTACTGTTTTGTATATTATAAATATATATACCATGTTGTGTACGTGTGTTTTTGTTTTTTGTTTGTGTTTTCCTAATTTCTTTTTCCTAATTTCTTTCTTTCTTTTAGGCTTATGTATTATTCTATTGTTTTTATTCTTATGTCGTTGGTATTTTTGAGCAACCTCCGGCAAAAGAATTTCCTTCGGGATGAATAAAGTTCCATCTTATCTTATCTTATCTTGTGTAAGTGTGTGAGTACGAATTAACCCGTCGGGTCAGCGAGGTCTGTGTGTGTGTTCGCGGCCCGCTCCGTGCCCCGCCCTGGCGCAAGATAAAAAACCTCTGATATACGACGTGCATTATGGAACCAGAGGCATGGCGAGCGGTGGCTACTCTCGGATAACTGTGATATGTCATCGTAATTACAGGCCGTGGCGGTCTGTTGTCCACGAGGAGCAGGTTGTTATGAGGAGAGAGAGACCGGGAGATCAGCGGAGGTAATGGGGTGGGCCAATTACCTCCCCGCGTCTGACGGCTAACTTAAGTAGGCCGGCCGCTGCGGGACAATCCCCCCCCCTCGTCTGCGTTTTATCCTCATAAGTCGTCACCTTACTGATGTCTCACAGACAGAACGCTAGCCGGAATCGTGCTGGCGTGCTCACGACAGCGTCTCTTCCTGGAGCCTTGTGCTCTGCCAAATCCCCTCCCATTGTCAGAGGAGGTAAGAGAGGAGAGGAGAGGGGAGGAGAAGAGGGGGAGGAGATGAGAGGAGGAGAGGAAAGAGGAGAGGAGATGAGAGGAGAAGAAGGAAGGAGAGGAGAGGACGAGAGAGGAAGAGAGAAGAGAGGGAGAGGAGGAAGAAACGAGCCGAGAGAAAGGAGAAGAGAGGAGATGAAAGCAGCGAGAAGAAGGGGGAGGAGAAGAAGGAGGAGAGGAAGAAGGGAAGGGAGAGGGTGGAGAGGAAAAGGAGAAGGAGAGGAGAAGGAGAGGGTAAGATCACCTGATATGATGTCCATATTAGATAAAGACTTAATATGGGATCCTGTTTGGATTCAATTTGAAGATAAGATGCAGGAAATGTGTGGATGACAGCAGAAGTAGAGAACAGAATAACTGTCATACAATAACCTGTCGCTAACGCTAATTAAAATGGATACAACAATATAGGCTATATTAATACACGATAGGCGTGCGCTGGATGTTACTTTATATTTCGGGCATTTTAGCAGACAGCTTTTGTCCAAAGGGAGCGAAAAAACATTAGATATTCGCTGACAGCAACACAACAATCGCAATCTCTGAGCATCTCCCACCAGGTCCAGCTGTCTGGTGGTCCTGGAGAACATCGACCACATAAGAAGAAGAAGAACCATCATGATCATCTCCCCTCGCTCCGCCTGCCGTCCTCCTCCTCCTCCTCTCCTCCTCCTCCTACCACGCCAGCCAGTCAGGGGAAGTGTTGATGTCCCCGGAAGACTAAAGGTGCCGTCCGGCAACTGCCATGGCAACCCGGCCTGCCACTCCTGCCAGGCAGCCCACAGCTCTATAATGATGCCCACCACCACCACGACCACGCCCCAAGATGGCGAGATGAGCTGTTGAGTGTATTGAGTGTCAATCTGCATGGCGGCCGTTACTTATGCGAGGAGCAGGTGCGGCGTTGGCGGGGGAGGCGGGAAGGGTGTGTGTGTGTGTGTGGTGCTGTGTGTGTGGTGTGTGTGTGTGTGTGTGTGTGTGTGGTGTGTGGGGGGGGGGAGGCGGGAGTGTGGTGTGTGGTGTGTGTGTGTGTGTGTGTGTGTGTTGGTGTGGGGGGGGGGGTGGGTGTGGTGTGGGGGGGGGTAAAGATGAAAAGGTTTTCTTGCTGGCGGTGGCGGCCTGGCTAGGGGGAGTCAGTACAACACTTTGGGCTGCACAAGCAGAGACGCCCCCCCCCACCCCCCCCCCACCCCCACCCGTTCAGACGGCCGGGCGAGGCGCTGAAGACTCTGCCAAGTGCAGCGGGGACCACCGGCTGGCCCTACAAAAACGCAATCAGTTCTTGACAACATTTGCTTTGTATTGTACTCGTTTTTTTGGGTGATGAGGCTGAGGGTGGCACTGTTTCAGAAAACAGCCATTTCTTTTGGTTCGATCCCCGCGCAGTGAAGCCATTGTGGGAGAGGACGAGGAGATAAATGGAATTGGGAGTCGATAAATAAAAGCTGTGTGCCTTGTGTCACCGTTTGTCTACGGGAAGCTCGGCGTGAGTCCAGACGCGCTGTCCGAAGCAGCAGGTAGGAGTTCGTTGGGAATCGTCTCTGGAGGAGGATCCCAGTGTATGTGGCTTCATTCATACTCGTATTGCTACTGTACATCCAGTTGGACGCAATAGTTACTCGTAGGAGAATACAGAAACAATAACACATGGCGCGTTACAATCTGTCCCGCTTTCGCTGTTGAGGAATTAAAACCTCTTCATAAATTGGGCCATCCCACGGATAGTATTAAACTGATGGCACCAAGACATTTGTTCAAATATTTATGCGAATCCATCTGGACGACATCAAAAACAGTCAAGGAAAAGAAAAAAAACCCCTTCATAGATAGATACTGTAGTTACTGCATATGGTGTGGAGGCATGTTTTTGAATGAGTGCAACACAAACGGGAATAAAGACGTTAACAACATTGATGTCGGGAAATGATTTACGTATGAGCGGTTTGTCAAGACTTTAAAGAGATAATCTGCATCTCGAGGCCTCGACGAGGAAACAAAAAAGAAGAAAGCGCGGCTCGGAAGAGACACACAAAACCACAATGTGACAGTTTAGGGGGAGTGCCTGCCTTTGAACCGTTGCACGCATAACGGCGGATTTGGAGCAGATTTGAACCCACGGACAACCTCTCTGGGAGCCCCGGTCTCCACCGCACTGACGACCGACGTGAGGGTAATATACACACAGTACACCCCGGCTCTGCCCAGCTTCCAGGACACCACCGGCACCACGTGGGTTCTGGGGGAGAGCCGCTCGACAAAAACGAATCCTGACAGAGACGACCGGCGGTTAGTACGTGACAACATGCGTTCACCGTAACCGCCTGGCGCTTCTAGCTGGCTGTCGCCGCGACAACACGACGAGGGCACGGTGTTCTCACACCAAATGACACCGGGACGCTGTCATCGGGCCGTTGCCGCCGACGACCACCTGCTCTTATCAAACTGTCTCGCGGTCGGCTCAGTCCCGCCCATCCCCCCCCCCTACCCTCCTAGCTGTCACCTGGGGCATGAAAGGTCAGAAATCTATGTTCCCTTTTGAAAACTCCTTGTTCTACCAAATGAGTTAAAGGGGACATACTATGCCACGAGGTGTGAGCGTGATTAGCCATTGCTAAGCCATCTAGTGACATCACAAGTGGGAATGTCCACCTCGATGTATGCTGACTCGATCAGTTGCACCCGTCGGTACGGTCCACTGGGTATAGGCTTGTAGACTGATCTAGTCATCATACATCGAGGTGGACGTTCCCACTTGTGATGTCACTCAATGGCAGTCAAATGGCAATTGTGAAACGGCTTGCAATGGCTAATCACACACACCTAGTGGGATAATATGTAACCAAGTCAAGACTTACTGCTATGAACGACATGTCTGAAAGTCTGTTGGCTGTGTTTCAGTTGTTAGTACCGTCGACCATCATAATACAAGTATCCTCATCATTATTTCTTATTTATATTATATACAAACACAGTGCCTGTTAACAGGACGAATACATTTATTGTTGTTATTTCCTAGTTCGTTGCGCTGTTGTCGACAGGTTAGCGGGAATGTTATGAATATTCATGAGGAAAGCGCACGCTGATTGGCCCGTTGAGCTGCTGTCAGAAGGCGGCTTCAAATAGTGTATTTGAAGCGAAACAGAGCGCAGTGACGCATCTGAAAAGCTGGTGGAATAGCAAACATTGAGTCGAGGGGTGGCGATCAGCTATTTCTCATTCCAGTTGCTTTTTTGGCTGTAAATACTGTAAATATCCTGATCCCTCCAATTCATGATATTTGTATTGTTCTGTTGCACATTCCGCTGGGCATCGCCACTTTCTCATTTCACTGCACATCCTGGATGTGTATGTGAGGAATCTCACTTGAATCTGAACGCAGACGGATCCGGTGGAATCCCGGGGTGGGGATCAGTGTTGGGATGTGATGAGTGATTGTAATTGTCAATGTGATATGTTAGTGGTGAGCAGCCACAGAATGTACAATCTCTATGTACAGTATATAGCAATGAATTCCTATTTTAATATTCATAATTTATTTGAATAAATTTGAAAATTGGCCAACTTTTTAATGAAAGAGTTGATTAAAATGTCGGTCAATGTCAAATATGTCGGATCGGTATCGGTAGATACTTAGGATTCCTGTGTGTGTATGGGATGGTGCGCGGAGGTCTGTAGATCACATCCTCTGTCATTGGATCAGGTCCAATGTCCCGTCTCCCTCTAATAGCCCCTGAGCAGTAAATACACTGTGGCACCCGCACAGAGAGCGCCGTGTCAGTGCCCATTACCTCCCGCTAGACGTCTGGGACTGGTAATCGGCAGAAATCACCCTTTGTGGTTTTGGGGAAAGGTTGAGGCAATAATATTGTTGTTGTCTCATCTAACGTTACTTTTCAACATTATTTTTCTGAACAGAATCTCTTTTTGCTCTCTGGAGCTTTCAATAGTGCAAGATGGACAACGAACGAAAAGAGTTTCTAAACTAAACTGAGTTGCGGTGTCTCGTCGTTTTCCCCGAAACACTTTAATTCTGAATGGGGGAGTAACTCACCGGGCAGCAAGTGATCAATGTGTGTGTGTGTGTGTGTGTATGTGTGGATTGTACACATTACAGGGACCCCATTCGTCAACAGCAGACGACATACAGGTGCGAAACGACGCCACTTCTCGCCGGTCGCGCTGCTGCCGTGACTCGCATCGACACATGCCTCTCTCTCTCTCTCTCTCTCTCTCTCTCTCTCTCTCTCTCTCTCTCTCTCTCTCTCTCTCTCTCTCTCTCTCTCTCTCTCTCTCTCTCTCTCTCTCTCTCTCTCTCTCTCTCTCTCTCTCTCTCTCTCTCTCTCTCTCTCTCTCTCTCTCACTAGTATGTCTCTGCATAATTACCCTGTGATTACCCCGACGACAACAACAACAACAACAACAGACTGCTGATTATTACATTGCGGTGGCGCTAAGACTGTTTTCTAGGACAAGAGGTTGACGCACAATCCCGTCCTCAATCTATCTTTTGTGCCGCCATCATCTTTTCTATGCATCCGCTAATCAGTGATGTGTCGTTTGTTTCCCCCCTCACTGGAATGGCTCCGCCCATTACGCCCCATTCATTAGCACCTGCTGGCGGCCATCCACCGCCACCACCTCCGCCGCCACCAGCGACCAATCATCTTTGAGGAGGGGAGGAGCCACGGCGGTGGTGGATCTGGGTTCAGATGATGGCAATTTTGTTTTCTCTATCCTTCCGGAGTGTGTGTAGATTGTAGGCACACAGCGGTGGTGGTGATGAGTCACGGTGGGAGTGGAGATTTCTGTTTTTTCGTCAAGTACTTGTTATGCTATTCGGTAAGCCAGTGAATCCCACAGACTCCCTTTAAGGCAGTGGTTCTCAAACTATTTTTTTACTGATGTACCATCTCCAAGATATTTTTTTTGTGCCAAGTACCGCTTTAAAGTTAAAGTGATATACTCGTTTTGGAAAGATTTGCCCAACTTGTTATTATGTTACTATTAAGGCGGCTTTCTTAACGTGGAATAATTGTACAACTCTTCTAACTTCTAACTAATATTAAAACAATAATAAAATGGTTCATGTTCCGAGTACCCCCGTGTTATCCTTTAAAGTTCCCCTTGTGGTACATGAACCCCCAATTTGGAGGTGGGATGGGATGATTTCAAAAATAGCATACAGATAAAAACAATAAAATGGTAATGTTGACTTTATATGCAACAATAAACTTATGGTAATCATCCACTTAAAATTCATTTAATTGAGGATTATTCTGAATTAATTTCCATCTCTTGTGTGCTCTAGTAGTCCTCCAAACACATGCACCTCTGTGTGCCATTTCCAGACTATGAGACGATATGGGATGGAAGGCGGTTCCACATTTTGGCGGGACTTTAATAGCACTTTTTGACATTGTACAGTCCTCCAAAAGGTTATGGGAACCACTGTGGAAACTGAAGGAAAGTATCGCGTTTTAAAGATGGAGGAAAGAGGAAAACAGCGCGAAACGGAACCTGACTTCCTGAGCACAGCGGATCTCCTGGCGGTGTAGACGAGCAGCGTAAACACACGGAGTGATGTGTATTGATCGCGCCGGGATTTGATTTGTGATCACCGGAGTACCTATTCCATTAGGCCAAGAGACCTTCTTGGTGTTAACTTATTAACACAAACACAAAGTCCATCTCCGTGATCAATAGCGTGGCGCAGCCGAGTGCATGGGAGGAAGTGGCGTGTATAGAACCCAATCTAGCAGATGAATAATTGCTGGCGGCGCATGCGGGGCGCAGTGCAGGGCCGTGTTTCATCGGTGGCGTGTGGGACGCCGCCGCCCCGGGCCTCTCAGCGCTTTTTAAAACCCCTTGTTTCCAAACACATTGAGAGCCCATGAATCACCCGCGCGCTAGAAATGAAACTCAGCCACTCAATGCAGGAATTTCACCGCGGCAGATTGCGTGGGATTTTTTTAAGATTATGAACGGAAGCAAATCCGCAAATCTCACCGTGGATTGTTCCAATCCACTCTCACTCTCATCATCATGATGATGATGATGACGACGTAAGAGGTTTCACAGGATAAGGGTTGAAACACCAACTCCCCCCGGCAGGCGGGTGACTGTCAGGTGGGAGGTGGTAATGTGTGGTGGAGGTGGGAGGTGGAGGTCGGAGGTGGAGATGGAGGCTGAAGTGGGAGGTGGTGGAGGAGGTTTCATGTCGACAGCATGGAACCCGAGGTGTTCTTCTCACGTCTCCTTGATGTCTTGTTTGGCGTTTGGAGAAGATGGATGTTGGGTGGTGGGGGAGGGGGTTCCACAGATCATTTTATCGCTCAATCAAAGTAGATTTGCCTCCCCAGATCTGCCAGGGACATAAGCCCACTTGGCAGTGTCCCTCCGAGCCGCCGTCTGCCAACAAGCTGACGAGACTGCAAGCCCAGCGCCATGGAACTCCCCCCAACCACCCCCCACACCCCCCCCCCACCGATGTAATAATGAAATGGTAATGCACCCAGCCCAGTCACAGCAGGGGGGGGGGGTGTGGGGGGGGGGGTGTGGCGGGGGGGTGGGGGGTTGGGGGAGAGACAACACCTTGCATTCAAAGCCGCACCGCCATCATGTCTTCCTCAATTTGGTCGGCGCAAACCGACCAAATGTGATTAACGTGCTGTTGGGGAAGTGACCCCCCCCAAATGCACACACACAAAACCCAACCGCGTAGACGTCGGCCACGCTAATTAACAATCATGAACACCTTTAATGACTTCCTGCCTCTCTGATTGGCTGCTGGGTCCGCGCAGCAGCCAATCAGAGGCGTTCATGATCTGAAGGATCATCTCTCCCGTCTCTCCGGACGACTGGACTCCATTAGTCCTGAATGTGCGGCCGTTACAGGCTTGATTAGCCGCCTAGCTAGGACGCATTAGCACTGCTGTCACACTGCGGCAAGCAGCGGGCAGGGGGGGGGGAGGGAGGGAAGGGCTTCGACACCTGAGTCACGGAAAAAACCATCAGCAAAGCGTACAACATTTGACGAATGGCTGGAACACATCACCGCCGACACGCTGTGGACACTAGCATGTTATTAGTTCGTCATGCTAAGAGGCAACAACGTGCTACGCAGCACCTTAACATGCTAAGTAAGTAGCCTATTACGCTAAGGTCCCTAACATGCCAAAAATCCCTCACATGCAATATTCTTTTATTGCCATATCTAAAAAGCACAATGGAATGCTTACTCCCCATTCACTCCTGCAGTATTCTTCTAAACATACATTCTAAAATAACTCTAAACAATTCGACACAGATTAGATTAGTACGTAATAATATTACAAAAGTAATATTCTAAAAGTATTGTAAATAGTTAAGTCAGTAGGAGTATTCCTACTCAGGCTACATGGTTCTTTAACCGCAAATTCGAAAACAATTCTAAACATGAAAAGAAATCTACGCGAACATGACGAGATGCGAAAGGTGGACGCCCCAGAACCTTCTTGTGTCTCCCTACAAGTCACATGTCTTTGATTGCAACATGTCCAGGTCCTCCTCGAGACACCTAATGCCGGGACCGCATCCGCTGGCGGTGTCCACAGATAAATTCTTTTGGACACATAATATATTCCTATTCATTCGTATTCATATCATAACTCTCAACATTAAGTCCAAGGCAGGGGATAGAAAAAAAACGATTAAATAAAACATTCCGGCATATTCCACGGCGGCAGCAGCAGCGGTGCTAACGGGCGTGCAGAGTGCCGCGAAGCACGCAGCCTCCCGGTGTTCATATGGACATTAGCATCACGGAGGCGGAGGCGCCTGCTGTGAGAGCGCTAATGCAGCGGCCGCCATGACGGAGTTAATAGAGGTCGCCTCAGACTGCCGCATTCTTCATCAAATTAGCAAAAAGTTCTGGTGGGAAACACACACACACACACACACACACACACACACACACACACACACACACACACACACACACACACACACACCACACACACAACACACACACACACACACACCACACCACACACACACACGCAACACACAACACAGACACCCGGACGGACGCACACACACATCCAACGGCACGACTCAATAAAGTGCTGCTCTTTAAGCCGAGTGCGTGACACGCAAACCAGAACCAGAAGCGAGCTAGCTCTGTTCTGTACTGTGCGCAGGCCTGGGCTACATTGAGTGAGAGGTCATTCTCGTTAACGGTTTTCGGCAGCCAATCAAAACAATCCCGTTCTTTTTAATTCTCCGGAATGTATTTGTCTTGATCTTTTCAAATGGAAAATAATTGGCTGAGATTTTTTTGTTCTTTTTCCCTCCACGTAGCGTTTTTAACTGACGCACGCTCGCCACTAATGGCTGCCAGTCGCCGGCGAACAATCGAGATCATCAAGACTCAATTCGTGATTTTTACTCAGAGTTCAGATTTATTCACGGTGAATTGTTGGCTACGGAGGCATTTAATGGCTCCCGTGTGAGACAAGACGATAACGTTTGATTAAACTGAAGTAGAGGAAAGAGAGACCAGGAGATCAATGTTTTCAGTCTCCCAAGGTCGAGTTAAGTTAAGTCCGTTTTTCTTTTGTAGCCCTGAATCACGGCTACAGTCTCAAAGGTTTGTACGATGTGCCATATATTTATTTGAATATTATTTTACGGTCAGTTTCACTTTGAATTCCTCTTAAAAAATAACATTAAACATGTCCTTCAGTGTATCTCTCACCATCTCTCTCGCTCTCCCCATATCCCCATCATCCCATCCATCTCCCTCCCACGTTTCAATCCAAGTTTAAATCACAGTTAACAGAGAGAGAGAGAGAGAGAGACACACACACACACACACACACACACACACACACCCTAACAGAGATAGAGAGCGACATATGGAGACAGATGGAAAGAGATGGACAGATAAGACAGGGAAGAATGGAAACAGAGATAGAGGGATTGACAGAGACTGACAGAGAGAGATGGAGAGAGACAGATAGACAGTGCGGGACGGACAGACACTGACAGAGACAGAACGAGAGACGGGAATTCTGCCTGAGCCGGAAAATGCATTAAGCTGCAAATTTAACGAGGACGTTGAATAATTAATCAAATATCGTCCGTGTGATTCATTTCAGCAGAAATATGGGTCCTTGCCCTTACTTCACGCACCCCTCTATCTTGTCTTTTAACCACCAGGAAGACAACAGTCGCTAATGTTCTGCTCCAAGACGAACGACAGCCGGTTTGCCCAGAGCATTTAGCTTGGAGACCTTGGCGAGAATGGTTCTTTTGTGTGTATCTCTCTCTCTCTCTCTCTGTCTCTATCTGTCACTCGCTCCCTCTGTCACTCTCCCACTATCTCTCTTACCATCTCCCTGTCCACCTCCTACTTCTCCTTCTCCTTCTTCACCACCTCCTGCTCTACACCTCCTCCTCCTCCTCCCCCTGACCATGGGTTGTAAATACATGGATGTGCAGTTATGCTCATAACGAGTGACACGCAGAGCAGCGTTCCAGAGTGCAGGCTGGAGGCAGCGAGCTTCTCCACACAGCGTGCCAATCACACGCCACTCAATCTGTCGTGTGTATTCAGCCTTTCAGTCAACGCTGTGCTGTGCGTGTGTGTGTGTGTGTGTGTGTGTGTGTGTGTGTGTGTGTGTGTGTGTGTGTGTGTGTGAGAGAGAGAGAGAGAGAGAGAGAGAGAGAGAGGAGAGAGAGAGTCCAGGAGTGGTGGGGGTGGGGTTTTGTGGTTGGCTGGACACTTCGTATTGTTCCATATATCAGCAGGTTCTCCCCCCTACTGCTGGCCGTCTACGCCGCCTTGATAGATGTTTCTGGAGGCTTTGGGAGCACGGCCAACTGTATGCCGGGCGTGGAGAGAGAGAGAGAGAGAGAGAGAGAGAGAGAGAGAGAGAGAGAGAGAGAGAGAGAGTCTGTAAGCAAACTGTCAAACTTTATTGCCGACGATCGCTTCTTGGACAGGCCCCCGCGGAGGTCTGTGGGGGAGGTCCCAGAGAGAGAGAGAGAGAGAGCGCGAGAGAGAGAGAGAGAGAGAGAGAGAGAGAGAGATAGAGCGAGAGAGAGAGAGAGCATATTTTATTTTTATTTTTGCGTGGAGAGCGTGGCTTAGACGCTGTAGCCCCATTCACGGACCCCTACCGGGTCCGTGAATGTACACCTCACCTGCCACAGTCAGCGCGCTAGCAAGGGTCGAGCCACGGTGAGCCACGACACCAGACCAGACTTCGACTCCATACCATCAAGACCCGCATCCCCCTCCTCTCCCCACACCCCTAAACGGCCAAGAAACTTAAATGCCCATTCCACCTTGACAGCTAATGCTCTCTAACATTTTGTGGTGTTGACACTAGATGTCTGCGCAGCGAGGCCGTACCGGTCTGACAGCAAAAACATATCGATTGCACCGTCAAGAGTGTCCTCCAAGTAAACCCCACCCCGGCCCGCTCGGCTCCCTCAAATAAAAGCCTCAACAATCAATAAGAATACCTCCTGGCCCCGGGTTCGCCCCTATATATTTTAGTGCGGCAACCCCCCCCCTTGCGTCTTTCTTACTCGTCTTGTGTGTACCGATGTGTGCTGTGTACTTTTTTCCTGAGTCGACGCCAGACTCTAGCGAAGTTGTCAACAACGCGGCTTTCCAGGCGAAGGCTACAGCAGCCGCCTTTAGTGTCGACGACTCCTTCCTCTCTGCGTACGCCGATGTTGTGCGCTCCGCCGTAACCCCCTGCACACAGGAGCGAACACGCCGCTCCGTGACAGATAAATACGACTTCAACGCTCCCGAGCCCCTGAATGCGCCATCAAGAGAGAGGGGGGGGGGGCGGGAGGCTCCCTGAAGTGCAGACATTGAGATGTGTCGACCAAATTACAGGGCTGGCGGCTCCTGCTAATTATCCTCCCCACTTCCCTGCCTGTCTGTCTGTCTGTCTGTCTGTCTGTCTGACTGACTGACTGACTGACTGTCGGAGAGAGAGTTTCTCGTTTCTGCTCATGTTGACGTCGCCTTTGTTTTTGCTCTGAAAATGCTATCGGTGAATGTGGAAGTGGTTATGTGGAAGAGCTAGACGGGGGGGCTGGGGGGGCCGGTGGGGTGGGCCTTGCCTGAATGCAGGAGGAGTGTTGATCATTACCGACGTGAGCACCAGAAGATGTTTTATGAGCAAAAATAAGCATGTTGCTATGAAGAAGTGTGTTTGTGTGTGTGGGTTTACAAGTCTTCCTACACATCCACACACCCACACACGACCTTGATCTAACTGGTGAAATCCAGACATGATTGAATAAATCAGCTGTATATGAAAGTTCTTTATACAGATGCTTTGCATTCGCCTTATGTTCAGGGTTGTAAGGTACTTTTACTCAAGGACAATGATGTGCAAGTGTAAGATGCATGTTCTTTATTTTTATACTTTACTAGATTTATATATTGGGGGACTTTACTTAATTTATATAACCTCTGTGTATACCTATATACATATATATATATATGCCTATATATATACATGTTTTAATTTTACAAAATAAGTAGTAGATAATAAGATAAGTAGTTAAGAACTGCTCAATAATAAAGACTTTAGCATGACTAAAAGGCTTCCTCACACAATATCCATAGTTTTTAATTAACATTTCCTATTTATTGATGAACCGACGGGCTAATGGAACTCCTTGAGTCTACACCCCAAGGTCACAGCGATCAATAAGCACCTTCACTCACTCCTGTCCAGTCCACCCACACACACACACACACACACACACACACACACACACACAACACACACACACACACACACACACACACACACACACACACACACACACACACACACACACACACACACACATACACAAACACACACACACACACACACACACACACACACACACACACACACATACATCTGTCACCTGTATGTGTGTCTTCTCGAACTGGCCGTGAAGAGACAGATAGACAGCGCGGGACGGACAGACACTGACAGAGACAGAACGAGAGACGGGAATTCTGCCTGAGCCGGAAAATGCATTAAGCTGCAAATTTAACGAGGACGTTGAATAATTAATCAAATATCGTCCGTGTGATTCATTTCAGCAGAAATATGGGTCCTTGCCCTTACTTCACGCACCCCTCTATCTTGTCTTTTAACCACCAGGAAGACAACAGTCGCTAATGTTCTGCTCCAAGACGAACGACAGCCGGTTTGCCCAGAGCATTTAGCTTGGAGACCTTGGCGAGAATGGTTCTTTTGTGTGTATCTCTCTCTCTCTCTCTCTGTCTCTATCTGTCACTCGCTCCCTCTGTCACTCTCCCACTATCTCTCTTACCATCTCCCTGTCCTCCTCCTTCTCCTTCTTCACCACCTCCTGCTCTACACCTCCTCCTCCTCCCCCTGACCATGGGTTGTAAATACATGGATGTGCAGTTATGCTCATAACGAGTGACACGCAGAGCAGCGTTCCAGAGTGCAGGCTGGAGGCAGCGAGCTTCTCCACACAGCGTGCCAATCACACGCCACTCAATCTGTCGTGTGTATTCAGCCTTTCAGTCAAACCAGGCCAGCTGCTGCTGTGCGTGTGTGTGTGTGTGTGTGTGTGTGTGTGTGTGTGTGTGTGTGTGTGTGTGAGAGAGAGAGTGTGTGTCTGCCATCTCATAATAGTAGTATTCATAGGATCTCTCTCAGTGAATACTACCGAGTCAGAACCGTATAATTATTATAAATATTTATTACACATATTGTATTATTAACCATTTTTTAAAACGATTCATTCGTTTAGCAGACAATTTTTATTCTAAGCGATGTCCACTGAATTCTTAAGGAGCCATAGGAGGAGCAAGGTTGGGGGTGAGGGGGCGTCTTGCTCAAGGACGCCTACAGGTAGACTGTGGACTTTGGGCATCGAACCCAGTACCTTCCCGGGTCGAGAATCGAACCCACAAGCCACTAGTAGCTTATCCGAAGTTTTCTTAGGTTCTCTTACCATTGCCAACTTTTCTATTCTAGTGAACCTATTTTTTCTTAGATATATTGTTATTCTATTAGGCGTACATAAGAATTTCCTGCGGGATTAATACATTTTTATCTTATCTTATTCTTGTGTCATTCGGTGAGGTGAGCGTGAGTGTCCAGATCGTGACCCTTTCCTCCAGACCTCAGGTGATCAAACTAACAACCCCCCCCCCCCCCCACACACACACACACTAATGAGGAGCCAGCCGCTCTGCTTGGCTCCGCCTCCGGTGTGACCCAGACGTGTCCTTGATCCCGCTAAATGTCAGCCAGTAGCCTAGTCACACTGTTAGAGACAGTAAAGGGAAGATCACCCTGCTGCTGCTGCTGCTGCTGCCGCTGCAAACATCACGCTGTTCCCGCGGTAACGGACCTATAGTGAGTGGCGATGGCGCAATCGGTGGCGGTTATTGTTGCGGAAACTGTCACTTTTACTGCACAGGAATGAACGATTCATTAAAACAATTCATTCATTTAGCAGACAATGCAGTAAATATAAATGGTGCGGTGAGAATTAGTCACAGTACATGTCAGATGAAGTCGCATTACCCAACACAGTCACAATACGCAGTAACTGCTGCAGTGAGTTGCATTACCCAACGCAGTAACTAGGCAGTAAGGCGCATTGCACAATGTAGTAACTATACACGGTAACTAGCGCGGTAAGCTGCATTACCCTGTACAGTAACTATACACAGTAACTAGCGCGGTAAGCTGCATTACCCTGTACAGTAACTATACACAGTAACTAGCGCGGTAAGCTGCATTACCCTGTACAGTAACTATACACAGTAACTAGCGCAGTAAGCTACATCACCTTGTGCAGTAACTAGCGCAGTAAGCTGCATTACCCAATGTAGTAACTATACGCAGTAACTAGCGCAGTAAGCTGCATTACCCAATGTAGTAACTATACGCAGTAACTAGCGCAGTAAGCTGCATTACCCAATATAGTAACTATACGCAGTAACGAGCGGAGTAAAGCGCATTAGCCTGTGCATTAAAAGTCGCATTATCCAACGTAGTAACTAGCGCAGTAAATCGCATTACCCAACGTAGTATCTAGGCAGTAACTGACGCAGTAGGGCGCATTACCCAACGCATAACTATACACAGTAACTAGCACAGTAAGTTGCATTACCGAACACAGTAACTATGGCAGTAGATGGCAATACCCAGCGCAGTAACCAGACAGTACCTGAAATTAATAAACTGTCACGGTAACACGCGGTGACCTGGGATGGAGGGGACCAGCGCAGTCTTAAATCATTCAAACATGTGGAGGTCAAACCAACCAACCAATGTCATCTCTCTCTCTCTCTCCTCCTCCTCCTCCTCGTCTCCATCCCCGTCCACATCACTTATTCATGGGTATGTCACATATCACCATGACGATGACCTCTAACCCAGCTGCAGTCCAAAAAATATATATGTTGCCCCGCTTCTTTAGGTCACAATGATGTCGGGCAATCCATAAGTAATAATCAGTCTAGCTATTGACGAGTGCAGTTATGGCCTCGGACGGTCAGACATTAGAAAGCCACGGTCTGCTCTGGGGCTGAACGACCGGACTTTAGCAGAGTAATACACTGCAAGTAACGACAGAGGCCTTTTTTCCCCCTCCTCCTCATTTTATACTTAATATGCAAACTTTTCTTTGCCTTCCCCCAAGAGCAAATTAGTTTAGTTTTCATTGCGTATAAATAGTAAATATGAGCTGTATTTAAGGCGCAGCTGCGAAGAAGCAGACTCCGTGGACTGAAGCAGAATAAACAAGATCAGCATGTTTACCCCGGGCTCGCTGTCGCTTAAATACCGAGCTTAGCTTTGTTCACAACCACGCACGCAGAAAAAAAAAAAGTATTACAGCCGCCCAGGGTCAGTTCCACTCGGTTACTCTGGCTTTGCTCTCACTGGTGTGAGAGCATCAACATGCATGCAAGACACTGGTACCGCCATTTCACTAAAAACAGCCAAACATCGCTCTTCCAAGTTCCAACTCTTCACGGTTCTGGCTCCGCAGTGGTGGAATGAGCTCCCGGCTCATGTCAGGACGGCCAAGTCGCTCGCCAGCTTCCGCAAGAGACTCAAGACCCAACCTGTTCAGGATTCACCTGGACTCTACATAACCCCCCCCCTCTACCCTAGCACACTGCGTGTTTATATGTCTTAAATTATTATTGGCACTTAGCGATTGTTGTTGCGTACGTCTCAGATGTTGTAGCTAGAATTGCACGCCTGCCCACTACTTATGCAGGCAACTTGGCAATTATGAAACTCGTTCTTATTCGTCTCGTAATATGAATGATCGGAAAACAAGTCTATTCTTATACTTCAGGTACCACAGTGATCATATTGCTGCTCTTCCTTCAACCAAATGTACTCTTTGTAATGTCGCTTTGGATAAATGTAAATGTACATTTCTTTTCACGTCTTGGTGTGGGGAGTCTCGAAAGTGAAAATAGTTTCCAGGAGTGGTGGGGTGGGGTTTTGTGGTTGGCTGACACTTCCGTATTGTTCCCCATATATCAGCAGGTTCTCCCCCTACTGCTGGCCGTCTACGCCGCCTTGATAGAATGTTTCTGGAGGCTTTTGGGAGCACGGCCAACTGTATGCCGGGGCGTGAGAGAGAGAGAGAGAGAGAGAGAGAGAGAGAGAGAGAGAGAGAGAGAGAGAGAGAGAGTCTGTAAGCAAACTGTCAAACTTTATTGCCGACGATCGCTTCTTGGACAGGCCCCCGCGGAGGTCTGTGGGGGAGGTCCCAGAGAGAGAGAGAGAGAGAGAGCGCGAGAGAGAGAGAGAGAGAGAGAGCGAGAGAGAGAGAGAGAGAGAGAGAGAGAGAGAGAGAGCATATTTTATTTTTATTTTTGCGTGGAGAGCGTGGCTTAGACGCTGTAGCCCCATTCACGGACCCCTACCGGGTCCGTGAATGTACACCTCACCTGCCACAGTCAGCGCGCTAGCAAGGGTCGAGCCACGGTGAGCCACGACACCAGACCAGACTTCGACTCCATACCATCAAGACCCGCATCCCCCTCCTCTCCCCACACCCCTAAACGGCCAAGAAACTTAAATGCCCATTCCACCTTGACAGCTAATGCTCTCTAACATTTTGTGGTGTCACACACACACACACACACACACACACACACACACACACACACACAGGGTGCCTTCCTGTCACGCTGCAGCTGTGCGTCTCTGTCTGCTGTTAGGATTGGTGATATTTCCCCGTTTTACAAGGTCGTTGTTAGGCTGAGAGCAGATGAAACTACGGAGCAGTCATCTGGGAGAGGTAAAAGACACTCCCTCCATCTTCATTACCACCCCTCGGTCCTGTAAATCACTTTCTTTAGTCCGGGGAAGCACCTCAACAGAGGAGCAAGAGGATTAAGGGCAGCTGAGGAGAGGAGGATGTCGAGGGAAGAGAGGAAGAGTAAATATATATATATATATACACACACAGTATATTCTATATGTCAGGGCTGTCTTCCAGCAAATCCTGTCTCCACAAGTCTGGGTGGTCGAGATGCAGGGCAGAGGAGATGTGTTGCCGATGACTTTTCTTCTCTCATTCCCTTGATGCAATGCTGCCCGAGCACACTCCCTCGAGGGTTAGGTGAGCAAGACGCCTACCTAACACTAAGTGCTCCTGACGTGTTGGTTGTTACCTTGCCTGGTTGGCACCGCCGTCGGTGTATGAACGGGTGAATGTGAGGCAACTGCAAAGCGCTTTGGATGAAATCGCGATATAAATGCAATCGATTTACCGTTTACCATCCCTGCTCCCTGCAGATGCTCTAATGTGCGAGACCTTATAACGACACCAGGTCCATACCTAAACTGGCCAGGTGACCACGACCAGACGCCCTCTCCAGTTGCTGCTCGTGGGAGTTTACAACATTGTCGATGGAAGTGCTTAGAGTCAGGACAGTGAATACAAAACAAGTCCGCTTAGTACTCACTGGATGTCAGTGGTCCAGTCACAGGGCATGAAGTCAATTGAAGTTTAACTTTTTTCCCACCCTTTTCAAAGCACCACAAGCTCACGCCCACGGCCGAACACACAGCCGTCCCATAATCTTTCGCCTCACACGATGGCGCGCTTGATACAACGCGAATGGGAGGTGGTTGGCCATGGTAAGGAAGCATCCCAAGGTGTCCGAGTGGGCCGGTAGCGCCGTGGCTCGGGTGTTCGACTCCACCGGCTGAAAGGTTCTGGGCTCGATCCCCCCCCAGTGTCTGCAGCTGGAACCGTAGCCATCGTTGAGCGAGAACATGACATGGGTCTCAAGGCATTTATTCGCTGTAACTCAGCGTGGATAAAAACATCTGCAAAATCGCTAAAGATCTGAGTGTTAGGGAGAGGTAGGTTTGTATGTACGCCTGCCAGGATGGCTCCTATCAGCAGAATCAACAGGGGAGCGCAGAGCTCTGCAGATGCTAACAGCGCCTGACACCTCCAGCGCCCTGCCAGCTCCGATTGGACAGATCTTAACGAGGCGGGAGATGCTGCACAAGCACCCCCCAGCCTCCACCCCCCATCTCTACCACAGTTTGATCTGCTAACGCTATTTATTGATCTTGAGTGTTTGGGTGTTTATCAACACTTCCTGTGGATCCCGCTGTGCGGTCCGATCCCAACTCGTGTTCACGATTTAGCAGAAGCTTATTTTATTCCACCATGATACAGGTCATTAAGGAGGAGGGGGGGGGGGGGGGGGGTTAGAGCATCTCGCTCCAGGATGCTTCCTGGTGAGGCATCGACGGTTTGAGCCCAGAACGATTTGGCACCGTCACCACCCTAACTTGCGTCTTTGTACATCCTGGCATTATTAATAGTACATTGCTTAGCATATTGTATGTCCTTCTGTACTGGCACTTCTGCTCTTACACCAGCTAGTATGCAGGCAACCTAGCAATAATAAAACTCATTCTATTATGCTTGAAAATTATGAATACTTGAAACCTTCTCTATTCCTATCTTTATGTACCACAGCAATATATTGCTGTCTCTTTCAATAAATGTACTTATTGTAAGTCGCTTTGGATAAAAGCATCTGCCAAATGCCCTAAATGTAATGTGACCACTAGACTAGACTGTCCTTCCACAACGTTACAGCTGCATGAAGAAACCACTTGTGTCTTAAGCAGAAGAGAAGCAGGGTGCAAGTTTGGTAGCAAAACATATCATGATGACATCACAATGACATCATATTGTAGTTATGACAGCCCCCTGTGAGCCAAAGAACAGGGAAAATGTGGGCAAATGTGGGAAAATGTGCGTGTGTGTGTGTGCACGCGTGTGTGTCCGTGTGTGCGTGTTCTTGCTTTCCTTCCAGAGGCGCGTGCACGAGACACCGTGCATGGCTTGGCAGGGTTGTGAGGCCGTTCGGCTGAATCTAACAAGCTGTCTTGCAGCTCAAGTAAAGGCTGATACATGCTCCGCAAGAACAGAGACATTTGTTCTCTTGCTCCCAGGGCTGCGAGAACAAAATGACGTCATTTTGTTCTCGCAGCCCTTGGTTCAGGAGTTCTCGCAGCTTGTTCTCGACACATCATCCGGGCCGAACTTTTTCCTATTGTGTGATTGGTCAATTTGAAGTGGGCGTGGTTAATGCGCTTTTCGCCGGCGCAGAAGTTTGCTGCTGTGGGCGGGGCCTTTGAGGAGTTTCTCGTGAAGCATGAAATGACCTGGCCAGAACGAACTTTGTTCTTGTTCTTGCCACCTCGAGAACAAGAACAAATTTCTCTGTTCTTGGGGAGTATGTGTCAGCCTTAACTCGCTGAACACGGGGACGCCAATTAGGAACACCACAATCTGTGTGTGTGTGTGTGTGTGTGTGTGTGTGTGTGTGTGTGTGTGTGTGTGTGTGTGTGTGTGTTTGTGTGTGTATGTTAATCTTTCTATGATCTTGTCTGTACATGTAACTCTGCTATTGTCTATATGCGTACACAAGAGCGCATTTGTGTCAGGGAAACAGTAGCTGTCTCTTTCCGTTTCTCATGAATCAATCACAGCACACACATCACCGCTGCACACATCTGAACACATCCGTGTGTGTGTGTGTGTGTGTGTGTGTGTACATATGCTTGAATTAGACGAGTAGTTTGTTTCCAGATCGCATAACAGAAGACAGTATAATACACCGGGGACTGGAGACGTCTCCATCTTCTTCATCAACCGTTGAAACAACTCGACGTGCTGTAACATTTTCTGGGGGAACGGAACGTCTCCTGCCTGCACCAGGAAGCAGGACTTCGGGGAGTGACCGAGATCAGCAGATCGTCTGAGATCGAGAATCATTCTACACTTTGAGATCTGAAACATTTTTATGTTATTTTATGGGTTTTTTCTGTGTTTGATTTGAGCGCTAACATTTGGATTAAATATTTGGTTGACTGTGTAGACTTTGTTTTAGGAGTAGGAACATTTTGAAAGAAACCTCGAGACTAACTCAAGTAAATTCCTTCTCTTTTCAATGAGTTGCACGCAGGCATGCACACCAGAGGGGCGTGCACACACACACACACACACACACCACACACTACACACACACACACACACACACACACACACACACACACACACACACACACACACACACACACACACACACACACACACACACACACACACACACTGCACACTACACACACTTCACCCATTATAAACAACCATGTTTTCCCCCACCAGGAGAGAGTCCCGTCGTGAGGTAACAAAGAGATGATGTCAGGGCCACACAGAAGGTCCTTTCAGACCCTATGGAGGGGCCCCTAGGGAGCCACCCCCCCCCCCCCCCCCAGACCCCCGGCACTGGCTCACGGCCCCAGATCTGCTGGCCGGGGCCACAAAACCCTGGCTTCAAATCAGTCGTCTCGCTCTACCGTGGAACTATTCACAGAGCGATCTGCTGATTAGCGGACTGTGCGGGATTGGGTCCAGGCAGCGGTCATTTAGGGTGTTGTCGTGGCAACCAGAATCCCTACGGTGCATTTCTCCCAGATCTTTACCCTGACAACCTCCATTTCTAATGCATCATGGGAAATGATGACCAGCACGGTCCTTGTTGCTTTACCCATCGTACATATAGAGCATATTTTTTATTTCCTTATGCTGATTGACTGTAGGCCAACGAGGCCAATAAGGAGGTATAATGAAGGTCTTGTTGAGAAGAAATGTATATTTTTCAAGGGCGACGTGGCCAAGAAAGTAGCATTACTAAAAACAACAACAACAACATCAAGGTTACAGACGAGGACAGCATGGAGGACAATAAACACTCACCGAATATGTTCAAATTCAAGCGCAAACATGGTCATTAAGACTAGACTTCCCGATTCCCCGAGGCGAGGGCGCTTGCTTACCGAGTTCAGATCCAAGCTGTTCTGGACCCACTCCTTGGCATCGTTGTACTCCTCCATCAATCCCATAATATACAGCGTATCCAAGGAGTCGATGATGCTGGCGCCTCGCAGCCCACCTGCAAAACACAGCAGGGGAGCAAGCTCAGTGGCTGAGGAGGCAGGCTTTAGGACCACCTCGGACCCCCCTGCACACTGGGGTGGATGGTCTGAGTTTAGCGTTGTATCCGACCTATTTTAATGGAATCATCGAGAGAAAAAACACACACATAGACAAACGAACAGCATCTTCATATTGGACAGGTAATATTAACGATATTGGAATTGGTACTCAAAATACTAAATTTAACTAAAATTAATTTGAATAAATAGTTGGATAGTAGTACTAACAACCACACTGAAATGATAACTGTTTAGCACACAGTGTTGATTATTGTTAGTATTGTAGTTCCTATTATTTTCTATGTTAGTATTGTTATGATTGATTTATTAGTATTTTTTACATCATTGGTATTGTAGTGACTATTGCTCTATAAAGTCCTACTACAACTGCGTTGTGATCAGTTCACTTGGACCATCGAGGTAAACAACTTGAAAGTCGAAAGTGGTCTGTCTGTCTGTCTCTGTCTCTCTCTCTCTACATAATGCATCCTCTCTCTCTCTTTCTTCCATCAGACATATATTAATATTCACATTCCCCGATCGTAAATATTTAAAGCAGGCAGTGGTCTGTTTTTCTGAGGTTGGCGGGTGGTCTGGGAAAATCGTAGAGCGAGAGAGAGAAAAGCTGACACATCCTCATTCCTTCCTCTCTAATCAGGCTTTACGGGGGGGGGGGCAGGACTCTATCCATCTATCTCTTTCTCTCTCTCTCTCTCTCTGGTTCTCATGTTCCGCATCGCCACAGCAACTAAACACAGATGATGAGGTCACCAGGGAGGCTGCTGGGTAGCAGGGGTCACTGATTGACAGCATACGCTTCAACCATCCCACAATACTCCATCCCACAATGACCATCTCATGCCATTATACCCTCTTCCATGCTCACTGTTATTTAGACAGCAATTCAACCCGAAGCGATGTACAAATGAGGCTAAACAATCAAAAGCCAAACAATCAAAACTGAAGAACGTTTAAAAGTTGTCGGGACATAACGGCTCAGATGAAAACACTGATTTTAAACGGTCTTCAAAATATGCAATTTTAGGCAAAGTAATGAGCAGATCCGTAGGTCAGTGTTGATAATTACAGTGAGATAAATGCTTTCTAGAGATTGTGGGATTTCCCAGACAGAATAAATAGTATGCATATAAAGACAAAAATATGTTGCCAGCTCAATCTTGCCCATGATAAAAAATATTTTATCATGGGCAGATTCTGGTAGACGCCCCGGAGCCGCCAGTAGTTCCTCATAGGATGCTGATTGGTCCGAAACCACTGTGGTTCGGCCACAAGTGGACAACTTGAAGCCTGGCCAGATGAGTTCTCATCTAAGTCTGATCCATCCAATTTGTGATATTTGTATTGTTCTGTTGCACATTTCACTGGGCATCGCCACTTTTTCATTCATTGCATATCCTGTTATGTTTTTGTGACAATTAAACGTCTTGAGTCGTGAATCTTTGAATCTTCTCACATGAATGTCAAGTCAAGTCAAGTCACATGCATTTTTAAGCGAGTAGTAGTGCTGCGTTATGGGGTGGGAATCTACGGCTGAGTAATATCATGTGATGATATTTCTACCATCGTCAGTTTGCTCGGACAGAGCTACCGGTGGGATAAAAAATCCACAATCACTTCAACATATATCCATATATCCACAATAGCTTGGCAACAACACAGTGTGTTCCAGATGACTAGATCTGGATGATTGCGGTGACCGGGTCAGATGGAAAGACGACCAGACCACAACACTCCATACCAGACCCACCCAACACTTACTGTATTTATTCAAGACGCCCAAAGATGCACGGCAGCCAGTTTGCACCAGAACGCCCTCCACACACATTGGCTATCACAGTGAGGAATGATGCAATCCAACACACAATCCCATAATACTCTATACCAATGGCCGTCAACAGGCGGTGGACGCACACGTCATTCGTCATTAAAATGGTAATCTCAAAGATTTTCGTTGTGTGCTCTTTGGCGACACCTATGGCGAAAATCTGTTATTGCATCCAAACAGTGTCGCATACTGTAGGTGACGTCGGTCCGCTGGCAGTTGTTTAATGGCGGATACTGAGACTGAGAAAACAGTCACTTCCACTTATGTTCTCTGGCGGACATCCATGGGACCAATCACTGCTGGGTGATGATCACTGACTCCGCGCCGCGTTTTAAATCTTGCGTGGGAAAGGCAACTGGCCACCCTGTCCGTAATATCCAATAATACTGCAAATGCAAGGGCTTTCATCAGTGGATCATAGGCTCAGTGACCATTGTGTTACCTCGTTCAGCGATAGAAAGCGACTTTACACACAATTATTTACAGGAAAATCTGAGATTACCACTTTAAGTCACGACCCAAAAATAACAAATGCATTCTTAACAAAATTGCAGTACTCAACAATGCCTTCACGTAATGTTTGAAAACATTACTACATTAAAACATTAAAGGTCCTGTACGTAAGAATAATTAATCCATTCACGGACTACATGTAGGATTTTACAGCACAAATCGCATTAAATTACCAGTTTGTGAGCAGGTTGTGGTTAGGGTTAGTTCAAACATGAGAGCTTTCCCGACTCTCTCTGTTGTGTAGAACAGCTTTTGGGCTGATTTCTCTTATATTTGAGTCGGGGCGGATTTCGCGGGAAAAAGGAACAAAATGACGTGTAAGCGAGGATAATTAAAAATATATATATTTCATAACTTTTTTAAATGTGTACAAGATTTAATTATGATTAGAACTAACATTAGTTTCTGATTGTTATTGTCTCAACCCACGGAGCTCAGAATGCACTGATTCTTACATGTAGTACTTTTAAACTCAATAAACCAGTAAGCTCTGCGACCCCATACAAAATGCCCTGCTCGCCCAGTTGGGAATCGCCGCTCTATACCATAATAGTCTCAGAACGGTGTATTAATCACCCCCTGGCATTGGGGGACGCGCTCCAATGCTACGGTGTTGTCTTATTAAAGGCAAACATCGTGTGTGTGTGTGTGTGTGTGTGTCCCGGTTTGTTGTTTAATTAAGAAGAGGGATGTGCGTGTACAGCTTTGTTCCCAGTCATCCACATCTTCATTATTGTCCGCTTACGGCTTATCGGGAACACGGGGAAATATCATGCAAATATCAAACGTGTCTAAACGTGACACATTAATTATATCCACCGTTCAACCCACATGAGAATCCCAGGGCTGGTTTTTTTTTTTCTTTTTTTAACTAATGTATACATTATTGAAATGACAATATATTCCATTTAAGGACGGTGCAGAGGTGTGTGATTTGATGTTATAAGACTGTAGTGTAATACTGTAATAGTGTATGCTGTCTTGGCCAGGTCCCTCTTGTAAAAGAAAGGGGTCGACCGATATGGTTTTTTCTGGGCCGATACCGATTATTAGTAATTAGGGGTCGATAATCGGCCGATAATGGGATCTGATATTCATCATTTTTCCTATTATTGGAATCGTTATTTTGTATGATCTGATTGCCGATTAAATGAAAAAAAATGTAAATGCAGCATTATTGGTGATACATCACGGGTAAAAACGACACGCCCATTTATAGTATGAATGGCCGTGTCCATTTATACTATACATGGGCGTGTCGAGACAAAACACTGCAGACCGATTGGCTTTTGTCGGGTTATTTTGGCTGCGTCGCCAATCGGCAATCGTAGCGAATGGGCGCATCGATACAAACACTGCAGACTGATTGGCGACCTCTTTCCCACGTGTCTCCCACAAATATGGAGTACAGATTGGCTATTTTGTACCCGTGATGTATAGCCAATCAATAATGCTGCCAGCGGGACATTGAGCCAGAGAGAGGCAACTGCATCAGAGCCGCCTGCAAGGAGTGCATTTAAAAAAAAAATCATTTAATCGGCAATCAGATCATACAAAATAACGATTCCAATAATCAGAAAAAATTATGAATATCGGATCCAATTATCGGCCGACCCCTAGTTTAAATCTCAATAAAACCAACCTGGTTAAATAACGGTTAAAAAAATTACAACCAGATTGCACAAGACCAGAGTGAACCAATCGCTCAGCCTCTAGACCTGACTCTGGCCCATGACGGATGACGTCAGCCCCCCCAAGAGAAGGGAGCCAATCGGAGAGCTAAAGGCCCCTGGTTAGCCGGGCCCAGAGGTAGAGAACTAGCCGCGGGCCGCCTAGCCCAGCGTGGACCACTCCTATTGGAAACCGCAGCAAGGCCCCATATGATTGATTGACTGTAAGGAGGGGAGCAACACCCTCATCCATCATCGTGAGGTCCCATCTCTCTCTCTCTGTAGCCAGGCCCAAGCCCAGACCCCTGCTATCCCCCCAGCAAATCAGGCCCAAACCAAGAGACTACCTGGGCCAGGCCCAAACCAGTAGTCTCCCCCCCCTCCATCTCTCTAGCTAGGCCAGGCCCAAACCAAGACCCTCCCTCCATCTCTCTAGCTAGGCCAGGCCCAAACCAAGACCCACCCCCCATCTCTCTAGCTGGGCCAGGCCCAAACCAAGACCCCCCCCCCCCCCCCCCCTCCATCTCTATAGCTAGGCCAGGCCCAAACCAAGACCCCCCACCCCTCCTCCATCCCTCTAGCTGGGCCAGGCCTAAACCAAGACCCCTTCTCCATCTCTATAGCTAGGCCAGGCCTAAAACAAGACAGTAAATTGTGTGCTTGTGGAGGATAGCTGGAAGGGAAAGACACTCAAGCCATACTCAATACTGCTGCTATAATTCCTGCAAGATTTGCATGAATAAGTATAAGTATGCAAGTATGGTTGCTCCCAGAACCGTAATGTGCTCTTTTCAGAATGCCTTTTCATACATCTATACATATCTATATATACAGTAGATATGTATAGATATACAGTATGCACGCATAAGGAGAAGCGATAACTGTGTGTGTGTGTGTGTGTGTGTGTGTGTGTGTGTGTGTGTGTGTGTGTGTGTGTGTGTGTGTGTGTGTGTGTGTGTGTGTGTAGGTCCATTCATCATGCCTGTCGCACGGAGGTGAGGTCAGAGCAGGTGGCCAAGAGATACACACCTCAGTCACACGATTGATCACTCCCACTGTGTGTGCGTGTGTGCGTGTGCGTGTGTGAGGGGATGTGTGTGCGTGTGTTAAATTAATTTAAAGACCACGTAAGATACACCGCAATCCATTGTCCAATATACACACATTGAGAAAGCAATCTGTTTAGTGAATGGCATTAGGGGTATTCGGCGGGGGCGGGGGTGTTTACAACTAATTTCATCATCCTTTCTGCCTTAAAAACACCACTGAAGCATGAAGATAGACGACACACTGCCTGTCCATCAAACCTCTGGTGTGCATTTCATTCTTTATAAAACTAAATGTGTCTAAAGCCACGACGCGGTAAAGCACTGAAGCAGGTGACTTCAAAACGGACCAATGCTACACCCGAGACCTGAGCCACAAATTGTTCATTTCAGCTCCCTGTCCTGAGTAATTAAGCCCCGCCCACTCAGCGGCAACAGCGGGAGTAATACAACGATGTGGACGGGCTGAATAAGGCAGCTGCCCACCCCCCCCCCCCCCCCCCGTTGTCAAGGTGATTCTAATCGATGAGGACCCAGAGGCACCGTGTTATCTATCGCCACGGTAACAAGCAATTTAGAACCTTTCTGTACAGTGGAGGGGTCCAAGGTGGCTTTCTTCCATTCCTCCCGTTCACCTTCAGAGACCTGGTTTGACTAATTAGAATCTCTGTCTCAGTTTCCGGGTGTGCTAATTGGCCAACCCTCGTTAAAGACGAGGGTTAAGTAATGGAAGTTCTGTGTGGGAAACTGCATCGTCATGGCAACGTGAAAACTGCGGAAACAACGAAAAAGTAAAAAAATAAATAAACCAGTGGGGGGGAAAATGGAAAGATGGAAGAAAAATGAGAAGTGAGAAATGTCATGGCCATCAATCAAGACAGGGTTTCCCTGGCAGAGCAGCAGGGGCGCTCAGGAGACCGCCGATTAATTAAAAGATAGAGAGGAGGAGGATGAGCACAACGGATGTATAACCCTCCCGATGAAACCTTCATACGGATACGTATTACAGAACATCGTATTATACACAACCCCCAATGTTTGTTGGTCTGTTTACCCCGCGGGTTCCCAATGCTAGCGTGAGCCACACAATGCTAATCACATGGTGGACACCAGAGTTAGCTTGCGCGGCCGTGTGCGGGCTAGCATTATTTGAAGTGCATAAAAGAGATGAAAGGATGCAGAGTAAGCTGTTTAATATGACACATTTATTAAAGCCTAAACCTACAGTCCGCCAGTCTGAAGAATTATTCATTGCTTTGGGTGTATGTGTGTGTGTGCGTGCGTGCGTGCGCGTGTGCGCGTGTGTGTTTGCTAGCTTGCTTGCTTGTGGGAACCAGTGTGACATTGATGCAGCACCACCACCCAGCCCACAGCAGGGCCCGGCCTCAACGCTTCAAAGACAAACAAGAAAACAATATAAAAAAGCAGAGGCACTATAGAGCAGCAGAAGAAGCGCTATATATATATATATATATATGTATATATATATATATATATATACACACACAATCTCTCCTTTTTCCATCTCTGGGAGGACCAGCTGTTTTTCATGTGGGCCTTCATTTGTATTTGACACACACTGCAGCTCCTACTGCACTCCCAACCAACCCTGGACTGCTGGAAGTGGAAGGATTGGATCCTCTGGCTGTGTTGCTTCTCAAGGTGTCATCCCTTCCATCCCTTTCATCCTTCTGCACCCCAGTGGGTTGTAACATCCAACCCCTCTGTACCGCCCAACCCCTCTGTACCGTCCAACCCCTCTGTAATGTCCAACCCCTCTGTGACATCCAACCCCATCTGTAACGTCCAACCCCTCTGTAACGCCCAACCCCTCTGTACCGTCCAACCCCTCTGTAACGTCCAACCCCTCTAACGTCCAACCCCTCTGTACCGTCCAACCCCTCTGTAATGTCCAACCCCTCTGTAACATCCAACCCCTCTGTGTACTGTCCCGAGTTCCCCACGCTGTCTAATTTCCACTCTGTCTGAGGGGAAGGTCTGTCTGACTTTGCTCTCTCTATGTATTCATGGCTTAGCGCTTGATCTCCGTTTGCAGCCGAGTCATGTGCATTGAAAGCAGAATTTCATCCCCGTCCCGAATATCGGAACTCCTATTTTCATAAGAAATAATAGAATAATAGAATAAATAGAAATATCCCCGTGTTATTAAACTCCTGTTATCAAATCAGTGCCCCTGCATTTGCATAAAGGTTCCCTTGGGCAGTGCAGTGGTCCCTTCTGCGGATTACTTCCCACCGCATTAGATAAAGGGCACTGTGTGTGTGTGTGTGTGTCTTCGGTATCGCAACAGACAGTGTCGAACACTAAGCCTTTTAAAGGGCACATTTACCACAGAGTGGTAAAGTGTGCTGTTGAGTAGCCATTACAAATCACAAATGGGTGTGCCCACTGTCAGACGGCTGGGTCAAACCTAACCTACCAGGAGCCCTCTACCAACTGGTAGGACACGATATATCCATCCATCACGCATCTGTGTGTGGACACTGCCACTTGTGATGTAACAAGTGGGGATGGCTTTTGAAATGGCTTGTAATTGCTAAGCAACATCACAGCTGGTGGTACTATAGGGGTCCTGAAAAGGCTGTAGTTACCATACAGGGAAAACACGTTATGTAATGTCTTTAATCTAATTGGCCAGAAATAAAACCTAGGAGCCCTTTAATTGTGCCCCAAGTATTGGGTATTGCCCAAGTATGGGGTATTGGGGCCACCGTTCATTTACTAAGAGTGATGTCACTGTTCCAGACAGCTGAAAACCAGCAGACCCCAGCTGGCCAAATCACCAGCTCAGCATTCCTGTAACTCACTGTGTGTGAGTCACATAAATGCAAAGCGGCAGACAGTGTCCAGACATGATTAGCAGCCATGGCAGCCTGACAACCTCAAAACACGTCAATCTAATTTGCGCCAATCTAATTGGCCCACTGCGGGGGTGGGGGGGGGGGCACTGTCAAGGCACCACCTTTGTCTGACATGACGGCGGCTCAGATAAGCTCTGTGACTTCACACAGTGCCAGCAATCCTCTCTCTCTCTCTCTCTCTCTCTCTCTCTCTCTCTCTCTCTCTCTCTCTCTCTCTCTCGTGTCAATCAATACACACAGCCGCACAATAGGGACCGGAAATCCCAAAGCCTGAGTCACCGTTAATGGGGGGAAAAACCTGTGACTGTGATTGGTTCGCTGAAAGACTGAAGCTATTGTGATTGGTCGGTTGAAAAACAAATAACCTACTGTGGTTGGCTAGTTATACCACTGCAGCATCTGCAGCATCAGAGCCCCGTGTTTCTGTTTAAATGTGAATGAATAACTCGCTCCATGCATTCTGTACATTACAGACTCATGTATTATGCATGCAAAGCGTCTTCACATATGTAACGGCATAATGAATAGTATATATATATATATCGCGCAGTATCTAGTGCTCCATACTGTAGTAAATATTGAAAGAATGTCTTACAATTTGAAAGTTTAGTCTTATTTATTTCACTCGGATGGTATTCGTTGTGTTCTCAGCCTAACTTTAAACTTTTAAATGTGCACATTGTTTTGTGCTTGAATACTGGGTGTCATTGAGAGCCCTGGCGAAGTTCCTTAACATTCCTCTCGGTTTAGAGACTGAGAGCCCAGGGCCAGCTCCCTGCTCCCCCTCACCTCTCTTTCAGCGGTGGCACAGAGCTTTCTGGGTTGGCTAGTTAGCAGGCGAGTAATGTGCAGCCCAGCCAATTAGGGAGCGTCTTTGTCACCTGCTGATGAACAGGGTCTGTCAGCTGGAGAATTAAACCAGCAGGCCTCCACCACGATCATTAATCTGTAAGCCGGGGGCGGAGGGATGGAGGCCGGGGGGGGGGGGGGGGTGTTGTGTATTGCAGCAGTGGTGTTGTATTTGTCGCGTGTGTGTGTGTGTGTGTGTGTGTGTGCATGCTGAAGTGTTCGGACACATAATTAATATCTAAACTAAACTATGCTGAATTTATGACAGGGTTTTTGCTTTTGTAAAAAAATACATCTTGATTTACTGGTACGAAAACTTTTGAATAATGTTGCTTTTTCATCCCAGGCCAAATAAACTCACAGTTCTAATCAGCTTGTAGACAGCCAATTTGCTGACCACTTAAAATGTCAGTTACAAACTTTTCTGCTTCCCCCACCTGTAATTTCACACTCAATTACAAAAGGATTGCTAACTTTATCAGCTGTTTCCCCGTGGAATATGAATGAGGCAACTTGAAACACGTCTAAATAATTCAATATCAAATTCCTTTTTTCATTTTCCCAGTCCCTCCTCTCTTCCTTTTCTCCATCCATCTTCTCTGTTTGTACTTCCAGGAATGCCAGGGGGCTGCTAGATGGTTATTACACTCCCCTCCCTCTTCTCATTCTCTCATTCACTTCTCTCCATTCCTCTCTTTCTCTCCCCTCCCTCTCTTTACTTCTCCTGACCGCTCGACTCCCCTTCCTCTCCCTACCCTTCGATCCACGTCTCCCTGGTTCTCCTCTCTGAAGTGGTGCCCCGTGTGAGGCCGGCTGCCAGCAGGGTATCTAGTAACCAAAAGCCTTCCTTTCATGCAACCTTATTTATTTATTCTGCTCTGCATCTTTCCCCCCCCGGCGCTGGACTACGTCTGGAGCCCCTGCCTTGGCTCCTCTTGGCTCTGCTGGAGATGGTGCGTCGTGAACATGACTTGTGCATGGAGGTCAGCGGAGACAAATCACTTGTTTGAATGCCTTGGCAATTTCTCAAAATGCTTTATTTTTTTTGTATTGTTTGGGGAGAAAAAAAGTCTGCTTACTGACAGACAGAAAAGCCTCGAAGCCCTGGAGGGTGATGCTGTGACGAGTGGCATATTTGAGAGCATGAGCTAAACAGACAATTTGCGATGCGCCTCCGTTGCGATGTCTAACACACGTTTCACTCACAACCTCTCGCTACACCTGCGATCTCCGGCAGCAAAGTGCATTTCACCGGAGGTGGGAAAAAAACGTTTCAATGCATTGCCAAGTGGGGGGAAAAGGAAACGGTGTGTGAGGAGCTCGACAGGGCTGTCAAAAGACAACACCAGAAGATGTATTAGACCTTAAAAAGTGGCAGAACGGATCCAAAACCAAAATCAAAAATGTTTTAGTTGCACAAGCCGACCAGGGACTGCCGCTGACAGGCGAGGGATTATGGGTAAAAAAAAAAGGATGGTGCGCAGCTTATCACATGATGGGAAGGAAGATGGATGGACCTGTTAGCGTGCACTTAGCGGCGGGAAAAGTTGATGCTAGACTCCTGGGCCTGCTAAAATATTTAGAATGTCAAAGATGGCCCGTTTGCAATGAGGCAAAGATAAAAGTCTATTTATAGCTCCTTAAAAAAAAAGTGAACGAAGCTTAAGCGGCTCCTTCATAAGCTTAAGAGCTCGGCAGACGCCACTGGTGATTAAAGCCACTGCCGCAGACTCTGATTGCTGTACAACTAAAGCTGCGTGTCACGTTAGCGTGTCGTCATTGCAGGGATGGATCTGAGGACCAAGACCCCCAATGCATGTGCTAATACAACTGGGTTTCAGATTGAACAAACAGGCCCAGGACACAGACCGTTTCATTCCCTTGAATAAAATCCACTAATGAAACTGTCGGAAGTGAGTTTGTGAAGTCCTTCGAGAGTGCGATTGTGATAAGGAGCTAAGCAAACAATTTGACCGGATTTGAAATTAACTTTGTTTTCGGCTCACAGTGCTGTCGGCTGAAATTCCGCCAGTTTATGTCCACAGAGTGACAACGTCCACACAAACATCCACACATTACTACCTGTTTGAGACCACTGAGATTGAGATCATTCAATGAAACACCCTCCTGACGCTGAGCCTTTAATTCATGGGCCAATGTTTGAAAGGCTACAGTACAGGTGGGTACAATCCCCATCAAATCCCACTCCTCCATCATACATTTTCCGAACTGGTTTTCATAATCTTGGCTGGAATCCCTACGTGCCACGCTTGGTGTAGGAGGCCGGTGACGTCAGCGATGAACGGCTCAGTTTTTGTCCTCTCGTTATTTAGCGTGAAGGGCTTCCCACGTGAAGTTCGGGGGCCCTGCTGTGCTCTGAATTCCGTGAGGCAAAGCACTCTTGTCGGCAAAGACGACACGAATCCTATGAATGAGATGAAGAAGCGAGGTGACACCAGAAGAACACACGGCTTCCCCACAACAACATCTCTGGAGCGCCCCTGACATGATCAAATAAAACGGTCTGACAAGCCTTCCACGTTGGTTTATGGTCCTTACCCGACTGTCACTTAAACTAATTCCTCTGTTTTGCCTTGCTCGGCTTGGCTGGCTAAGCTAGCATGCCATCCAAGCTAACTTGTGTGAGGCAAGCCCTCTCATTAGCTTGGCACGCTAGCTCCTCCATCATCCTCCACAGTGATGGACCGAGCCATCAGCCAGCTGCCCGGCCACGGAGTGCTGACGCCGGGGAAGTCTGTCAGGACCCGTAGCCTCCAGGGCTGTTGGCTCTGCAGTACTGAGAACACCACCCCGGACAGTCCTTCTGACAGCTTCCCTGGCCGCCCTGGCCTGTCATGTGACCACAGCTGAACGACCCTCTTGATGTCTTGTTGGTTCGGAACAGTGTGTGTCTCGACAGGGGTGGAAGCTATGGAACGATGCCTTCACTGTGCAGTGGCATTCAAAGCGTTCAGCTTTCATCTTCTGCACCCCAGTGGTTGTAATCACCCCTCTGTACTCCCTCTGTACCGTCCAACCCCTCTGTACCGTCCAACCCCTCTGTAATGTCCAACCCCTCTGTGACATCCAACCCCATCTGTAACATCCAACCCCTCTGTGACATCCAACCCCATCTGTAACGTCCAACCCCTCTGTGACATCCAACCCCATCTGTAACGCCCAACCCCTCTGTAACGTCCAACCCCTCTGTGACATCCAACCCCATCTGTAATGTCCAACCCTCTGTAACGCCCAACCCCTCTGGAACGTCCAACCCCTCTGTGACATCCAACCCCATCTGTAACGGCCAACCCCTCTGTAATGACCAACCCCTCTGTAATGACCAACCCCTCTGTAACGCCCAACCCATCTGTAACGTCCAACCCCTCTGTGACATCCAACCCCATCTGTAACGTCCAACCCTCTGTAACGTCCAACCCCTCTGGAACGTCCAACCCCTCTGTAATGAACAACCCCTCTGTACCGACCAACCCCTCTGTAACATCCAACCCCTCTGTGTACTGTCCCGAGTTCCCCACGCTGTCTAATTTCCACTCTGTCTGAGGGGAAGGTCTGTCTGACTTTGCTCTCTCTATGTATTCATGGCTTAGCGCTTGATCTCCGTTTGCAGCCGAGTCATGTGCATTGAAAGCAGAATTTCATCCCCGTCCCGAATATCGGAACTCCTATTTTCATAAGAAATAATAGAATAATAGAATAAATAGAAATATCCCTTTGTTATTAAACTCCTGTTATCAAATCAGTGCCCCTGCATTTGCATAAAGGTTCCCTTGGCAGTGCAGTGGTCCCTTCTGCGGATTACTTCCCACCGCATTAGATAAAGGGCACTGTGTGTGTGTGTGTGTGTGTCTTCGGTATCGCAACAGACAGTGTCGAACACTAAGCCTTTCAAAGGGCACATTTTACCACCAGAGTGGTAAAGTGTGCTGTTGATTAGCCATTACAAATCACAAATGGGTGTGCCCACTGTCAGACGGCTGGGTCAACCTAACCTACCAGGAGCCCTCTACCAACTGGTAGGACACGATATATCCATCCATCACGCATCTGTGTGTGGACACTGCCACTTGTGATGTAACAAGTGGGGATGGCTTTTGAAATGGCTTGTAATTGCTAAGCAACATCACAGCTGGTGGTACTATAGGGGTCCTGAAAAGGCTGTAGTTACCATACAGGGAAAACACGTTATGTAATGTCTTTAATCTAATTGGCCAGAAATAAAACCTAGCAGCGCTTTAATTGTGCCCCAAGTATTGGGTATTGGCCCAAGTATTGGGTATTGGGCCACCGTTCATTATAAGAGTGATGTCACTGTTCCAGACAGCTGAAAACCAGTAGACCCCAGCTGGCCAAATCACCAGCTCAGCATTCCTGTAACTCACTGTGTGTGAGTCACATAAATGCAAAGCGGCAGACAATGTCCAGACATGATTAGCAGCATGGCAGCCTGACAACCTCAAAACACGTCAATCTAATTGCGCCAATCTAATTGGCCACTGCGGTGGGTCTCTCTCTCTCTCTCTCTCTCTCTCTCTCTCTCTCTCTGGATGCCACCCTTTTGTGTCAATCAATACACACAGCCGCACAATAGGGACCGGAAATCCCAAGCCTGAGTCACCGTTAATGGGGGGGAAAACCTGGACTGTGATTGGTTCGCTGAAAGACTGAAGCTATTGTGATTGGTCGGTTGAAAAACAAATAACCTACTGTGGTTGGCTAGTATACCACTGCAGCATCTGCAGCATCAGAGCCCCGTGGTTTCTGTTTAAATGTGAATGAATAACTCGCTCCATGCATTCTGTACATTACAGACTCATGTATTATGCATGCAAAGCGTCTTCACATATGTAACGGCATAATGAATAGTATATATATATATCGCGCAGTATCTAGTGCTCCATACTGTAGTAAAATATTGAAAGAATGTCTTACAATTTGAAAGGTTACGTCTTATTTATTCACTCGGATGGTATTCGTTGTGTTCTCAGCCTAACTTTTAAACTTTTAAATGTGCACGTTGTTTTTGTGCTTGAATACTGGGTGTCATGAGAGCCCTGGCGAAGTTCCTTAACATTCCTCTCGGTTAGAGACTGAGAGCCCAGGGCCAGCTCCCTGCTCCCCTCACCTCTCTTTCAGCGGTGGCACAGAGCTTTCTGGTTGGCTAGTTAGCAGGCGAGTAATGTGCAGCCCAGCCAATTAGGGAGCGTCTTTGTCACCTGCTGATGAACAGGGTCTGTCAGCTGGAGGAATTAAACCAGCAGCCTCCACCACGCATCATTAATCTGTAGCCGGGAGGGCGGGAGGGATGGAGGGGCCGGGGGGGGGCAAGCAAGGCGGTGGTTGTGTATTTGTCAGCGTGTGTGTGTGTGTGTGTGTGTGTGTGTGCATGCTGAAGTGTTCGGACACATAATTAATATCTAAACTAAACTATGCTGAATTTATGACAGGGTTTTTGCTTTTGTAAAAAAATACATCTTGATTTACTGGTACGAAAACTTTTGAATAATGTTGCTTTTTCATCCCAGGCCAAATAAACTCACAGTTCTAATCAGCTTGTAGACAGCCAATTTGCTGACCACTTAAAATGTCAGTTACAAACTTTTCTGCTTCCCCCACCTGTAATTTCACACTCAATTACAAAAGGATTGCTAACTTTATCAGCTGTTTCCCCGTGGAATATGAATGAGGCAACTTGAAACACGTCTAAATAATTCAATATCAAATTCCTTTTTTCATTTTCCCAGTCCCTCCTCTCTTCCTTTTCTCCATCCATCTTCTCTGTTTGTACTTCCAGGAATGCCAGGGGGCTGCTAGATGGTTATTACACTCCCCTCCCTCTTCTCATTCTCTCATTCACTTCTCTCCATTCCTCTCTTTCTCTCCCCTCCCTCTCTTTACTTCTCCTGACCGCTCGACTCCCCTTCCTCTCCCTACCCTTCGATCCACGTCTCCCTGGTTCTCCTCTCTGAAGTGGTGCCCCGTGTGAGGCCGGCTGCCAGCAGGGTATCTAGTAACCAAAAGCCTTCCTTTCATGCAACCTTATTTATTTATTCTGCTCTGCATCTTTCCCCCCCCGGCGCTGGACTACGTCTGGAGCCCCGCCTTGGCTCCTCTTGGCTCTGCTGGAGATGGTGCGTCGTGAACATGACTTGTGCATGGAGGTCAGCGGAGACAAATCTCTTTTTTGAATGCCTTGGCAATTTCTCAAAATGCTTTATTTTTTTTGTATTGTTTGGGGAGAAAAAAAGTCTGCTTACTGACACAGACGGAAAAGCCTCGAAGCCCTGGAGGGTGATGCTGTGACGAGTGGCATATTTGAGAGCATGAGCTAAACAGACAATTTGCGATGCGCCTCCGTTGCGATGTCTAACACACGTTTCACTCACAACCTCTCGCTACACCTGCGATCTCCGGCAGCAAAGTGCATTTCACCGGAGGTGGGAAAAAAACGTTTCAATGCATTGCCAAGTGGGGGGGAAAGGAAACGGTGTGTGAGAAGCTCGACAGGGCTGTCAAAAGACAACACCAGAAGATGTATTAGACCTTAAAAAGTGGCAGAACGGATCCAAAACCAAAATCAAAAATGTTTTAGTTGCACAAGCCGACCAGGGACTGCCGCTGACAGGCGAGGGATTATGGGTAAAAAAAAAAGGATGGTGCGCAGCTTATCACATGATGGGAAGGAAGATGGATGGACCTGTTAGCGTGCACTTAGCGGCGGGAAAAGTTGATGCTAGACTCCTGGGCCTGCTAAAATATTTTAGAATGTCAAAGATGGCCCGTTTGCAATGAGGCAAAGATAAAAGTCTATTTATAGCTCCTTAAAAAAAAAGTGAACGAAGCTTAAGCGGCTACTTCATAAGCTTAAGAGCTCGGCAGACGCCACTGGTGATTAAAGCCACTGCCGCAGACTCTGATTGCTGTACAAACTAAAGCTGCGTGTCACGTTAGCGTGTCGTCATTGCAGGGATGGATCTGAGGACCAAGACCCCCAGTGCATGTGCTAATACAACTGGGTTTCAGATTAAACAAACAGGCCCAGGACACAGACCGTTTCATTCCCTTGAATAAAATCCACTAATGAAACTGTCGGAAGTGAGTTTGTGAAGTCCTTCGAGAGTGCGATTGTGATAAGGAGCTAAGCAAACAATTTGACCGGATTTGAAATTAACTTTGTTTTCGGCTCACAGTGCTGTCGGCTGAAATTCCGCCAGTTCATGTCCACAGAGTGACAACGTCCACACAAACATCCACACATTACTGCCTGTTTGAGACCACTGAGATTGAGATCATTCAATGAAACACCCTCCTGACGCTGAGCCTTTAATTCATGGGCCAATGTTTGAAAGGCTACAGTACAGGCGGGTACAATCCCCATCAAATCCCACTCCTCCATCATACATTTCCGAACTGGTTTTCATAATCTTGGCTGGAATCCCTACGTGCCACGCTTGGTGTAGGAGGCCGGTGACGTCAGCGATGAACGCCTCAGTTTTTGTCCTCTTGTTATTTAGCGTGAAGGGCTTCCCACGTGAAGTCGGGGGCCCTGCTGCGCTCTGAATTCCGTGAGGCAAAGCACTCTTGTCGGCAAAGACGACACGAATCCTATGAATGAGATGAAGAAGCGAGGTGACACCAGAAGAACACACGGCTTCCCCACAACAACATCTCTGGAGCACCCCTGACATGATCAAATAAAATGGTCTGACAAGCCTTCCACGTTGGTTTTATGGTCCTTACCCGACTGTCACTTAAACTAATTCCTCTGTTTTGCCTTGCTCGGCTTGGCTGGCTAAGCTAGCATGCCATCCAAGCTAACTTGTGTGAGGCAAGCCCTCTCATTAGCTTGGCACGCTAGCTCCTCCATCATCCTCCACAGTGATGGACCGAGCCATCAGCCAGCTGCCCGGCCACGGAGTGCTGACGCCGGGGAAGTCTGTCAGGACCCGTAGCCTCCAGGGCTGTTGGCTCTGCAGTACTGAGAACACCACCCCGGACAGTCCTTCTGACAGCTTCCCTGGCCGCCCTGGCCTGTCATGTGACCACAGCTGAACGACCCTCTTGATGTCTTGTTGGTTCGGAACAGTGTGTGTCTCTTGACCTGGGTGGAAGCTATGGAACGATGCCTTCACTGTGCAGTGGCATTCAAAGCGTTCAGCGTTTGTCAGTATTTTCAGAATTTTTCTTGGATTGTAATGTCACTGCTGCCTCTATGGTACGTTACCATGTGATATAAATGCACGCGCGCACGCACGCACGCACACACACACACCACACACACACACACACACACACACACACACACACACACACAACACACACACACACACACACACACACACCACACACACACACCACACACACAACACACACCACACACACACACACACACCACACACGCGACATTCAAGCATGCACACACACACTCCCACATTGGGTTGGGCATAATAGAAAATTGCATTATCATGAGCATAAGGAATTCTACAAAATAACAAGATATATTACAGCATCGTTATGAATTCAAAATGCCAATGTCCACATGGTAATGTAATGTCCTCCTAACTGAGGACATGATATTAAAGTATATTGTAATTCAATGTGTGGCTTCAGACTAAAATCTACATTTTCCTTCCCTCTGCCATTTAACATTTTTTTCTACTCTATGATTCATTGTAGAGCACGACGCCCGGCTGGTTCGCAAAGGTCAATATTTGTATTGTATTCCACGACTTCACGATACGCCGCAAAGGAGGATAAACGATGATATGTTGAACGATCCCCCACCTACTCCCACACATACAGGTCACATACATTCATACATGCATGCATACAGCCATCTATAGAACATCAGTCATCCACATCGCAGAGACTTGCGTGTAACTCAAGAGAAAGCGAAGCAGATGGTTACTCCTTTCTGACTGTGTGTTCTATGAACTGTGGGGTACACTTAAGCAAGACAGAGGCCTTTAGATGGTGAGATGTGATTCCGCACATTGAAAGCTGTGAAACCTAAATCTAATTGCTCTCAGTCCCCAACGTTACACAATGGGTAAGTAGTACTGCGAGCTGATGAACTACAAAATAAATAGGACCAACGCACGTCCACATGTTTCTCCTCCGCCGCGCACATCAGCACTTATCTCAATATCTACGTGGGCAGGCAGCATTCCCCTCGCCGCTATGCTATATGTAGCCTTGCGCACGGCGGAGGAAAATGGTTGGCAATTAGGATGATTGGTGAGTCCCTAGAGCCGCAGGTAATGTTAGGGGTCTTATTGCCGCCACAACAAATAGGCACTGCTGAATGATGGTGGAGGGGGGGGGGGGGGGGGCGGGGCCGGGGGGTTATCAGGGGGTTGGGTTTTTTTGTCACCTAGCACCAGGTTGCTATGGAGATAGATGAGATATTCCACGGTGCACCGCTGTGGCAATGGAGCCCCTGGGATGCGGGGGTGGAGGCTGTGGAGCGGAGTGGAAGATGAGTCATCACCAGGCCCGCAGACTTTAATATGACAGCCAATCATAGCCTGCGTTTGATCAGCCTCCCATCGAACCCCTGGAGCGAGGGGGGGGGTTGGGCTTCTGAGGTGTGACGGAGAAACAGGATATAGGGTTCTATTTAAAGATGAGGAGCGGAGGAGAGTGAGCAGGGGGAACGCCCGGCGAAAGGTTCTCCAAGTGTTGGAGAACAAGCAGAGAAACCAAAGAGGAACACAAGGTGACCTCCCACCGAAGCGCCCCGGGTCCTCTAGGCGTACATGTTCCCCCCCCCTCCCATGCCACTTTTGTGTGTGTGGTCCTCATGGAGAGGCTCTCGAGGGACCGTATCATCGGTGATTCCACCACCAACCGCACGGTTCCACTTTGAAGGTCTCTCTGCGCTGTGTTTACACACGTAATAATCTGGGAACAAGATCGGAGAAAAATGGGTGGAAATCTCAGAGCAGGATATGACAGGGGAAAGGGGATCCCCCCGGCGTTCCCGCCACTTTCTCCTCACGCCAATTTCCCCCCACAACGGAATACTGAATAATTAGTCCTGGGGGCCTCAACCAGCATGGGCCGACTCAACGGCAAGCGTACTCCAAAGGATTCTCTCTCTCCTCTCCCTCTCTCCTTCTTCTCTCTCCTCTCTCTCTGTCCTCTCCTTCTCGGTCTCTCTCTGATTGCTCTCCATCTTCCGAGAGGCCAGCTTGCACTCAACCGATCATTTGCGGAGCCCTTGGGGTCTTCTAGCCCTAAACTCTTCTGTTTTCAGTGGGGTGGGTGGTTGGAGGGGGCACCAGCCGCAGAGCCAGGGGCCAGGTGGAGGCTGGAAGCTCATTTGCATTCCGGTGGTTGAAGCGGTGGGTAAAAAAAAAAACAGACAGGGTGACCTGATGGACTTTAATTGACTCTCTTGGGATGCGAGGAAGAAGTCGGGAAGAAAAACATGAGGGAAGAAAAAAAGTCCAACCAGGAAGACGGGGGAGATGGGAAATGAAGCGAGTATAAAACGGACACAATGGAGGAGGAATAAACCGTGGCGAGGGGGGGGGGGGTAGAAAAGCGGGGACCCTTAACTTTTGTTCTCCTTAATAAACAGACAGAGCTGCCCGAGAACCTGCCAGGGGCCAATCCCATTATCGGCTATTGGACATCTATTGTTATTGAAAAGCTCTTTGGAGAAGCACATCAGCTGCTGGCTGAGGCCTGGAGGTGGGCGGTGGGTGGGAGGGGACGGGGAACGGGGAGGCTGGGGAGACAGGGGAAGCTAATTTAATGCTTCTTGTTCCAGGCAAGCGAAAGGCCTGGTCCCCTTCTCCTGGGGGTCTCAGGGGTGCAGTGGTTATATAAAGAGCTGGCAAGCTTTGGTTAGTGTAATATATCTACGGGAAGGTACGGTTCACACTGCAGATGGAGCCGTCTGGAAATATAACCCAAGATGCCACACGCTTTCCCCCCAGATCCTGACAATGACCTTTACAAGGCCAAATAGTCACCATATATATAATCCTAATAGCTAAACTTAACATCTATCCAAATACCTAAGCTTAACCATATCCCTCCTAATACCTCAACTTAACCATCTCTAAAGTAATACGTAACCGTCTACATCTCTCAACATAACCATCTCTAACCCAATACCTAAATGCCTCAAACACAGCAGCGCCTCAGCTTACGACAGGCTTGAGAAATGGCTTAATCTGATTTGCTGAATCAGTCTTGAGATGGTGGTGATTGGTTAGAGGCGGTCTTGAGATGAAGACAAGTCAGGCCTCATAGCTTTTGGTTTTCAGACGCGTTTAAATGTTCGAAAGGGGAGAAAGAAATGTCCGAAAAAAAACCATCCACCAGTGTAATTATCCGGGCCAGTGTGTAATTGTGTTTAAATAGATAAGGATCAAATTAATAATGGGTACATCCTCTCTCCCCTCATGTGTCTTTCCACCCTTCCCACACCCCACACCCCCCCCACCCTAATCTCTATCCTTTACTCTCTACCTCATTGACGCTCCCTACCTCCCCTCTCACTCTGTCCTCCCCCATCACTATGGCTCACCATGTCTTCCTCTCTATCCTATACTCTCTTTCTCTCTCTCTTTCACTCGCCCTCTCATCCTCTCTCTCTCTCTCTCTCTCTCTCTCTCTCTCTCTCTCTCTCTCTCTCTCTCTCTCTCTCTCTCTCTCTCTCTCTCTCTCTCTCTCTCTCTCTCTCTCTCTCTCTCTCTCTCTCTCTCTCTCTCTCTCTCTCTCTCTCTCTCTCTCTCGCCCTCTCATCCTTCATCCTTTCCCTCCCTCAATGTCCTCTCTCTCTCTCCTGGTTTTGTGCTGCGTGATCACTCTCTCCATCTCAGACTAAAACCAAGGTAGGAGCAGAGGGTCCTCCAGGGACCTGGACTGGCCCCCCAGAGACGCTGGAGGTAGGAGGGGAAGTAGGCCAGGCAGCTCAACATAAGACCCGGTGCTGACCACCAACTCTGGGCCTCACTCCTGGAGCTCAGCGTCGACTCAGACTGGCTTTGACACCCCTCGACTAGTACCGCTCTCAGAGAGCCACATTACATCTCTCTTTAGTACTATTAGTGGCCGTGCAAACCATGCCTGTTCGGGAATTGCTTTCTCGAGAGCGGCTTTAACCCAAACAACTACACTTCCTTGGGTCCTCGGCAATACACTTGCCAGGTTTGAAGTCGACAAAGGACAGACTGACACATACATACATACATACACATACATACATACATAGAGATTCCTCTAATTATAGGCGTAGTTAGATTACTCTGCTTATTTAGCACAGTGGTTCACCAGTGCCTTGCATCCCAAGATATTTTTCAATCTGAACTGAAGCGTGGGGAACAAATGTGTTCTACATTATGCAGAGTACATCGTCGCCAGGATGATCTTGTGCAGCAAACCAAAAAACCACAGCAAATTCATTCTTTTTGTGTGGGCTAATTGTCATGCCCGCTCAGCAGGGTGTCGATCACTGAACCACGCCACGATCCTGCACCAGTCTGAACACAGGGTGTAGCAAATGTACCAAATGTATTAAAGTACGCTGACAAATATGTACCATGTGACCCCAGCAGAAACTGCCAAAACTAAAACTTACGGATGAAATGCATTGCTTTTGTCATTACCTCCGCCATTTCTTCAATTTCACGCTCGATGCCTCGTCTCCATGTCTAACAAGTCCTCGTATTGGCTTTGAGGAGATGAAATTGATGACACTGTTATGTATTATAAATATAAATGGATGCCATGCCGTGTCAGTGGTAGGGAAGCGTATGTGCCGTCTTTGTCTTCGTCTGCCTTCAGGACATGAAGACACATTTCAATTTCAACCAACATAAAGTAGAAGTCAAACACAGCCTTGAACAGAGACATGAGCCCCTTCTACACAGACCGCTCCACGGCTTCACCCCACCTCGCCCCCGGTGTGAAAGGTGCAAACACAAAATGGGTGGGTGGGTGGTGGGTGGGTCATTGTTGTTGCACCTTTGAGCCGTCAGTGGAGGTAGCAGCAAAGCCGGATCAACGTGTGTGTGTGTGTGTGTGTGTGTGTGTGTGTGTATATGTGTGTGTGCGAAAAGGTTGAAGTGGCACGCCGGGACAGGGCAAATGTATTCAATCTTGTTCGGAATCCGTGTGGTCTTTTGATGTCACCTCACTTCTTCATCGTATTCATAGGATTCGTCGTCTTTGCCGTCGAGAGCGATCTGCCTCACGGAATTCAGAGCACAGCAGGGCCCCCGAACGTCACGTGGGAAGCGATTCACGCTCGATAACAAGAGGACAAAAACTGAGCCGTTCATCGCCGACGTCACCGGCCTCCTACCCAAGTGTGGCATGGAGGGACTCCAGCCAAGATCGGACATTTTGTTTCCGATTTCTCAACACATTGCTCGCACAAAATCGCCATTGAAATGTTCCGACGTTTGTCGTATGTGATGAATATAACACAACATTTTAAATGCTAATATGTACGGCTAGCAAAAGAACTGTCATTGTTCTTTCGAAGGCAATATTGAACGCTGTCCAACATGTATGTTGTACTTGAGGCTGGCTGACGCTGCCGTGTTCTTACATATGTTACATACGTGCATGTGTGTACCTATGTGTATGTAGGTTTGTGTACGTATGTATGTATCGGGCTGCGTGTGTGTACTTAAGATGTATACGTATCATATGTGTACTGACGATGTATACGTATGCATACCTATGTTTAAGTATGTTTAGTATGCTTTGTGACTGTAAGTAGTATGGGGGTTGGTGCAGTTTATACATGTATCAAATGTTCCTGACCGTGACAGCCAGCCACACACACACACACACACACACACACACACACACACACACACACACACACACACACACACACACACTTGGATTACCTTCCAAACCATATGCACTCGCACTTGCTTATAAAGGTCACAGCACACTATTCCACGACAGTACCTATCATCCAATATATTCCTAATATATTGCGAAAAAAGTAGCTGAAAGTGAATAATAAGACGCATAGAAGGGAAGAGTACTTCATCTTCTCTGACTTGGTGAATATGAGATGAGGGAGGAATAGAGATGGAGAGAGAGAGAGGGGGGGAGAGCGAGAGAGAGAGAGGGGGGGGAGAGGGAAGAGAGAGGGGGGGAGAGGGAGAGAGAGAGAGGGGGGAGAGGGAGAGAGAGAGAGAGAGAGGGGGGAGATGGAGAGAGAGAGAGGGGGGAGAGGGAGAGAGAGAGAGGGGGGGGAAGGGAGAGAAGAGGGGGGAGAGGGAGAAGCAGAGAGGGGGAGAGGGTGGGGGGAGGGGGTGGGGGGGAGAGGTGGGTGTGGCTAGTGCACGGCGTCCGGTAAGCCCTGTTGTGCCCGGCTGACAGGAATTGGGGTCTTGTTCGGGGAACGACACCGATCAATGTGTTCTGCCTTGCACCAAAAAAAAAAAGTTTCTATCTGACACCTTATCAATTGTTTTAGAAATGTGATCTTGCCTAAATCTGTTTTTGCTGCCGTTTCATGTCTGCTTGTCCTGGACCGCCGTAGGGTTCTGGGTTCAAACCCCAATCTTCAGGGTCCCATTTTAGACATCCGTGAGCAAGACCCTAAACCCCAGACTCCTACCTGCTCCTTAATGTCATGTATCGGCATTCACTGTAAGTCGCTGTCTATAAAAACGTCTGCTATAGCAAAACGAATGAACGTGGTTGCAGTTCTACTAGTGCGGCCACGACTGTTTGCCGAGTTCAACACGCTTTTCTTTGCACTGCACTGCCTTGCATCCTAGCCAGCGTCATAGCGAGGCGACGCCTGCGACGTGTTCCTCCTCAGGGTGTCGTCCTGCTGTTCCTGCGCCGCGTCGGCCATTGCTTCCTGCTCTGCCTCTCCGAGGGCTTCGGGGGTTAAGTGGTGTTGTGGTAATGCGGTGCCCCGTGTGAAGCTGTTATTGCAAATAATGAGCCGTCTCAATAAAGTTGGCAGTCGGTGCGTGTCGTTGATACAGGAAGAACACTTCCGTTCCGAGAGGAGAGATAAACTTCTGGCCTGTCAGTCAGCCTCATGACTGAGGATGATATGCGGGCTATTTTAGAAACTCTGTGCAGAACTCTTCAGTTATACAGAGACGCTGTTTGTCGCAGAACCACAGAGAAACGTGGTAGTTTGTTTTTATTGCATTATGGTGTTATAGTCCTTCATGTCTTGTGTATGTATTCAATGTCTTATTACTTCAACTCATATTCAAAATGTTGAAAACACATGTTTGTTGTTCAAATTGTGTAACTGTTTGTTCGTTTAGTCGACGTTCTTGGACCCATTAGAGAGATCGAAATGTATATTATATAATATAAGCTTGTCTGATATGATATATTCCAACATTACCTAATCTAAATCACCAAAACAAATCTATTTTATTCTTCTTTTAATCTATTCTAATCTAATATAATAATACATAATCCAATAACCTGAAACGGGCTTTTATGTATTCATTAATTTTATTGATTGATTTGTTCTGGACCAATCCAACGCCATCTCCAACTAATCCCCCCGCAGGCTCCTAATTCCTCTGATGTGTGTGTGTGTGTGTGTGTGTGTGCGTGTGTGTGCGTGCGTGTGTGTGTGCGTGTGTATGCGCGCGCGCCACAGATGATGAAGTTCGCCTGGGACAACTACAAGCGCTACGCCTGGGGCAAGAACGAGCTGCGGCCGCTGACCAAGAACGGACACGTCGGCAACATGTTCGGTGAGTCCGGGCGGTGGGGTCAAAGGTCGCACTGTGTTTGCGCATAATAACGCTGACCCGGTGCGGTGACCTTTTCTTCCGCGGGGGTTAGTGGCTGATGACGGTGTTAACCAAGGGGGCTGTTGTCACTCTATTACCTCCTCTCTCCTCTGGCCTTGTTACCTTGCTCCTCCTCCCCAGGTCTCTATTATGTCTCTTGTTCTCTCCTCTCTCTTTTTCTCTCTCTCTCTCTGTCTTGTCTCATCTCCTCCCTCCCTCTCTCTCCTCCCTCTCCTCTCCTCTCTCCTCTCTCTCCCTCCCCCTCCTCCTCTCTCTCCCTCCCTCCCTCCCTTCCTCCTCTCCCCTCTCCTCCCCCCTCCTCTCTCTCCTCCCTCCCTCTCCCTCTCTCCTCCCTCTCTCCCTCTCCTGTCAGTCAGCCTCATGACTGAGGAGAATATGCGGGCTATTTTAGAAACTCTGTGCAGAACTCTTCAGTTATACAGAGACGCTGTTTGTCGCAGAACCACAGAGAAACGTGGTAGTTTGTTTTTATTGCATTATGGTGTTATAGTCCTTCATGTCTTGTGTATGTATTCAATGTCTTATTACTTCAACTCATATTCAAAATGTTGAAAACACATGTTTGTTGTTCAAATTGTGTAACTGTTTGTTCGTTTAGTCGACGTTCTTGGACCCATTAGAGAGATCGAAATGTATATTATATAATATAAGCTTGTCTGATATGATATATTCCAACATTACCTAATCTAAATCACCAAAACAAATCTATTTTATTCTTCTTTTAATCTATTCTAATCTAATATAATAATACATAATCCAATAACCTGAAACGGGCTTTTATGTATTCATTAATTTTATTGATTGATTTGTTCTGGACCAATCCAACGCCATCTCCAACTAATCCCCCCGCAGGCTCCTAATTCCTCTGATGTGTGTGTGTGTGTGTGTGTGTGTGTGTGTGTGCGTGCGTGCGTGTGTGTGTGTGTGTGTATGCGCGTGCGCCACAGATGATGAAGTTCGCCTGGGACAACTACAAGCGCTACGCCTGGGGCAAGAACGAGCTGCGGCCGCTGACCAAGAACGGACACGTCGGCAACATGTTCGGTGAGTCCGGGCGGTGGGGTCAAAGGTCGCACTGTGTTTGCGCATAATAACGCTGACCCGGTGCGGTGACCTTTTCTTCCGCGGGGGTTAGTGGCTGATGACGGTGTTAACCAAGGGGGCTGTTGTCACTCTATTACCTCCTCTCTCCTCTGGCCTTGTCTCTATTATCCCATGTCTACTTTTTTTGTTGTTTTGTTCCTCTCTCCTCTCAACTCTTTCTCTCTCTCCATCTCTTGTCTTGTCTCATCTCCTCGTCTCCCCTCTTCCTCAACTCCCTCTCCTTTCCTCTTCCTCTACTGCCTTTCCTCCCCCTCCTCCTCCTCTCCTCCTCCTCATCCCCCTTTCCTCCTCCCTCTCCCCCCTCCTCCCCTCCTCCTCCTCTCCTCTTCTCCCTCTCCCCCTCTTCTCCCCTCCTCCTCCCCTCCTCTCTCCCCCCCCCCCTTGCGTGTCATCAGTGATGTCAGAGTGTGTGATTGCGTCCGTGTGCAGCCGGGTTGCGGATCCCTCTGCAGGGGGAAGGCAGCCCCCCCCCCCCCCCCCCGAGTGGCGCGGTTAATAAAAGGTGGATCAGTGTGTAATGAGTGCAGGGAGGTGTCCTGCTGCTCCTCCGGCTCCCCTCATCCTCCTCCTCCTCCTCCTCCGCACCTCAGGAGGGGGCTATGGAGCAGAGAGGATGCGGCTTCCAACATATTAGATCTCGGAGCTTCTCTGGCCATGCGCCATATGGTGGTAATACTAGTGCTCTCTCTCTCTCTCTCTCTCTCTCTCTCTCTCTCTCTCTCTCTCTCTCTCTCTCTCTCTCTCTCTCTCTCTTGCTCTCCCTCTCCCTCTCTCACTCTCTCTCTCTCTCTCTCTCTCTCTCTCTCTCTCTCTCTCTCTCTCTCTCTCTCTCCCTCTTCTCCTCTACCTCTCTCTCCCTCCTCTCCTCTCCTCTCTCTGTCTCTCTCTCTCTCTCCTTTCACCCCCCTCTCTCTCTCTCTCTCCCTCTTCCTCCCCTCCCCTCTATCTCCTCTTTCTCTCCTCTCCCACCCTCTCTCCCCCTCTCTCTCTCTCCTCCCCTCTCCTTCTCTCTCTCTCTCTCTCTTCTCTTCTCTCTCCTCTATCTCTCTCTCTCTCTCTCTCTCTCTCTCTCTCTCTCCCTCTCTCTCTCTCTCTCTCTCTCTCTCGCTCTCTCTCTCCCGAATTCCAGTTATAAAAGAAAGTTTTTGTCAACACCAGTCAACAATAACAACACTGTATATATTACCACACTCCCGAGGGTGGGTCTCCCTTCTCTTGTTTTTCTCAGCCGTTTAATCTGTGGCTGTTGTGGTCCGTGGACCCCCGGCACGCAATACATAAGCGAGCTGCTCCTTATAAAATAATGATACACATGTTTTAGCCGGGCCAAGGAAATATCTTCCCCCAGCCGAGTGTGAACACATCATTGTGTGTGACGACTACCACCATGTAATCCTTGAAATGTATGTATTATTCCATGTTGGATGTCACACAGGGAGATAGGGGGGGGGGGTTGGGATGGGGGAGGGAGAGAACATGGGGGTGAGAGAGAGAGAGAGTGTGAGAGGCAGAAAGAAACGCAAAGGAATAAGGGGAGAGAGAGGATGATCAAATAAAAGGAAGGGAGAGAGAGAGAGAGAGAGAGAGAGGGCGGGGGCGGGGGTGGGGGGGGGGTGGTATTGTGCTGGTGCAGACGGGTTGTGATGGTAAACCTGGCCTGGGAAGCCAGGTATGAAATTGGATGCTGTGTTCTTTAATTTAATCCCGGGAGCAGACGGGCTCGGATAGATTGAACCCGCTCCTCAAACCCATGTCAACATCCCCCTGCTTCACGCCACAACGCCGCCACAAGCCCCGCCCCCCGACTAACCAAACAGCCAGAGAAGAGGAGACTGCAGTGCTTAAACCCTGACACTCTCTGCTCCCTCTGCCCCCCCTCTCTCTCTCTCCATCTCCCCCCTCTCTCTCTCCCCCCCTCCCCCTCTCTCCCTCTCCCCCCTCTCTCTCCCTCTCCCCCCCTCTCTCTCTCTCCCTCTCCCCCTCTCTCTCTCTCCTCTCCCCCCTCTCTCTCTCTCTCTCTCTCTCTCTCTCTCTCTCTCTCCCTCTCCCCCCTCTCTCTCCCTCTCCCCCCCTCTCTAAGCAATCCACCAATCAGACACCGGGACGTTAAAAGAAAGGCTCCACGTTATGTTTATGCTCCACATTATGTTTATGGAGCGACATAAAATAAAATCAAAGAACTGCCTGTGGGACACACAGGGCATATGGCTCGTAGCCCGGGACAACAAGCAGCAAGGGCAGGAAAACAGAGGAGACGAGAACACAGGAAGGGAGGAAGGGAGGAAAGGGAGGAAAGGTTGGAAGGGAGGAAAGGGAGGGAGGGACGATAGGGACGAAGGGAGGAAGGGAGGGAGGTAGGAAGGGACGAAAGGGAGGAAGAGAGGAAAGGAAGTAAGAGATGAAGGGAGGAAAGGGAGGAAGGGAGGAAAGGAAGTAAGAGAGTAAGGGGAGAAAGGGAGGAAGGAAGGGAAACATGGGAGCAGAGGACAACAGGGAGAGAAGAGAGGAATAAGGAGAGGATAATAACAGAGGGAGGGGGGGGAGCGGGGGGAGGAAGATGAAGGAAACAGCGGAAGAACAGAAGTTTGACGTCTGACGGAGCGGATGTAGTCAGTGGATAACGTGGCTCCGGAGATCCGTCGACACGGAGCAAGCGTCTTCCCTCCGACAAACGCAAACAACGTTCTCATCAAGAGAGACAAACGTCGTCTGTCATTTAGGCTCACCGCGACGGCAACATCCCATAACATGATCCGGGGCAAAAAAACAACAAAACTAACTAACAAACAAATAAAAAAAAAACAAGCATCTGTGAATACGGGCGTCTCGCTGCCCGTGGAGCAGAAGGTGTCGTCTTGCCTTTGGTTCTCGGTAATAAACAAAAACGAAGACAGACTATTTCAAGAATAAAAAAAGGGGCAGTGGTTGTTGTTGTTGTTGTTGTTGTTGTTGTTGTTGTTGTTTCCCCCTGTGGGGTGGTGGACAAAACGGAAGGCAGGAGAGCAACCCAAACAGCAGATGCCAGGGTGTTAGACATCGCTCAAACGTATGTCCCTCCAACCAACCATCCATATTCCCAGCAACCCCCCCCCCTCCGCAGCAGAGACAACACAAAATGTCTTGACAAGCAGAGAGTTATATGGACCGGGGGGGTGAAAGGCAGGGAGGGAGGCGGGGGGATGTATCACCCTTGTCACACCGATGAGGGAGGAGGGGGGTAGACAGATGGCAGCCCCGGATAAAAACCATGGCCGCCAGGCAAAGAGACGATCGAGAGACGGACGGGCGGCCTCACACACACACCCCCCCCACCACACACACACCACACACACACCCCACACACACACACACCACACACACACACACACACACACACACACACACACACACACACACCACACACACACACACACACACACACATCACACACACACACACACACACACACACACACACACACAAACCGGCGATGTCCGGCATACTGAACGGTTAAACATACGGAACGCTTAAACGCTCGCCGCTTGGAGGGCCGCCAGAACCCAAACCCGCCCACGGGGGGGCAAGAAGGCGCGTTATCTGGCGAAGGCAGTGAACACGCGCTGGAACTCCACTCGACGACAGCAGCTTCCTGTTGAACACTTCCTGTTGAACTGTTGATCTACTACTATCCCCTAGAACCACCCCTAGCAACACAACACAGAACTGGATTGATGCTGGAAATGCCTGGGGGGTGGGGGGGGGTCGAAGGTCAGATCTGGCTTTGTGTTGCGTGACATCGTCCGGCAGCCAGCGACGCATGAGGCCCCGCCCCCCTCCCCTAAGAGAAGGGCGGGGTTATGCTCAGAGTGGTGCGAACAACCAGAGCTGAGCTGACCGGTCGATGACAACGCTTCCTGGCCTTCTCTCTGATTGGCCGGTCGGCAGGCAAAGCGGATCAATATCGGAATGGGATTCGGCTGGTGATCAAATTGAATCGGAGGTGGGGGGGGGGGGGGGGAGGTGTTGGCCGGGAGCAGCCATGCAACACGCCTGCGGTCATACAACACCGTCTGGGACCTGAGGCTGCCCTCCGTCAACATGTTGAAGAACACGCAATGCAGCGCACCATGACGACGAAGTAACACACACACACACACACACACACCACACAACACAACACAGTCACGACACAGTCACACGTCGCAAAGCACAGCAACACATACACACATGCTTTAAACCTGTTCTATTCTTATCTTTATGTACCACAGCGATATATTGCTGTCTCTCTTTCAACAAAATGCACTTAATGTACTTAGAAGTCGCTTTGGATGAAATGCCCTAAATGTAAATGTAAATCTAAATGTAAGCACAACAAACAACCCTTTTAATGGCGAAACCCAACCGTATGTGATCTGTATATGATCAATATTACGATAAAAAAATGCAGCAGTTATCTGTCTATTCCTCAAGAGCGGCCATGATAAAGCAGCCTTTATAAGTCATCCACAAGTGGGAGACTATCGCTTGCCATAAATCCACTTCAAGCACAACAAAACAAACAAAAACAAAAATCAGCATCGGTTGATTGGTTTCACAGTAATGACAAATAACACATTTCCCCGCCAAAAACAAACTGCAAGCGGCCGTATTCCCAGAATAACATCCCAGCCCCCCCTGCTAAAACAACTCTCTTCCCGAATCCGAAACATAAATGATGGCTGGTTTGCCTGCAGCCGTCTGGCGCGCCTCACTTCGGGGAGGATTAAAACGCAGCGATGTAATCGATAGAGCAGGCCATACCGTGGAGGCCTTCCGGCCGCTTGTCCCGCTCCCCAGGAAAGAAGGCCCCAGGCCGCCATTTAGCACAGCTCCCCCCCCCCCCCCCGCTATCAGGGCCCATTGTAAGCCCCTCTGTTATGATCCTACGGCTAATGGAGTGGCACTAGAGCCACTGTTGTGGTGATTCGCCCCTCGGTGCATTAGCAGTGAGTTAAGTCGACGTGGGGAGTGGATACAGTATTATTATTATTATGAGGATTAGGAAAGAGATGGTTGGTTAGAGATGAGTTACCTTAGATGTGGTTATTTTTTGGTATCATGTGAGAGATGGTTAAGTTTAGGCATTACGTTAGATATGGTAAGATTAGGTATGAGGTTAGAGATGGTTACGTTTTGGTATTAGGGTAGAGATGGTTAAGTTAAAGTAGTAATCTCAAAGATTTAATGTAAAACAGATTCACTCTTCATCTCACTTGTGTGAAGCAGCGTACTGTTTGGTCTCTGCTAGCATTGCCAGTTAAGTGACTGACATCACACAGGCGACACAACAGATCTATGGGAACCAGGTCCAAAAACCCACCTGCAATTACCCCTTATCACCATAGATGGCGCCAAAGAGAACAAAATGGAAATCCTCGAGATTGCTGCTTTAAGATATTAGGTTAGAGATGGAGGAGTTTAGGTATGGATTGGTGTGGTCAGCTCAGATGGTTACGTTTAAGTGTCAGGTCAAAGGTTTGAATGGTTGGGTTTTGCAAATTATAAAAAGGAGGCCCGACAGTTGCACGGTAAATGTTATAGCATGTACAGCATAAATTATTCATCCAATTAATGTACCTCTGATAAACGTTTAATTAGAATACAATCTAAATCTAAAATCCAGCGGAATGTGTTAAATTGAATTTCGATTGGGTTCCTCATTAAACACTCTATACACCCAATCTTCTATTGATTGCTTTAAAGACGCACGCTGCATTAACTAGACTCCCATACTCGTCCCCGTCAGCATGGATTATTTACAAAAAAAACAAGTCCTGAGACGACATCACATCATCACATGCATCTATTGATTGGACAATTACAGCCAGCGTAGCTAATTAGCATGCCAGCTTCCACAGTTTACATAGCCACAGCCAAAGACTGAAAACATGTCAAATGAGGCAGAAAATGCCCGGTGAGAAATACACAACCTGTTATAGACAACCTGTTTCTAAGCGCTGGACTTTGTACCTAACGAAACTGAACCACTCCCGATCATCACATTACACAACATCTCATCGAGGAAGCTTATTTACAATGCAATGCAACAAACCTGAACCTTGCAAACACACTGCAAGCACTAGTATTAGTAGAACTGCAACAGCATTCATTTGTTTACTGTAGCAGACATCTTTATACACAGGGACTTATATTGCATTCCGATACATGCTGTAATTCCCTAACCCGACGGACGTCTTGAAGCCTGGCAAGGTAATTCCCTGATGCACAACATCACCTGTACTGCAATTGTACCCCCGCCCCGGTCATCCCAGTAACAAGTGGGTCTCATTTGTTAAATTACTGCCACCCAGGATGTCTGACCTAGAGGTGTTCATGGGTCCACCCGAACCGAAGGACCCGAGACCCAACCCTGGATCCATGTTTTATCAGGTTGGGGTCGGGTCCTGCTGATCGTGTTGGAAGTGCTGTGTGTGTGTGTGTGTGTGTGTGTGTGTGTGTTAAATATGCTATCACAAGAACCACAACGACTTGAGTGACGTCAGAGACAGAGGCGAGCTACAGACGATAGCACGTTAGCAATGCTAACAGCAGCAAGGTAACCAGTCAGCGTAATCTTAAACTGAACAACGCTTATTCTAAACGAGTTGCGTTTGTCATCCATCATGGCACAGGGGAAAAGGCACTACTAACGTTAGGCCCACATGAGGTAACACACATTAGCGTGAAATTAACATTAACTCGTTAATAGCAATCAGCTGTGAAATCAGTGCCGATCGGGTCTGTGTCGGGTTCGGCATTTCTCCCTTCTGCCTGGAACTGGGTTCCCATGCTTTCACATAATAGACGGGGTCCGGTTCGATTCCCAGGAGTTCATTTCAGGTGGTGGTTTTTTTCCGGTTCGCCTCACATTTCTTTTTGGACCTGTGAAGACCTCTAGTCTGAACGGCCCTGCGTCCTGACAGGCACAAAGGGCCGGTCTTAAAAGCTGTTAAGGTTTTACTGTCGGTTGGATGGAGGAGGAGGAGGGTCAGGAGGCCCGGGCGCGACCACCTGTGTGTGGAACCAGTGCCTCGTCGACACATTAACCAGCAGGGGAACACTTTGCTTGCTTTCCACGTTACTAATTACAGCAGCTCTGCCTGCGCTCACAGTCAGGGGCCCTCATATCAATAAACCGCTCTCGCTGGGAGAGCGCGGGCCCCACAAAGACCATTGATTTTCGCATGCAAAGCACAGCAAATATGTTCACACGCATTTATAAAAAAAATAAAAGGGGAAAGTGGATGAAAAGGCATGGAAGTGGGAAACAAAAAAAAAAGCTAAAAAGCAGAGGCGCAGCAGTATTTGTTAAACACAGATTAGCATTTATGAAAGCACCGGGTGGTGCCATCTGACTGCAGAGATGGGGGGGGGGTGGTGCAGAGATGCACGCGGGGAGATTGTACGATACGGTTACGGAGATCCAAATGGCGCATTGTTGCCGTGGGAACAGCAAGACCATCTACACTTACAGGATGTCCACTGCAACAACAGCAGCAGCAGTAGCAGCGTGGTGTGGCTTGCAATGGGCAAACAAAGCTTCCAAGGTCAGATCTTTCTCGAGATTCATCTGAATCTCAAAGTCCTCTTCCACTGGTGTTGGAGAAGGGTTAGGTCCCAATTTCCCCCAGGAGCCCGCCAGTGCATGCTTAATGTTGATGTGGTTTTTATTCTGTCAAAATAGCTCATCATCACAAAGGGCTATTGTGACTTTCTTCTGGCAGTGGCAGTGTGATGTGAATTTATTTTTTCCTGATAGAATCCCAGCAGATTGCGAGATGAGGAAATCTAGGTTTATGGTGTTTATGCCGTATGCCGTGGCTGGAAGACAACCCAGTGATGCACGTCCGGGGTCATTGCAGGGTTTGAGGTCGTCGCATTGCAATAACTCTCATATTTGTCCACGCGGGAACCGTTGAAACATAAAACTGACAGGGACATGATGGAACCTCCTCAATGCCAGGGGGGGGGCGTGATTTACATGACAATGAAACACACACCATTTTGCAGACGCGTTTATCCAAAGCATCTCACAGCACCATGAGTACAACACCAAGCGTTGCTCTACTCTCTGGACTCGATGCTCGATGAAGATAATGGCTGCTGATGACGACGATGAAGATGGCCATGATGGTTACCATGACACCAGCAGAGGGAAGGTTGGCTTCCCGCTGGCGCCGCTGGCACTGCAATTGCAGGCGCCCACAGTGCTAGCAGGTGCTTTAGATAAGGAAATGCCCCGGAGAAGGCGTTGGTGATCAGATAGTTTCCGGCCACTGCGAAAACACTGGGCCTCCAAGCTCCCATGCCATTAAAATTGCTTGGGTGACTTCAAACAGTAAATATTGTCCCTGGCTCCAATGGACCTTTCCACCCTGTCAGTCACGCGGAGAATAATAAACAATAAGATTGCCTAATTTCTTAAGACCACGGCCCTTGCAACAGAGCCGAAATTATGTCCCACAAGCAAAGCTTGTCCTGCGTTGTTGTGTTCATAGATTAGACTACAGCTACATTTAGTTAGAACAACATGGTTCTTAGATGCGCTTGGAGAACGTGCAATAATGACCACAGATATCCAGAGAGATTACAGGGAGCGCGTTTCATCCAGATCTGGAGAATCCATGCAGTCTGTAGGACTTGTTTTTGGATAGAGTTTATGTATTTTAAATTTGGACAACTACATATGGCCTCATAGAGACATTATTATTAAAAACATGCCTGAAAACTTTAGAAAATAATTTCCTTCTACTTGAGTCATTATTGATGGTACTGAATGTCAGACCCAGGTGTCATCTGCACTGGCTTTACAGAGTCAGCTTTATAGTGACTATAAGTCAAGCACAACCCTCAAAGCATTGACTGGATGTGATCCAAGTGGTTCTGTCATTTTTGTGTCTGAGTTATTTACAGGTGCTGTATCTGATAAGGCAATTACTGAACGCAGTGGTTTTTATGATTTACTTAAAACACTGAAAGTTCAATCAAATGGTTGATAGCGACTCCACACATCAATTTACAGCAGCGCCGACACAAAAAGCTACAAAGCTCGCTAATTAGTTCAAATTCAAAGGTTTATTTGTCACCTATTTCAGTGTACAGGTACATTGAGCAGTGAGATGTTTTTTTCGCTAGGACCAGACCGCTACCGCGCCATCGTGTGATTAGCATAGCTCGGTGATTAGCCCATTGTAGCTAGTAGTTAGCAGATCTTAGGTTTATTTTCATTGTAAACACATCACTAACGTACCCTGCTTTACATGTGCAGTAGGACTCCACCATTTTGTCCTGACGAATTTCAATGTGCAGTTTGTGAGGCGTTTGTGTCTTCCGCATAGATTGCCAACACTTAGCATCAAGTTTTATGTTGTCGTCTGCTCCGTCCGAAATCCAAATGTCACGGATATATCCTTGTGTACAATAGTTCAGCCTTTCTGTAGAACTCTCTTAGATAAAGTAGCAGCATTTGGCAAATAACATCCAGCGATATTGTCAGGAATCCTTGAGAGAGAATCATCAGCAGGGGGTCGTGGACATTACTAACATGCTGCAGAGCTGTGGGAAAGCTTGGGGGACATAGCAACAGTAACTAGGGGGGGGCGGGACTTGCCGTTGAATAGGGAAAGATCCATCCTGCCGCCTACATTGAAAATTACACCCTGAACGCCCTTTCACACACCGTCTTCTGGGCGATTTGCATTTGACATTTGGACCAAATTATACAGAATAAGGTTGCGCGCCCAAAAGGCATTGGGCGGCGGACACCACAATATCGCTAGCGGTGTGTGTGTAAGCAAGCAAAAAGACGACTTCAAATTTGTCGCGTTTTGAAACACCTCTGTAAGCTAAATGGCCATCCTGTTTTGGAATACTGGAGGAGTCGGTACCCTCGGACGGGAGGATGTGAAAATGGCTGCCTGAGCAGGAGCCAATCAGCTCGGCTCGCCTGCAGGAGGGATGCCTCTCCCTGCGGCAGCGGTTTGATCACAAAGGGGGAAACCTGACGGACGACAGAACAACCAGACTATCGTGATCTGTGCTTCCACACCAACAGGCTTCATTTCCAATTCCGCGGTTATCTGACAATCTGTTGTACCGCTCGTTTCCCCTGTAAGGGATGGAGATGACGATTGGCCTGGCACACGGAAGAGAGAGAGAGGAACCAGATGGAATATGGCGATAGTGTTTCCCCGGGAGCTGCGTCTGCGTGACACAGACTCCCTCTCTCTTTGTCGGAGACGTCATATCGATCACACACACACACACACACACACACACACACACACACACACACGCACACACACACACACACAGCACTCACATCCACAACACAATGATCATGTCCAATACCCAGACAGTAATATCTACCAGAACAACCTACATCACCTCCACGACAAAACACAACATTATATCTACGAACGACGTCGTCTCCAATGCACAACAACACGTGTCTTGGCCGCTTCACGACAGCCGCCATGTTGGGCATATATTTTCATTGTGGTTCATCGTATTATTTCCTTTAAATTTATAAGCGGGCGACACGAATAGAACCTCATTCACCTAACGGCCATGTTGAAGAGTCGTCGGGCAGGTGAACCTTTTCGACTCTTTCGGGAAAACCGCAACTCAGCGGAAATACTTTGTGAACGCTACCCGGGCATGGAAGTAGAATGCAGGAGGAAAAAACGTATAGTATATAGTTGTCATTGTTTCCAAAGATTCTAGAAGGTGTTCCTCAACGATTCAACCAATTAACCTGAACTGCAGTAGCTCAGGAGGTAGCGGTTGCAGGTTCGATCCCCGTGCTCCGCCTAGCTAAGTGTTCCTGAGCAAGAGTGAGCTAAGTGTCCCTAAGTGTTCCTGAGCTAAGTGTCCCTGAGCAAGACACCTAACCCCAACTGCTCCCAAAGAGCTGGCTGTTGCCTTGCATGGTTGACACCGCCGTCGGTGCATGAATGGGTGAATGTGTGGCGCTTTGGATAACAGTGCTATACAAAATGCAATCCATTTACCATTTAACAATATGGCCGCGAGGTGAAGAAGGTCTGATGTTAAGCCGTGCCATGTCACATGCTAGCCTGATGCCGCGCGCCCCGTGGCTCTCTGTAATCGCCAGCGACAGGGCGCCGCTATAATCGGAGGAGGCTGTGGTGGATTATGGGTAATAAATCATGTGGGAGGGGGCCTCTGGGAGGGGGGAGGGTGAGGGGGTGGGATGGGGAGCACCGTTAACGACTTGCTATGTCATCACCCTAAGCACCAGAAAAGACCTTTGGCAGAAAAGAAAACACAGAATCAGCTATTCATGTCCACAACACACTGATACACACACACACACACACACACACAATCAGCTCTTCATATTCACAACACACTGATACCCTCCCACCCCAGATACACACACACACACACACACACACACAGAATCAGCTATTCATGTCCACAACACACTGATACACACACACACCACACACACACACAAATCAGCTCTTCATATTCACAACACACTGATACCCTCCCACCCCAGACACACACACACACACTCACAGAATCAGCTATTCATGTCCACAACACACTGATTTCACACACACACGCACACACACACACACACACACACAAGAGCACTTCCAACATGATCAGCGCTGTCTGATCAAGGCCAGGTCTTCTTGGATCCACTTGGGTATTAGGACTATACATAAAGTCAAACAGACGCGGGACCACAGTAAATTAGCAGGACCCGACCCGCCCCCCCCACACACACACACACACACCACACACAACACACACACACACACACACACACACACACACACACACACACACACACACACACACACACACACACACACACACACACACACACAATCCAACAGCTGCCTGAGAGGCACAGGGGCGTGGACACTGCCTGTCAGTATTTACCAGAAAGAGAGAGGGAGAGACATAGAGAAATATATATTTAAAAAATATATAAAAAGTATATATATACAGAGAGAGAGAGACACCTCCATGCAGACCCCTGAGATAGAGAGAAAGGGGGGGATGATAAATAGAGAGAGGAGGCACCTCCATGCAGAGTCAGCAGCATAGATCTCAGAACATAAGCGATCGGTGACAGGAAACAGGAAGCAGCTTAACAGGGAGCACTAAGTCAACGGTGGGTCATCCATGTGCAGCCAACCAGGTCTTAGCTTCAGTTCAGAGTTTTGGAGGAAGATGAGGAGGAGGATGTCAACTGGCTTAGAGAGAAAAAAGTGTGTTTTTCCACCATGACAGTTAGCGTAATACATCTGGTGTGTTATATTCAAATGAGGATTTAGAACAGAAGTGAGAGACGGGGAGAGCTTCTCTGTAAGTGTTGCACAACATGTTTGAGTAAAAATGTCTGCATTTCTTACCGACGAACATGGCAAGGTTATCCACCCACACACATGCACACACACACACACACACACACAAACACACATAGACACACACAAACACGGACAAGAAAGCTCCAAAGTTCGCCTTTAACATTGGAGCGGAATAAAAGCTCGTAACTCTCCAAGGCTTTGGTCTCCTTGCGCTGTCAGTCATAACACCCAACTCCCCGCGTCCGTCTGTCTGTCACACGGCCCGCTTTGTAAAACACAAAAAATATATATATTTTCACGAACCTTTTCATCTGGCCTTCGCTAACATACGAAAATAATACTGCTCAATAAAGACACGCAAATAAGTTTGAGTCGTGCAATTATACGCCGTGTTAGTCACACTCAAGTCCCTGCGGCGGCCGTGGCGGCCATCTTGGGTCGGTTCTTGGGACGTTGTTGGGACGAAAACTGAAACTCACGAGTAAAACAACATACGAGTGCAGCTGCAGCACACACACACACAACGTCTCCTGGCCTGCTGTGACCTTGTTTTTAAGTCTGGTCATTCCTGGGAACCCCCCCAACATCCCCCCATAACATTGTTATGCAATCAGACTCCATACACAGACATGCATCGTTTTAACCCCGTCAACATCTGCTCATAATATCATAATATGTCCCATCACACCAACACTAAGTGATGAGTAGTAGTTCACAAAGTGATTAGTAAGTAGGTGCATGATGGCTATGAATCAATAGTCTGGTCTGTAATACTTGGATTTGCTGCATAGTGCTGCAATACGACTCACTCTAATGAAAATACTACACACAACGAACGCGCAACACACACACCACACACGCACACACACACCCACACACGTTATGAACTAAGCAAAAATGTATTGATACACGATAGCTGCTCTCGAACATCATAAATAATCATAGTAAGCTTATATACAGTATATATAATATATATTAGTACGTAACTATCTCACAAAACCCCCAATGGGGTCCTGACCCTCAGCACTCAAGCTACCACTCGTCAGCGTAGTTGCACAGGCACTGCATAAACTGCTTAACGCCAACTGATTTACGTATCATACTATTCTTTTGAGCTGTCAGTTTAGACCTAAATCGTAACCGTCGGGACCAACCCGGTATTTAACTGGTCATTTAGTGGATCCTGATTGACAGATATCGGTAACCCTCTCATTAGAGGGCGTCTAGCGTCCTACAGTGCGGAGCAACACGGTTTTTATTCCTTCAAACACGCGAGACGGCTGGACAGTGTGGATCGCACTATTTTCCACGGGCCGATGTTATTCATCTCCCAACACTGACGCCGTCTCATCCGGTGTGGCGCTGGGCCGGTGCATCAGCCTCCTCAGATCTCAGATGAAACCCGGACAGCGACCCCGCGGTAGAAAAAGCCCCGTCGGGGAGGTGACAAGTGACATCACCCCGATACCTCAGAGAGACGGGGGGGGAGCTTGAAGCCGCTGCAGCCCATCCTGCCTGGAGCGCTGCATGCCCAGAGCGACGAGCCGGCCTTTCCAACACAGCCTCACATTCTGTTCTTCAAAGAAACGCCAGCAATACCGCTTTGAAGTCCAAAGGTATCGCTGTCGTGCGAGCGAAGCCCCACCCCCACAGCCACCCACCCATGGACCACCCCCCCCCACACTTTCATCTCCAAAATATGTGACTTCAATTGGAAGCCGAATAAAAAAATAACCCAAGCCCAAACAACAAACAACGGAATAACATACCGAGTAAATAAACTTCAGAGGCAAGGGCCGGCATGTTCATTAATTTCGTTTCATTCACAAGAGTTATTTCCCCATCACCAATAGCGTGTCGGATTTGGCATAGTAAAATGTTTGTCATTTGGGTGGCCGGATTGAAAAAGGCGCTGTCCCGAATGATGTAAGCCACTGAGAACCGATCTCAATTATAATGATTGTACATAATTTCTTATTGTTGTTTTTCAAGAAATGTGCAGTGGTTTAAGCCAGTATTCTTTACTTTGCATTTAAGTATGTTTGTAACCTTTATCCAGGACAGGTGACGGAATACTATATATATACAGTATATATATATATATAAACTGCATATATATATACACATAAGTGTCAATATTTCTGGCTAACAATTGATATCAATCAATCAATCTCTTTTGAAGTCCGGAATCACCATGCCACACGGACCAAATATACTTTACAAATTAAAACAATATCAAAGTCAAAACATACAGGACTCCAATAAAATAGTTCAAATAAAACTAATGACATTAAGAACATGAATGTAAAAGCCCTTGGAATATAAAACAACCACAACAAACCATGGAAATTAAAGCGATGTTTGAACATAGTAAAACATTCAAATAAAAATGTTCAAGGGATTTGAAAATATGATGAACCCGACAAGGTTCTAAGAGGTTGGATGTAATGAAGTGAATCAAACGTAGGTTTTCAGTCTTGATTTAAAGATTTCAGCTGACTGTGCTTCTCTACAAGGTAATGGGAAGGCCATTTCAGAGATAAGGAGCTCGGTAGCCAAACACTATGAAGCCAACTCTTTTGTTGACCAGGAAGGAATGACCAGGAGACCAGTATGGAGGGGGAGATGGTGTTGTAACTATCTCAGATAAGTAAGGGGGTGTGGTCCATGCAAGGCCTTAACTATGGAAGGATTCTCTGTATGCATGTATGTATGCATGTATGTATGCCTGATTATCTTGACAAACGTTCATCCGATTGACTCCACACTGACCGAGTGTGTTGCTGAGGACTCAAGGAAGTGCAGTGCCAAGTGTGAAGTTATTTGGATGCACATCACTCAAGAATAGAATTAGGTCGGATTTTGGAGAATACTAAATATGCGGTCTTAACATTTTACCATTTGCATTCAGGGAATTTGGGCAGAATGCCTTTGTTCCAAAGTGACTGATGAGTTCAGATTTTGTCGAAAAAGTGATACATACAATATGATCGCTGACGGGTAGAGTAGATTTTCCATAAAGACAAGTTTAAAAGGCCACTCGTGATTGCTAGGATAAGATGCCAATTACAATGGCAAGTGCCGGGACGTACGAACATACTTGAATCACACAAGATGCTCCAAAATGCAATAAGATAAGGTCAGGGTTTCAGAAATAATACAGCCAACAATGTTCAACACTCAAATGCCCGCATTTGGCTAACAACGAATAACTTTGAAATGCTTCATCAGCATTTAACAGTTCATGCCCGTCTATTTTCTTTACTTCTGATTGACATGTCTCTAAAGTTAGTACTTGGGAAAGGTCATTTGGCTTTCCAGGTACACGTAGCTGTGCATCACCAGCATAGCAATGAGAATTAACAGCGCATTTGCAAATGATGTCACTAAGGAGAAGCATATAGATAGAAAAGAGGGATGGATCCCTGGGGTACACCATGTCACAACTCACGATGCTTCCAGCGAGAACGGATGGATGCGACCACACAGTGGTCTCATGGTTTCAACAACGGAATTACTTGAAGAGTCAAAGTGAAATATGTTAATTCACTATAAAAATATAAAGTCTTGCTTTCACTGCCTGTGTTGCAATGCTGCCACTGGCAACAATACTTTTAATTCTTTTTTTATTTTTATTTTACAGTGGTTGTCTTTGTGAACTTTTGACTGGTTGACTAATAAGCTGGTAACTGTACAGTACTGTAACAATAAGACGGTTCTGATGGTTAATTTAAGACGGCACTTGGCCATCTATATTTGTACATATCCCAACACACATTTAACACCTGAGGTTGGTCTCCTTACTTAAACTTTTAAATCATTATTCCAAACTTTTCTGTTTGCTGCAGCTTTTTCTAGAAAAAAAGTCTGCACTGGTATATTTTACTCTTTCATATGCTTATTTTACATTTTTCTCTGAAATGATTCCTCTTTTTCATTTTAAAATGTGATTCCCGCCGACATAAAGCACTATGAACGTCCTTAGTGTTTGAGCGAGGGATTGTATAAATACACTTGTGCTGTATAAATATACTTGCCCTGTCTTGCATGCCTGTCGCCCTGACATGTAACCCATGATGTCACCTGAACAAAGACACAGGGATCCATACATCCTTCAGGCCGGTATTGACCGCTAAAGCATCGAACACAACGTGAGCGGCAGAGAGGGAGGCTAAATATAACACCGATGGTCCCGTGAAGCTGCAATCTATCGAAACACCACTAGTGCTTTACAGGCGCTAAAGGCTAAAAGACGAAGCCATGCATCCTCATCCATCGGGATTAGCACCCTGAGTGAGCTCGCTACCATGACATGCAAACTAAAGACCGCACCCTTCCCTTTCATGGAAAGCACTTGAGGTGGACTATTTGCAACATTCAAAACAAACAAGGGCAAATAGAGCGATTCCTACAACTACTATTTCAACACTTCACACAGGCTTTTATCCAAAACAGTGAACAGATTGTGGACATTGGGGTTCCAAAGCCAGGACCTTTCACCTGAGCCACTCTGTGCTCAACCGCTCCCTCCCGAAGGCATTTGTACTGCGTGTCCAAAGTGACATCCATCACAAACACCACCTCTCACCGGGCTGACCGAGGTGGGGTAACAACACAACTCTGAGACATCGGGATGATAGACTCCTTCAACCAACCAACCTCACCGCCCACCTCCCTCGATCCCTTTCCTCCCTCTCCTCCTCACTCCCCCCCTCCAGCGTCCATATAATTTACATTCACATTTACATTTAGGGTGTTTGGCAGATGCATTTGTTCAAAGCAATCTACAAAAAGCACACATGTCCAAAGAGAGGGAAACAACGATATATACTGCTGACTGTACAGTAAGAGTCGAATTGTGAAGTTTCAATAATTGCCATAATTGCTAACCCCTTGCTGGTAAACAGCCAGATAGTTCCCTCACATCCCCACCCCCCCCTCCCTCCCTCTGTCACCTCCCTCCCTCACATCCCTCCCTCTGTCACCTCCCTCCCTCACATCCCTCCCTCTGTCACCTCCCTCCCTCACATCCCCTCCATCGCTCACCTACCCCTGTCCCTCCGTCTGTCCATCACCTCCCCAAATCTACTCCAGTATGTCACCTCCTGACGCTGCAGAGAGAGGTTATTACAGCAGAGAGAGAGAGGGTGGCGGCGGGGGTTGAGGGCGGAGGCTTGAGGATCTCTGCCGTTTCCCCAATACGGTCCGTGGCGTGGTTTCACCGATGTAACGCCGCGATGCTACACTCGGGCGATTAGCCCTGCCCCACGCCACACATCGAGAGAGAGAGAGAGAGAGAGAGAGAGAGAGAGACAGCGGTGGGGCTGGGGCGAGTGCACACAGGTGGGTTAGAGGGGTGATGAGGTGAGGGGGGGGAGTGGGATGAGGTGAGTGGGGTGGAGAGGAGGTGAAGTGAGGAGAGGGGAGGGGATGGAGAGGGGAGGAGGTGAAGTGAGGAGAGGGGAGGGGGTGGAGAGGGGAGGAGAGGAGGGAATGGTTTGGAGAGGAGAGGAGAGCAGGTGAGGTGAGGTGAGGAACGTGATGCGAAGGAACTGATATGTGAGGTGGGGACGGGGGGGAGGGGAGAGAGGTGAGGTGGGGAAGATGAGGGGAGGTGAGCGGAGAGGAGAGCAGATGAGCCGAGGTGGAGGTGGAGGGAGGCAAGGGAAGTGATTTGGAGGAACTGATATGGAGTTGGGGGAGGGAGGAAGGGAGGGAGGGAGGGAGGGAGGGAAGAAGGGGGAGGAGAAAGAGGCGAGGATATGAGTGATGATGGGGGAGGTGGAGGTGGAGGGTCGTGGGTGGTGAGTGGGGGAGGTGCACGGATAGTGAAAACATGGAGGAGCAAACTGGAGATTAAGTGAGGACTTTGTGCATGATGTGCGATTTTCCTCAACATGAGCATCTCTGGTTGGACCCGTCTGACTGGCCAATAGGAGGCAGATCTGTGGTCTTTGCTCTTCAAGATGCAAGATAGAGATTAAGGCTTAAGGGATAAGGGACCAGAGCTAAGTGTTAAGGGAAGAGAAGCTTTTCGGTTTTGTTCTCAGATATGGTCGGTGGAAGCTGGGAGATGGGCGGGTGCATTTGTTTCGTATATAGCTGCAGGCCTGCTGGCAGCAGAGAGAGAGAGAGAGAGAGAGAGAGAGTGGTGTTGAGGTGCCCTGAACAACCCCCCCAAGTTCTCATCTTTTTTTTAGCTTTTATTTGTCTGGATTTTTTTCTTGCATTTGTTAAATCTCAAGATGCGTGTTGCCTGTTCACAACATGCCTGTTTCAGAGCTGACTGGCTGATTACTTGGCCTCCGGTGTTTTTTTCGAGAACCACTCATGAAACGCTTCACAGTCGATCGGACGAACGCTTGTTGAGAAAATCGAAGGACATACATGCATAAATACAGAGCCTACATACAGAGACTCCTTCCACCTTAGTTAGATACGTCTATAAAGTGATCAAGTGAGACATATTAGTTAAGATCAGAGCTATAAGTCAGGCGATGTAGCTAGTTAGTTCAGAATATTATGCCGCAGACAGAACAGCTGTAGTTTTTTTTGTCACAAAAGGAAAGGTGTACTTTGTTTAGTCGGAGGTAAGCTTTTTAGTTGTATAATTACAGGAACAAACAATAATAAGGAATCAAGCTGCTGTTGAGAACACAATTTAGTTTGAGACAATTTGGTTTGAAGAACATTTAATATATTTGGTATAATGAACATAGTGTGTATAATACATACAGACACAAACAGTTATATTTCACAGTGGTGCTACACACACACACACACACACACACACCCAATCAATCCAATCTCACAACCGTCCCTGACCCCTGACATGTGTCTGCAGTGTGGCCTGATGGGTAATTTCCTCCTGACCGCTGACCTCTGTGTACAGCAGCAGAGCATCATGGGTAATGGGTCCTGCTCCATCACTCAGCAGTAACCAAGGACAACAACGAGCTGGCTATGCTACTCCCGGTATCGCACACTCACAGACACACACACACACACACACACACACACACACACACAGCACACACACACACACACACACACACACACACACACACACACACACACACACACACACACACACACACACACACACACACACAAAGGCACGCACACACACACACACACCATCGACACCCCCAAACACACACCCACACACCCTACATCACATTCCCCCTCCTCTCCAGGATGTGGTAGAGGTGAAACATCGGGGATGGGGCTGGAGGAGGGGGTGACCCGGGTGAGACGAGAGAGCCAAGCGCAGAGAGAGAAAGCAGAGAGGAGGGGGGCGGGATGAGGAGAGGCAAGGAGGAGGCCCGGATCAGAGATTAATTTGCAGGGGAAGACTCCGGAAGGTCTAGAGGTGAGGATCTCTGGTGCGTTGACGCTGGGATTATCGAAATTATATTCTGGGAATAGACGTCGGAGGGGAAATCTGCTTCCCCCGCTGCCTCCGATCGCTCTCCCGTTGCCGTGTCAACGCAGGTTGTGTGACGTCACCTGGGGTTGTGGGAGGGGCTTTGGCACCACAAGTCCTTGATGCAATAAGACTGAGATGTACAAGGTTAACGGGGTGGTTGTGTAAGGGTGTGATACATTTTTATGGTGAGATGCACACAGGAAGGGTGTGTACATTAAGGGTGTGGTGTGTGTGAGAAGGACACACACACACACCGACAGACACTGACAGGCAGGAATTGTGAGTGTGTATGTGTGTTTTACAACATGATAAGGCAAAACTATTTCCTATTTCGTGTGTGTGTGTGTGTGTGTGTTCAAGTTCAAGTTCAAGTTCAAGTTCAAAGGACTACAGACTGGAGCAGTGAAAGGTGGAAGATGTCTGTGAAGACATCCGCCAGTTTATCTGCACACACTTGGAGAAAAGGTTTAGACCTTTTGAAGTATCTACACACCACTGCCCTTGATATTATTAGTGGGCAGGGGTCCTGGGTCTTTTGTTCCTCCTCAGCCCGGGGAGGTGTTCTCAAAGTGTGCATATAAAAGGTGTTCAGATCATCTGGGAAAGATGTAGACATTGCCTTTTGCAGTCTGTGATGTTTCTTAGTCCAGACCACCATGTTCCTGATGTTGGAGCCCTGGAAGTCAGTTCCCAGAAGAGAGTGTAAACATGGCTGAGCGTGTTTTCGTTGCACTGATGTGTTGGTGGTATCTCTGCGGGACTTTCCTCAGGTTGCCGCTGTTAGAATCCCCGGGCCACAATGAAAAACAGGCTCCGGCCGTGAGGTCTCGGTCCTGTTGATAACGCCATACAGCTGTACGTTCGGTGCTTGGGTGGTGTCGGCGTGTGGTTGGATGTACACCGCTGTGAGAACGACTGATGTAAGCTCCCTCTGGGGATAATAAGGACGCCGTCCGATCATAACATGCTCAAGGTTGAGAGAACAGCCTGTCGAAATGGTAAATGGATTGCATTTATATAGTGCTTTTATCCAAAGTGCTTTACAGTTGCCTCACATTCACCCATCGACAGCGGTGCCAACCAGGCAAGGTAACAACCAACACGTCAGGAGCAGTTGGGGTTAGGTGTCTTGCTCAGAGAGACACCCTTAATGCACACCTCCTTAGAAGTCTCACCATTCTAAAAATGTACCTCACCCTTACACAACCACCCCGTTGCCCTCTAAATTAACACATCCGTTAACCTTGTACTTCTTAGTCTCATAGTCTCTTGATACTTAGCTATGCTAAGCCTGGGAATCGAACCAGCGACCTTCCTATTGCCAGACAACCGATCTTAGCTCCTGAGCTACTGCCGCCAACAGAAATGATCTCCACATCTGAGCACCACTAGTTGTTGATCATGAATCTCCCTTCCTCTTCCCCGATTTTATTGTCCTGTCCTGGTGGTGGATGGAGAGCCCCTCTGGAACAATGGCTGAGTCCGGGATCGAAGGGTTCCTGGTGTCGGGTTGAAAAGCCATCCTGCTTCCGAGTTGGTCCAGCTCATTATCCAGTGACTGGACATTTCCCAGAAGAATTCTCGGTAGAGGTGGCCGGTTTGCGCGTTTCCTCAGCCTGACCGGGACCCTGGCCCGCGACCCCCTGTTTCCTTTGGTGCCTCTGTCTCCCTGGTGCGTAAACAGGTCATCCAGGCCATGGATATCCTGTGATGGTTGCTGATTGTTGTGAAAAAGTGTTTTCCCCCAACGATCGGATGTGCAAAAGTGGCTCTCTATCATATTATATGATTCACATCGGCGACACACAAACAAAATAAAATAGAAGAAAAAGGCAAAGTTGAGGAGCGGCTCGAGACACAGCAGCCATCTTCGGCGCCATCTTGGAATATCAGTGTGTGCTTGTTTGTGTTTGTATGTGTGTTAGCAGCATGCCCCAAACTGGGTCTCGACATCATCTGCTCAGCCTGTAGGTTCAGGTACATTTCCCAGAGTCCTCTCTGTACAGGCCTCTCTCTCCTTTCTATCCTACCACCCATCTCCCTTCGCTCTAAAGGGCAGTGTGACACACACACACTCAAACGTGCAGTATATACAAATACAAATACAATTGAATTGAATTGAATTTCCCGCAAGCACTTTGTTCTGCATTCAAACAAATAGGCCAGCAGTTTCTTTGAGAAAAAGCACGGACAAAACTTTCCACGGAAGACTTGGTTTGTTTTCAAGGTTTTCCCTCCAACTTCCTTCGTGAGTGTAATTATTCCGGCTGCCGTCTGTTCTGTCGGGAGAATGTTAATGGTAATGCATGGTAAATTGTTTCGACTCCAAAGCCTCTTTTCCTTTGCAACACTTATCAGGTGGAAGGCGTGCGTTCTCTGCTAATCCCGTCCCAATAATCTCCCCTCCTCTTAATTACCGTCGGTATCTTTGTGGACGCCGGTAGGACTCCACAGAGAAAACCATCTTCAGCACCGTCTGACGAGAAGACAATGTTGCTGGCCTAAACAATAGGATTATTTAAAGACTGTTACACCCCCCCGCGCCCCCCCAATCCATTTTGCGGGCCGAGCCAATAGGACTATTTAAAGACTGATACGCCCCCCATTCCTTATCTTATATGTGCTCCCCTTTCTCTTGTTCTCTCTCTCCTTATCGTTCTATCTCTCTCTCTCCCCCCTACATTTCTCCATCCCTCCATCCTTCCCTCCTTCTCACTTTCTCTCTCTCTCTCTCTCGTCCCAGTGATGATGCCCTAATCTCTGAACTCTGTCTCATCCCTTCATTATCTTCTTTATCTTTATCTTCATCTTCATCTTCATCTGAAACAGAAGTGCTGGTAGCGACGATTTGTTGAGGCTCCATGCGGGAGCCATCCTGGATGTGAATAATTAAACACTGTTTGTATTGGAGAGGAGATGGGGGGGGGGTGGAG
>PIJE02000201.1:258393-268820 GCA_002895965.2 Coryphaenoides rupestris
GGGGGGGGTTGTTCAGGGCACCTCAACACCACTCTCTCTCTCTCTCTCTCTCTCTCTCTGCTGCCAGCAGGCCTGCAGCTATATACGAAACAAATGCACCCGCCCATCTCCCAGCTTCCACCGACCATATCTGAGAACAAAACCGAAAAGCTTCTCTTCCCTTAACACTTAGCTCTGGTCCCTTATCCCTTAAGCCTTAATCTCTATCTTGCATCTTGAAGAGCAAAGACCACAGATCTGCCTCCTATTGGCCAGTCAGACGGGTCCAACCAGAGATGCTCATGTTGAGGAAAATCGCACATCATGCACAAAGTCCTCACTTAATCTCCAGTTTGCTCCTCCATGTTTTCACTATCCGTGCACCTCCCCCACTCACCACCCACGACCCTCCACCTCCACCTCCTCCTCCTCCCCTCTTCCTCCTCCTCTCCTCTCTCCTCCTCCTCTCATCTCCTCCTCCACCTCCTCCTCTCCCTCCTCCCTCCTCCCACTCCTTCTCTCCTCCAGCCATCTCACTTCCCTTGCCTCCCTCCACCTCCACCTCGGCTCATCTGCTCTCCTCTCCGCTCACCTCCCCTCATCTTCCCCACCTCACCTCTCTCCCCCCCGTCCCCACCTCACATATCAGTTCCTTCGCATCACGTTCCTCACCTCACCTCACCTGCTCTCCTCTCCTCTCCAAACCATTCCCTCCTCTCCTCCCCTCTCCACCCCCTCCCCTCTCCTCACTTCACCTCCTCCCCTCTCCATCCCCTCCCCTCTCCTCACTTCACCTCCTCTCCACCCCACTCACCTCATCCCACTCCCCCCCCTCACCTCATCACCCCTCTAACCCACCTGTGTGCGCTCGCCCCAGCCCCACCGCTGTCTCTCTCTCTCTCTCTCTCTCTCTCTCTCTCGATGTGTGGCGTGGGGCAGGGCTAATCGCCCGAGTGTAGCATCGCGGCGTTACATCGGTGAAACCACGCCACGGACCGTATTGGGGAAACGGCAGAGATCCTCAAGCCTCCGCCCTCAACCCCCGCCGCCACCCTCTCTCTCTCTGCTGTAATAACCTCTCTCTGCAGCGTCAGGAGGTGACATACTGGAGTAGATTTGGGGAGGTGATGGACAGACGGAGGGACAGGGGTAGGTGAGCGATGGAGGGGATGTGAGGGAGGGAGGTGACAGAGGGAGGGAGGGGGGGTGGGGATGTGAGGGAACTATCTGGCTGTTTACCAGCAAGGGGTTAGCAATTATGGCAATTATTGAAACTTCACAATTCGACTCTTACTGTACAGTCAGCAGTATATATCATTGTTTCCCTCTCTTTGGACATGTGTGCTTTTTGTAGATTGCTTTGAACAAATGCGTCTGCCAAACACCCTAAATGTAAATGTGAATGTAAATTATATGGACGCTGGAGGGGGGGAGTGAGGAGGAGAGGGAGGAAAGGGATCGAGGGAGGTGGGCGGTGAGGTTGGTTGGTTGAAGGAGTCTATCATCCCGATGTCTCAGAGTTGTGTTGTTACCCCACCTCGGTCAGCCCGGTGAGAGGTGGTGTTTGTGATGGATGTCACTTTGGACACGCAGTACAAATGCCTTCGGGAGGGAGCGGTTGAGCACAGAGTGGCTCAGGTGAAAGGTCCTGGCTTTGGAACCCCAATGTCCACAATCTGTTCACTGTTTTGGATAAAAGCCTGTGTGAAGTGTTGAAATAGTAGTTGTAGGAATCGCTCTATTTGCCCTTGTTTGTTTTGAATGTTGCAAATAGTCAACCTCAAGTGCTTTCCATGAAAGGGAAGGGTGCGGTCTTTAGTTTGCATGTCATCCCCCCCCCCCCCCCCACCCCCCACCCTGGCCCCCCTGTTCATGTTGACTCGGTGGGTAGGTAAACATTAGCTGGTTCTGGGGGGGATGTAGCCATGGTAACACGACGTGTCACTCACACACACACACACACACACACACACACACACACACACACACACACACACACACACACACACACACACACACACACACACACACACACACACACACACACACACACACACACACACACACACACACACACAACACACACACACACACACACACACTCTGACTCATGTAGGGACAGAAAAGCTAGTAAAAGGACCCACACACACACCACTATATTTCCCGAACCTAAATCAGACAGGTTCACATTCAGCAGTAAAACAGTTTGTGTGTGTGTGTGTGTGTGTATGTGCGTGCATGTCTGTGCTGTGTGTGTGTGTGTGTGTGTGTGTGTGTGCCAATACAGACTGAGATCAGAGCCAATCGATCACATTGATCCAGATGGATGACTCGCCACCCTGAGACATTGATTAGAGGAGAAAATCCGGCGAGATTAAACTCAATAAGTGGTTAGATCCCGGGGGGCCGTGTAAACCCTGCTGCCTCCGCTGAACAAATCAACCCCCTCGCTTTCTGAACAGCCCCGTATTAAAGTTAACTCCTCCTCCCTCCTCCTCCTCCTCCTCCTCCTCCTCCCTATCCAGTATTATCGTGGAGGGGGAGAGAGAGAGATGGATAGAGAGGGAGAGAGTAATATTGCTGGTGAGACACTACCCTCTCTTACAGCAAATTCACTTCAGGTTTGCTGTCCAAGGCCTCGTATTTGACTATTTATTAGCAATTAAATCCACTCCACTGGGTGTTCAAACTGCAATGAAGTTACAGCAAGGAGAGAAAGAAAACTTGCTGTTGCAGTGTTTTTTAGACCCATGCTGTAATCTTCACTTACTCACCCACACTAACACGGCGAGCGTAAGCCAACACTGCTCTGAACGCCGTTAACATGCCATTGGAGTCTCCCCTCGCCCCCCCCCCCCACCACCCCTGCGTTCCCTCACCCCCTCACCGCCTCTCTGTCCCGCCTCCTGGCCCCTCCCCCTCATCCCCCCACCCCACCCCACGTCCCGTCCCGTCCTCTGCTCATTACCAGGCAGGTAGGGTGCTGCACGCCGCCAAGGCAGCCATCAGCATTCCCGTCAGGTGCTTTCCCGCCCGCGAGGGAAGATGGAGTAAACGATCGATCGCCCCCCCGGGGTGGAAAAAACATATCGACGACGAGGGGTCCGGCGGGGCTGGTGCGGGGGGTTGGGGGTGGCGCTCGGTCGCTCACCAAAACACCTCACCACCACCACCGCCGCCAATGGCAAGAGTAAGCAAACGATTCATCAAGCTCTGCCATCGACCAGTACAGGTTGCATTAGCAAGTCAATCATCCTGGGTTTTTCCCGGGCAGTGTGTGCGTGTGTGTGTGTGTGTGTGGGGGGGGGGGGGGACAACACATGACAGCGACCATGTGCCCGAAAATCTATTCATCTTCTGGTTATTTCTAACCGTTACAGACATTATTAAGACCATGGGCTTCAGAGCACGGTCAATAGACCAAAAAAAATGCCTATTACTACCGCTCGAGTAGATTGAAGCGCATTTACAAAACCGGTTACGATTGTTATTTAACATCTGAACGGCCGGTCGAGGTCGGCTCCCGCTTCAGAGCGTTTCGACCCGGCGAGATAAAAGGAACCCGCGAGGCCACCAGAGTCGCTCGGTTAGGCGAGTGTTCGGCCCCGCAGCACACGTCAAGGTGCACGTCCTTCAGCTGCCTGGTCAATGGTCTCTCTCTCCCTTGCAGAAAATGTAACGGAGAATGCAATGATTGGGCCATCAACAACAAACCATATTAACAATCCCCTTCACGTCTTAGGCCGGGGGCCTATACTGTATGCATTACCTTTCATCATTATATTCTTTATATAATGTACAATACGTCCTCTTACCATTATTATTATTACCCTTTTATTACACTTCAATTATTGCCAACTTGTTTTGCTGACTGAATATCTTATCTTACCTACAGCATATTTTTATACATATATTCTATTGCTATACAACCTCTGGCACAAGAATTTCCTTCGGGAACAATCTTATCTTATCTAGAGGAATGGTAATATGCAGGAATGGTAATTATGTCATTACTATATGAATAGTAATGACATAATTTAGCCCACTAGCAAGTTGTAGTGTTCATGTCTCTTTATCCAAAGACGAATTCAGTCGCCGATTGATGCGCTGGAAGAAAACAAATGTATGTATGTATGTACAGTATGTATGATCCAAGTTCCGGGAATAAAAGATGTATACATTTATAGACTGACATTACAAATGCTATTTATACATTGCAAACGCTGTAATACGTTGAATTTCATTGATGTGCACCTGATGAGATGGCGTCAGAGATGGGGGGGTCATTTCAGTATCGTAGCTGTATCGTCTACAGTGACCGGCAATCCGAAATAAACGATTTTAATAACAATATGGCTTTTTTTTTTTTTTAAATGTTACTTAATAAGAAATGACAGGTAGTCCTCTCTCCTACTAGTCTTCAGACCCAGTCAAAACAATGCAACCTAGGTAGCTTATCCCGTGCAGCCTGCCACGTGTGTGTGTGTGTGTGTGTGTGTGTGTGTGTGGGCCTGCCAGTCGTGGATGAGAGGCGGGTCGACTGCTGGAAGTCAAAGTGCTGCTTACTGTAGGTTCTGCTTGCTCATCAGTTGTTTGATGAATTGTGATTAAACCCATTCGGAGAGGATTTGAATTGCTATTTGAATTATTAATTTAATTCTCATCGTTTTGCCGCTGGTGATCTGTCCCTTTGGTGGTGGCTGAAACATCTTGGGGGGGTTATCTCTCTCTCTCTCTCTTGGGGGGGGGGGGGGGGGGAAGAGAGAGAGAGAGAGATAACCAACCCCCCCCCCCCAAGAGTGGTGAATAATGATGGATGGAGGGAAAGTATCAAAGAGAAGGGCGTGAGAGATCGAGCAATAGAGAGACAGATACGCAACTCTCCGATTGGCTGGCTGACGGGAATTAGCATATTCATGTTTATTTATGTTTCACAGACATCGCATTACAACAACGGCTTGTTTGTCACTCTCACGGATGCAGTAAACAATAACAACAACAAGCGCGCGCACACACACACACACACACACACACGCACACGCACACACAGTAATCTTAATCCTAAATCTATCACCAGGTGAGAGAAAAGTTGAAGAAAAAGTCAAAGTTCCACGCGAGGCTGGCTTCTGCTTGGTGTTTACAATACATAAACAATAAATACACCTGAACATGAATAACCCGGACATACGGCGAGACCAGGCGCCGGTAAATCCTGCTCCCAAAAAATCAAAGAAAGGTGGCAGCGTTTGATTTAGCAGAACATTAATGTGATAGCAATAAAGTGCCAGGAAGAGTTTTACGGTCGCACATCCATCGGTGACTCCGAGTGTGTGTGTGTGTGTGTGTGTGTGTGTGTGTGTGTGTGTGTGTGTGAGGGGGGTGGTGGGGTAGAACTTGGCTCTGGAGGGGAAGGGGGTGGGGGGGGGCAGGCGGGCGGGGGTTATTGGTGTCCTCCCTCGGCACTCTGGGTAATTTACAAGCCTCTTGTTTGGGGTGAAGGAGGGAAATGGAGGAAGGCGTGGAGGCATAGGAGCGGAGCCCGGAGGGATTCTGCTGTCGCGGTTCAAGTGACGCCAAATCTTTAATTATACTCTCACAGACATTACGACGGCCCGTGTCGGCTCACATGAAGACACACAGAAACACGAACGTATGAATATTTTGGCTTCGATGGAACACACCGGAAATTGTGTGTATTCCGTGACCTATTTGAATACGACTTTGACGAGGACGACGAGGGCGATGTTTATGCGTGACTAACGCGGCGCTGAATATGTTTATTAGAGGGCGTCGCCCTTCACACGCTCAGAGGCGCTGCCGCCGCCGCAGGCGTCTACACAACGCTAGGTCAACCGCAGGACAACAGCCTGGGATGTTTTGCACGGGTTTTTATTGTCGTTTTCACGTGGATTACATGGTGGGGCAGAGGGGGTTGTGGGGGGGTTCCCTGGACACACACACCCACACACACATACATACATACATACATACATACATACAGAGAGCTACATACGATACTATATACACAGCAGGGTTAGATTCATGTGATATTCATGCTCCAGCAAAATAACAACCAGCCCTGCTGCCTGCAGGCTTGCCATTCCCAGAGCACCATAAAGCCTCACCTCCCTCACCTCAACGCCCACCTCACAGGTCACGGCTACTGGCCCTCAGCCCCCTTAACCCTGGAACTGTATGACTTATGCCTTCTGGTGTGTGTGTGTGTTTTATATGTAATTGTGTGTGTGTGTGTGTGTGTGTGTGTGCGTGCGTGTGCATGCGTGTGTCTATGTTTGTAACAACTGTATGTATTTGTGTGTGTGTGTGACTGTGTGTGTATTTCTCCAGTGGGTGCATGTATATGTATCATATCATCATATGCTTTTCAATCTGTAGCACTTTTTTTTTTTTTTTTTTTTTTTTAAATGTAAAGTGCACTACAAATAAAATGTATTATTATTATTATTATTATATGACATATGTGTCTGGTGTGTGTGTGTGTGTGTGTGTGTGTGTGTGTGTGTGTGTGTGTGTGTGGGTGGGCTTAGGGTTAGTATATGTATACAGTACATGTGCATTCATACATGCATGCCTGTGGATGTACACTTTGGGACAGGACTCTCCATGAACGACCTGCGCAGGAGCCGAGCATTATGGGTAAACGGACGGTCATGTGTGAGGAAAGCATTCTATTTTACCCCCCAAGGTGTGATGCTGACTCACCAGTACACACAGCTTCAAACGCCCCCCCCCCATCTCTTCTCCAATACAAACAGTGTTTAATTATTCACATCCCAGGATGGCTCCCGCATGGAGCCTCAACAAAATCGTCGCTACCAAGCACTTCTGGTTTCAGATGAAGATGAAGATCGAAGATAAAGATAAAGATAAAGAAGATACATGAAGGGATGAGACCAGAGTTTCAGAGATTAGGGCATCATCACTGGGACGAGAGAGAGAGAGAGAGAAAGTGAGAAGGAGGGAAAGGAATGGAGGGATGGAGAAATGTAGAGGGGAGAGAGAGAGATAGAACGATAAGGAGAGAGAGAACAAGAGAAAGGGAGCACATATTACAGATAAGGAATGGGGGGCGTATCAGTCTTTTAAATATCCTATTGGCTCGGCCCGCAAAATGGATTGGGGGGGCGCGGGGGGGTGTAACAGTCTTTAAATAATCCTATTGTTTAGGCCAGCAACATTGTCTTCTCGTCAGACGGTGCTGAAGATGGTTTTCCTCGTGTGGAGTCCTCCGCGCGTCCACAAAGATACCAACGGTAATTAAGAGGAGGGGAGATTATTGGGACGGGATTCAGCCGAGAAACCGCCGACCTTCCACCTGATCAAGGTGTTTGCACAAGCGAAAAAGAGGCTTTGTGAGTCGAGATACAGACTTACCATGCATTACCACATTAACGATTCTCCCGACCAGAACAGACGGCAGCCCGGAATACATTAACCACTACAGAGGAAAGCGTAAATCTGGAGGGAAAACCTTGAAAACAAACCAAGTCTTCCGTGGAAAGTTTTGTCGTGCTTTTTCTCAAGAAACTGCTGGCCTATTTGTTTGAATGCAGAACAAAGTGCTTGCGGGAATTCAATTAAATTAAATTTTATTTGTATTTGTATATACTGCACGTTTGAGCGAAGGGAGATGGGTGGTAGGATAGAAAGGAGAGAGAGGCCTGTACAGAGAGGACTCTGGGGAAATGTACCTGAACTACAGGCTGAGCAAGATGATCGTAGACCCAGCTTGGGCATGCTGCTAACACACATAACAACACAAACAAGCACACACTGATATTTCCAAGATGGCGGCCGAAGATGGCTGCTGTGTCTCGAGCCGCTCCTCAACTTTGCCTTTTTCTTCTATTTTATTTTGTTTGTGTGTCGCCGATGTGAATCATCATAATATGATAGAGAGCAACTTTTGCACATCCGACTCGTTGGGGGAAAACACTTTTTCACAACAATCAGCAACCATCACAGGATATCCATGGCCTGGATGACCTGTTTATGCACCAGGGAGACAGAGGCACCAAAGGAACAGGGGTCGCGGGCCAGGGTCCCGGTCAGCGCTGAGGAAACGCGCAAAACCGGCCACACCTCTACCGAGAATTCTTCTGGAAATGTCCAGTCACTGGATAATGAGACTGGACCAACTCGGAAGCAGGATGGCTTTTCAACCGCACACCAGGAACCCTTCGATCCCGGGACTCAGCCATTGTTCCAGAGGGGCTCTCCATCCACCACCAGGACAGGACAATTAAAATCGGGGAAGAGGAAGGGAGATGTCATGATCAACAACTAGTGGTGGCTCAGATGTGGAGAATCATTTCTGTTCGGCGGCAGTAGCTCAGGAGCTAAGATCGGTTGTCTGGCAATAGGAAAGGTCGCTGGTTCGATTCCCAGGCTTAGCATAGCTAAGTATCAAGAGACTAGAGACTAAGAAGTACAAGGTTAACGGATGTGTTGAATTTAGAGGGCAACGGGGTGGTTGTGTAAGGGTGAGGTACAATTTTTAGAATGGTGAGACTTCTAAGGAGGTGGTGGCATTAAGGGTGTCTCTCTGAGCAAGACACCTAACCCCAACTGCTCCTGACGTGTTGGTTGTTACCTTGCCTGGTTGGCACCGCTGTCGATGGGTGAATGTGAGGCAACTGTAAAGCACTTTGGATAAACAAGCACTATATAAATGCAATCTATCATTACCATTTCGACAGGCTGTTCTCTCAACCTTGAGCATGTTATGATCGGACGCCGTCCTTATTATCCCCAGAGGGAGCTTACATCAGTCGTTCTCACAGCGGTGTACGATCCAACCACACGCCGAACACCACCCAAGCACCGAACGTACAGCTGTATGGCGTTATCAACAGGACCGAGACCTCACGGCCGGAGCCTGTTTTTTCATTGGTGGCCCGGGGATTCTAACAGCGGCAACCTGAGGAAAGTCCCGCAGAGATACCACCAAACATCAGTGCAGACGAAAACACGCTCAGCCATGTTTACACTCTCTTCTGGGAACTGACTTCCAGGGCTCCAACATCAGGAACATGGTGGTCTGGACTAAGAAACATCACAGACTGCAAAAGGCAATGTCTACATCTTTCCCAGATGATCTGAACACCTTTTATATGCACACTTTGAGAACACTCCCCGGGCTGAGGAGGAACAAAGACCAGGACCCCTGCCCACTAATAATATCAAGGCCAGAGGTGTGTAGATACTTCAAAAGGTCTAAACCTTTTCTCCAAGTGTGTGCAGATAAACTGGCAGATGTCTTCACAGACATCTTCAACCTCTCACTGCTCCAGTCTGTAGTCCTTTGAACTTGAACTTGAACTTGAACTTGAACACACACACACACACACACACGAAATAGGAAATAGTTTTGCCTTATCATGTTGTAAAACACACATACACACTCACAATTCCTGCCTGTCAGTGTCTGTCGGTGTGTGTGTGTGTCCTTCTCACACACACCACACCCTTAATGCACACACCCTTCCTGTGTGCATCTCACCATAAAAATGTATCACACCCTTACACAACCACCCCGTTAACCTTGTACATCTCAGTCTTATTGCATCAAGGACTTGTGGTGCCAAAGCCCCTCCCACAACCCCAGGTGACGTCACACAACCTGCGTTGACACGGCAACGGGAGAGCGATCGGAGGCAGCGGGGGAAGCAGATTTCCCCTCCGACGTCTATTCCCAGAATATAATTTCGATAATCCCAGCGTCAACGGCACCAGAGATCCTCACCTCTAGACCTTCCGGAGTCTTCCCCTGCAAATTAATCTCTGATCCGGGCCTCCTCCTTGCCTCTCCTCATCCCGCCCCCCTCCTCTCTGCTTTCTCTCTCTGCGCTTGGCTCTCTCGTCTCACCCGGCTCACGTGCCCCCAAATACGCACACACAAACGCACACACACACACACACGCGTGTACACACACACACACACACACACACACACACTGTGTACAAATCGGGAATCAACACAAGCCTTTAAAGGATACATTTATGCATCCTTAAAGCATTGCTCACACCCGCCCCTCCAATTAAAACTGTTCAATTAAATTCCTCCCGACTTTAACAAGGGCATCATTTTAATTGAACAGATGTTTTGGTCCAGAGATAACAGGTGCTAAACTAGGGCTGCGGGATATGGATACATGTATTACCACTGTTATTTATGGAGAATACTTCACAATATTGATAAATATCACAATATGCTTCAGTCTAAAGGACGATCATTACATATATGGAAGGGATAATCAATGAGTAGAGTGCGTTACACGTTATTAATACACGACCTGGAGTGGAGGTTGTATAACGCGTGTGCATTATGCTGTATTAACACACACCTGCCGGCCAATCAGAAAAGTGTATTCACTCAGACCACGGTATGAGGACATTTAAAGTATGGCGTCCGGAGTGAAACTAAT
>PIJE02000201.1:298790-347605 GCA_002895965.2 Coryphaenoides rupestris
CAATTCAAATCACTCCAACTTCAGCAGGCAAATTGTCAACAGCACACACACACACTCACAAACACAGGCTTCCAAACTGTAACACACACACACACACACACGCAAACACGAGTACATGAACGCACATGCGCACACAGGACAAAAAGACACACACACATATCTTTGTGCATATTTGCCCAGAGCTTAGCGATCGCCTCAAAATCAGACCCAGATGAAATCCAGTCACCTGAGGGGAGGGACGGGGACTCACTCTCTCTCTCTCTCTCTCTCTCTCTCTCTCTCTCCAGATGTGTTTGCTTCTCGGGACGTTTGAAATGTGAAGAGCAACCGTGCACTTCTGTAAATGGTTCTGCAAATGAAAATATATATATAAGAAACAGACAAAATACTGTAAATAAATACATTATTGTGACAACATTGTGACGACCACGCTTTTAGTGCCGTTTCATAGAAGAAACATTACTTTCGTCTTGACTTTTCATCCACCGTGTACATCGTCAACGGCTATCGCTGCAGCGATCGGGAGACATTCTTGTTCCAGTAATCGATGCGTCCTCCCGATGTGGCGGCACTCCGGTCTCGTTACAAGCATTTCCCTATCACTGAGGAGCCGATTCAAATCCCCACCGCCGCAAACGGCATGTGATGGAAATAAGCTCTCTCTCCCCTTCTGTCTAATTTGACATTTAAATAATATTCTCTCTCTCTCTCTCTCTCTCTCTCTCCATTAAAGAATGAAATCCACAGATTTAATAACACAGGAAATGTATGAAAATCCACTGAACTCCTCCGTCCTCGTTTGAGGTTTTCATTATTCCCTAGGCGGCATTCAAAAGAGAAACCGACAATATGCCACGCGGATATCGGGGTGTTTCGGCGTGCACACGCACACACACACGCGCGCACACACACACACACGCACGCACACATGCACACACACACACGCACGCACACCCAGGCAAGCGTTGGTCCAACAAGACTCCTGTTCTCTGCTGCTAATCCTCGGAGCGCTCAGAGATGACATTCATGTGAGATGTTAGAGAACTACGTTAGAGAAATAAAGAATGAATTGAACGGAATGGAACAGAATAGAAGAGAATGTAAAGGGATTGATTCGAATAGAACTAGAATGGAGGTCAATTTAAATGGACCGATTAGAATACAACACGCAAGAATAGGAAATGGTAGATTAGAATGGAATACAATTGAATTACTGGAATGGAAAATAATAGAACAGTACAGTGCAGTACAGAACTGAATAATAGTAGAATTGAACTGAATAGAAAGGACTGGAAGTGAACAGAACATGACAGAGTAGCCTCCCTTGCGATATCCCTCATGTCTACAGTCTGTCATACATCTGGGCTCCACAGATAACAGAACGCGACGATATTATGCGCGAGGGGGGTAAGAGAGAAGAAGAAAAAACCCTTAGTTGTGCAGAAAAACGCAGCGTCATCAAGAAAAGAGAGGCAAGCTGAAGGTAACGCTATAGCTACCGTCAGCAGGACAGTACATACATGACCTGCACACGGCAAATAGAAACAGATGAGATACGCTCAATTGGAAACAATGTTGTGCAAAAAGGTGCAAAAAGCGCCACAAAACAAGATCCATATCCACAACATGAATGACGTTGATGAATATTAAGGATTATTTGTAATTCAAGCCCGAGTTTCCTTGCTTCTTGGTGTCGGTGCGGTGTCGGACCCCCATGGGAGGCTCTGGCGCTGAGAATGTACATTCTGGAGAACGTAATCTTTGTAAGTTGCTTTGGATAAAAGCGTCTGCCAAATGCCCTCAAAGTAAATGTGAGTGAAGGTTAATGCTAAGAGACGCCTTCACTCCTAGCAGGAATCTGAGCTAGCTTGTCGCTCGCGCCCGGGGAGCCCCAACACTAAAAGGGGTCGGGGCGGCTGAGTATTTCTAAAGTCATAAGTTAAAAGTCCCGTAATGAGCTTCACGCTCCCGCGGCTCAGAGTTGAACGGATGTGGAAATACCACATCCACCGCGGTCGCTAGCGACGCATTACAACGCTCACATTTAGCTCGGAGACACTCCGGGTAGAGGATGAGAATATGAACACATATCAGGGTTCATACAGCTTGTGGAGGGTACAATTCGAGCACTTTCAAGATAATCTCATTCAAAATCGTCACATCTAAGTATAACCTGGCATGGTGTTGCTAACGCGGCGCCAAAGTCCAGCTGAGGAGCAGGTACAATAGTCAGCGAGTTACTTCCAAGCAGACGTTGTCCCTCATGATGTGGAGCAGAATGGAAAATCGCTCTTCAATCCCTCTTCATGTCCCACGTCAGTCATTCTAGCTCCGGTCAAACTAACGATAACGAGGGGGATAGTTGAATGATGAAACACCCGGTAGTGTTGAAACTCAAGCATTTTTCATGGAGTCTATTCGAATAAGGAAAGCATAACCTTGACAACATAATGGTTCAAATTAAGCGTGTTTCAAGGAGTATATTTGAATTCTAAGTGTAACCTTGAAAGAATATCGGTTCAAATTAAGCACTTTCTAAACTTTCACGGCTTTGCACGAACCCTGAGACATACACAATGCACGCACGCACGCACACAGGTCATGTATTGATTGGATTTTCCACCTTTCTTTTTTCTTGTGTGTGTGTGCACGTGTGTGTGTGTGTGTGTGTGTGTGTGTGTGTGCGTGTGCGTGCGTGCGTGCATGTGACAGAGAGAGTGAGTGAGCGAGGGAGAGTGAGAGAGGTTTATTGTCAATGTGGAAGGTGTTACTGGGTCACTTTGTCAGGACTCTAATGGAAACTAATGGAGACTCACAGAGGAGACGCTACGCATTACACATTGCTGATACAGTAGCACATGTATGCATACATTGCTGCATGTTGTTCACACGCATTGCTGCAGGAATTAAAACTTTAGTATGTGTGCACAAACCACGTTCTGATTGTCAGTGTTCATTTCAACATGCACACACACACGCACGCACGCACACACACACATGCACGCACACAGAGCCAGCCACACAGATGTGAAAACGCATCCTTCCTTGTACACACACACATCATCCAACTTCAGCTTCAATTGTAATAAATATACACACACTGACACAGGCACACACACTGACAGACACAGGCACAGGCACACACACTCGGAATAAGACAAATAACAGTCATTTCCAGGAAACGAACACCGTTTACATCCTGTTCATGTCTACTTGATCCTAAAATAGCCCCTCACCGTTAGGCACACCCAAGACACTTCCTCTTATCTCAAAATGCAGATAGCTTCAACTCTCCCATCAGGAACCTGCTAGCGCCCTGTAGCCTGCTAGCGTCCTGTAGCCTGCTAGCGCCCTGTAGCCTGCTAGCCCCCTGTAGCCTGCTAGCCCCCTGTAGCCTGCTAGCCCCCTGTAGCCTGCTAGCCCCCTGTAGCCTGCTAGCCCCCTGTAGCCTGCTAGCCCCCTGTAGCCTGCTAGCCCCCTGTAGCCTGCTAACCCCCTGTAGCCTGCTAGCCCCCTGTAGCCTGCTAGCCCCCTGTAGCCTGCTAGCCCCCTGTAGCCTGCTAGCCCCCTGTAGCCTGCTAGCCCCCTGTAGCCTGCTAGCCCCCTGTAGCCTGCTAGCCCCCTGTAGCCTGCTAGCCCCCTGTAGCCTGCTAGCCCCCTGTAGCCTGCTAGCCCCCTGTAGCCTGCTAGCCCCCTGTAGCCTGCTAGCCCCCTGTAGCCTGCTAGCCCCCTGTAGCCTGCTAGCCCCCTGTAGCCTGCTAGCCCCCTGTAGCCTGCTAGCCCCCTGTAGCCTGCTAGCCCCCTGTAGCCTGCTAGCCCCCTGTAGCCTGCTAGCCCCCTGTAGCCTGCTAGCCCCCTGTAGCCTGCTAGCCCCCTGTAGCCTGCTAGCCCCCTGTAGCCTGCTAGCCCCCTGTAGCCTGCTAGCCCCCTGTAGCCTGCTAGCCCCCTGTAGCCTGCTAGCCCCCTGTAGCCTGCTAGCCCCCTGTAGCCTGCTAGCCCCCTGTAGCCTGCTAACCCCCTGTAGCCTGCTCAACCCGCAGCCTGCCCACCACAGAACATGGTTCAGAAACTGGTTCATGAACAGCACCCTTGGATCAAAACCAGAACCAGAACCAGAACCAGGCACCGGAGCAGAACGTGGAGCTGAAGGGGGAATCTGAACCAGCAGGAGATTAGAGCCAGGAGACACTGATGGCTGGGGGAGGGGAGGAGAGAGGAGTGGGGGGGGGGGGGTGACTACAGCTTGCCTTTGGCCAGAATCCTCCCCATGCGCTAGCGTGTACACACACACACACACACACACACACACACAACACACACACACACACACACACACACACACACACACACACACACCACACACCACACACACACACACACACACACACACACACACACACACACACACACACACACACACACACACACACACGTGACTCATAAATCTCAATTGTTTTCCTTCTTTTCCAGCTTGAGTGACGCAACTAAACGCAAATAAACCACAGGGAGATAGAAAGATAGAAAGAGAGGTGGAGAGAAAGAGGGAGAGGAAGAGGAGAGGAAGAGGGAGAGGAAGGAAAGGGGACAGAGGGAGAGAGATAGAGCTAGAGGGAGAGAGGAAGAGAGAAAAGGGGAAACAGGAAGACATGCAGAGAGAGAGAGAGAACTAGAGTGCTAGATTGCGAGAGAGATTAAGACAGAGAGCAGAGAGCGAGAGAGAGCAAGAGAGAGAGAGCAAGAGAGAGAGAGCGAGAGTGAGAGCAGAGAGGCAAGAGAGAGAGCGAGAGAGAGAGCAAGAGGCAAAGAGAGAGAGAGAGCGAGAGCAAGAGAGAGAGCGAGAGAGAGAGCAAGAGAGCAAGAGAGCAAGAAGAGAGGCGAGGCAAGAGAGCAAGAGAGGAGAGCGAGAGCCGAGAGCGAGAGCAAGAGAGACGAGAGCGAGAGAGCGTGAGAGAGAGAGAGACAGAGAGAGAGCTAGAGCGAGAGCAAGAGAGAACGAGAGCGAGAGAGCGAGAGACGAGAGCGAGAGCGAGAGAGTAGTTGAGTGGTGAGAGACCCATCTTCCAGTCAGGCTTGTCAATAAAAAGCAGCAGGACGCAGTCGACCCCTTTCCCCACGCCTCGGGTCGACACTTTGACCCCGACACCTGGCCTGCTCACAGCTACCCGCGGCGACGCCTGACACCCATCCTCCCATTTTTCACTTCCTGTTTGCCTGGTTGCTTGACAGAGGGACTGGGGGAGTGCCTTGGACCTCAGAAAAACCCAAATGTCCTGTCTTTCAGCATGTGCAACATGCAGTGTGTGTGTGTGTGTGCTCTTGCGTGCGTGCATGTGTGTGTGTGTCGATTCAAATACGTCTTATTCTCCACCAGCTTATTGTGGCGCGACACGAGCCTCCACATGCTCATCGTCACACTCGACCATAGCAACACCCATTATGGGACGCATGTTGGCTGGGCTAGGCGGAGCCTCAACCACTGCCATCCGCTGCAGACTGCATGTCAACTAAAGGCCTGATTCTGCAGAAATCTGGCGGCGCTACTGGAGGTCAGGTTACTGGGAGAGAGAGCCAAGCGGGGAGAGAGAGAGAGTGAGAAACACAGAGAGAGAGAGAGACACAGGGATCAAACAGGGAAGAGACTCGGGAGGTGTTCTACTATGGTACAAATAAGAACTAACCCAGCTAATCAAAACAGGATCTTTTGTTCTGGCTGGAAATAAATAAGGAACTTACTTCAACCGAGAAAAATATCCTCCTGTGTGCCACCTACATCCCCCCAATCGAATCCCCATATTTTAAGGACGACATGTTCTCCACCCTAGAGGAAGAAGCTAACCATTTCCAGGCTCGCGGCCACGTTATCATCTGTGGAGACCTCAACGCCAGAACAGGACGAGAACCCGACACTCTCAGCACACAGGGAGACAAACACCTACCAGGAGGTGGAAACACCCCCTCCCCAATAGGGGTGTGGAAATTTCTCGATTCTAAGATGCATCGCGATGCGGACATGTACGATTCTGCATCGATGCAGTGACAGAACATAATCGATTATAGCCTACTAACGTTGAAGTTTTCAATGCAAACCCTATGAAGTTCAGCGTTTTTGGTCGCTCTGCTCCCAGCGCTCTGAGTTGAAAATAGTTCAACTTTTGGAGAAGCGCCGCGCTCATCAATGTCACGTCTCTCTTGTCAGCCAATCAAAATTGAGGAGGGGGCGGGACATACGATATCAACATTGTCAACAATGGCGGAGGAGAACCTTATACAGGCCGTCATGGACAACCCAGTTGTACTACACACAAAAATCTTTTCGAGAGGCATATCACTCTCTCCATTGTTTCAAATTAATTTATAGTCGAAATAGACGGGATACGCTCGTGTGACGTCACAACGAAGGAATGCGGAAGCGCTAGAAGAAACACGTGAGAAGCGCTCTGAAAAAGAGGTTGTGGTTATTGAGGTTATTGAGCTGCATCGACAATCGAATGGAATCGAATCGTGGACAGCTGAATCGTAATCGAATCTAATCGTGAGGCCAGTGAAGATTCACAGCTCTACTCCCCAATATGCCCACCCAGACACAACTACGACGAAGCTACAAACAAACATGGGACACAACTCCTGCAACTCGGTCGTTCACTGGGATTGTACATAATCAACGGGAGGCTTTGAGGAGACTCCTATGGCAAGTACACCTGCAGCTCACCTCTAGGCAACAGTACAGTAGATTACTTTATCACTGACCTCAGCCTGCCCTCTCTCAGGGCGTTCACAATCAGCCCGCTAACGCCCCTGTCAGACCACAGCAAAACTACAGTCTACCTGAACAGACAGGTAGGGATTCGCTGTTAGGTTTGCTAGGGATGCTGAAAGGTCAAATATATAGTTGAGGTTTTCTACTGCCTTGTTTACATCTTCATCATTGTGCTGAAAGTTTTTTTTCCAGGAACTGGTCTAAAAGTGATTGGACTTGTTGTTGCCTAATCGCGTTTTGGTATGTTTCTACTCGGGGTCGGATCCGATATTCATCGTTTTTCCGATTATTGGAATCGTTATTTTGTATGATCTGATTGCCGATTAAATGAAAAAAAAATTAAATGCGCTCCTTGCGGCAAAATGCACTCTGATGCAGTCGCCTCTCTCTGGCTCAATGTCCCGCCGGCAGCATTATTGATTGGCTATACATCACGGGTACAAAATAGCCAATCTGTACTCCGTATTTGAGGGAGACACGTGGGAAAGAGGTCGCCAATCAGTCTGCAGTGTTTGTCTCGACGCCCATTTCTGCCGGCGGGACATTGAGCCAGAGAGAGGCGACTGCAAGGAGCACATTTTGCCGCAAGGAGCGAATTTTATTTTTTTTCATTTAATCGGCAATCAGATCATACAAAATAACGATTCCAATAATAGGAAAAATTATGACTATCAGATCCGATTATCGGCCGATTATCGGCCCCTAATTACTAATAATCGGTATCGGTATCGGCCCAGAAAAAACCATATCGGTCGATTGGGTGTATATTTTTGACCCAGCAGATTTGGTCACATTTTCAGGAGACTCATAATAAATTCATAAAAGAACCAAACCATGAATGTTTTTTGTGACAAAGAAGTATGTGCTCCAATCACTCTATCACAGAAAAATAAAAGTTGTAGAAATTATTGGAAACTCTGGACTGCCATGATATACATGTTCTTTACAAGTGTATGTAAACTTTTGACCACAACTGTAGATAAACAGAGACTGAGAAAAAGAGAGAGGCGGAGAGAGAGATAGAGAGAGAGAGAGAGAGAGAGAGGAGACAAGGGGTAATCCATTGGAAAGCTGCTTAGCGGAGCTTCGGTTGCCCCGGCAATGAACGCCTTCAGCTTTTGCACTCAGGTGACCGAGCGGAGACCCCTGATTGGTCGATGCCGTGGGCACAGCCAGATTGACCTTTGCCATGACAACTGGGCCGGGAACAACAGAGGGAACACACACCGGAATACACACACACACACACACACGGACACACACACGGACACACACACACGGACACATACACACACATGGCACACAGTCTGATGGACATTTTCAGTAGTTTTTTCCATGATGCATTGGGATTCATGATGTGAAACTTGACAGCTCAAACCCTGATGCCAAAAACTGATTACAGGAAGCCTCATGCTATTCTAATGCCCAGCCATAACAGTTTCTAACACACGCTGGGCCAGATAGTTAATCCTGCTGACTTACAGAGCACCGTACGCCACTGAAAACACCAACCAACTCTATCAGTCTCATCAGATTTGGATGGCAGCTTCCTGCCACTCACGTGATCCACATCCGCGGGCGCTCAGCTGCCTAGCTTAGCAGCAGGCACCGCTGCAAGTTAGCCACTACCCTCTGCGGCAGTTAACCAGCGCTCTGTGCTCTCCTCGTATCACCACGGTGATTCAAGCTGACAGACGCCGTAATATGAGAGAGAGAGGGAGAGATGGAAAGATACAGAGAGAGAGAGATCTGGAAAGAGAAGGGGACGGAGGGAAAGAGAGAGAGAGAGAGGTTATAACATTAGCGTTAGCTAGGATGACTCAGGCGAACCCTGGAACCAGTAACGCTGCGACCGGCGCCACTCGCCAGCTTGCCCGTCTGTCTATCTATCCCCCAAGGTCACATGACACAGGAGGGTATTATCCCCCCCGCTGCTGGTCGGCTAACCGGCGACACGGCGGGCCGCTCCCACGCCAGTGATACAAGAAAGAACGAGGTAGAGTGTGAATGAACAAGACAAGGGGTGAGAGAGAGGAGAGAGAGAGAGAGAGAGAGATGAAGAGCAGGCCTAGTCATCAGAGAGCCTATTCGTCTCATACTGCGTATGAATTATGAATGCAGATACCAAACAAATCCCGTCCACAACCTCTGCAGAGGACAGAGCGCCGATGGGCTCATCTCAACAGAGCAGCCGACAACACTTACAAGCATTACACCTGCTTAAAAAAACCAGCCTTCTCCCTTCATTTCACATTAAAATGTAAAAAAAACCCTCATTGTATATCTATGAAGGCTGACCAGATGATTATGGGAAGAGGCTCTTAAATGATGATGCTTTGTGGTTGAGGTTTGGCTGTTATATTTTTCGGAAAAAAATTGCTGAACAAGCACGTGGGCTTTGACCGCTTTAACCGCTTTAAATGTCCACGGTGTTATTTCACGTGAACGTTTTAGGAAGGAAGGAAGGTAGGAATGCATTAAGGCATCATAAACAGATGAGAAGAGAGAAACGAGAGGTTTACACAACTACAACTGCGGTTGTTCAACCACACATTAGTTATTCGTGTGTTCGGTCCGGTCTGGTCCGGTATTGTCTGGTCTGGTCTGGTCTGGTCTGGTCGGCACCCAGCAGACAGGAAGTTGGTAGTTGGTCAATCTTGGGCCGACATATTGACAGACATCTTTTATAGACAGAAATACCCGCCCCCCCTGAGCATGTCTTGGGCGGGAGACGGGTGGTGGGTGGGGGGCGGCTGTGCGGATGTTAATTTGCTAACATAACCCTGATCCGTTTAACATTTATCTGGGGCCCGGGCGGCCGTCCTTGGCGTATCCGGCAAACCTTCTCTCTCTCTTCTTCTCTCATTCAATTACCACCGAGCGGGGAGACGGTGCGACTCGGAGGCCCTCGGGTCAAGCGGAAGATTTTTCCCCTCCCGATGGTTTCTTATTTATCTTTCGCTCCAAGCTTTTCCGATCTGCATTTCACCTTTTTTCGCCTGGATTAAAAAACGGAGAGTGGTGGTGGCGGTAATCTTTTGACAGCCGGGACATGGTTGGGTGGGGGGGGATTTAAGGGGCTCGGCGGGTCGTCGTCGTCTCCAACGTGTTATTCTTTCTGTTCTGTCAGGATGGGGTGTTTAAACACCAAAGCATCTGTTTTTTGTTTGAGTTTGTGTCAGATGAAATGAAACCTGAGACCCCGGCGAGATAATGGGAGGAGGGCTGCACAGTAGCAAGGTACACAGAAACGGCACAAAAGGTTTCGGCAGATGCCAGACAAAAGACAACAGAGCACGGCGGTACGACGCTGAGGATCAACACCGGCCGGCTGTCGCATTCTCCGGTCTTTCTGACGCCCGAGTTTTCGGCTTCTGCGCGCGCTGGCGGGCCCTCGGAGAGGCGCCGTGTTAGCCGTTAGCTTACTTGGCGCTCACTTTATACCTTTAGGTGTCGTGGAGCGGTGAGTTGTATATTATGTCGCAGCAAGCGCGCTCGGTCCCGGTGTTCGCGCGGGAGCCGTCAATGTTTAATGGACCTGTCAAATCACCTTAGCGCTCGCTATCGTGATGTCACTTCCTGCACGGCCTCGGTCTGCCTAATCAGGTAAACCCGGCCATACTGACACTATAACTTACTGAACACACACACACACACACACACACACACACACACACACACACACACACACACACACACACACACACACACACACACACACACACACACACACACACACACACACACACACACACACACACACACACACACAAAGCAGAAATACACTCACTCCCCCACACACACACACACACACACACACACACACCCTTGCACATATAAACAGAAACACACATGAGATCAAAACAGACACACACAAACATAAACACAGAGACAGACACATCCACACACACCACACACAAGCACAGATAAACCCTCCCCCCACACACACACACACACATAAAACCCAGATGTGCACGTGTATGCACATAAACACCAGATCAGGCGAGGCAGATCAGGACATGCACATCTCTCTTGTTCCATCCTGCAGTTGGGATTCCTCTATGATCCACTCGCTCTCTCTATCCCTCCAATATCCCTGAAGAGTTAACACACACACACACACACACACACACACACGCACACACGCACACGCGCACACGCACAAACGCACAATCCCAAAGACGCACTCACTCTCACATACCACAGACTCTGACACACTTTTACACATTTCCTCTCCACACGGAGAACCCTCCGTGCGAAGTTACAGTGGTCTGGCCCTCATTTGTTTGCGCAACGCTTCTGCGAAGGCCACTTTGGAGAACAACAGTTCCTGGATTAAGAACTTCTGGTCGTATATCATCTGAAATCCCCCCACACCCCCACACACCTCCTCTTTTCCTCCGTATACATGCTATGCACTGAGGGGGGGGAATGACCTCAGTGTTTCCCAGTTCAATCCAGCCCATCGTTTTTAAATGTTCAACCAAAATCGCCGTCTCTGCATGAGTCAGTCACAGCCGTCTCACACCAGACCAGGGGAAGGGAAAGGGAAAACACGATGGAATGCTTTTCTGCGGATGAAGAAAACATGTCGGCTCGCCGCACTGACAAGTTGAGACTCTGCCACGCTGTGACTCGGCACTTCAGCACGGGGCCGGGCCGGCGGGAGAAACCATTAGCGGGGTGTCTCCAACACTTGGCAGCGGCGGCTCAGGCTCCCTCGCCGCCGAAGCGTGTGAACGCCGCTGCTGTTAAGCTGCAGGAGGCGGACTCCTTCAGGGCAGCGGTAGCTTAGCGCTGTTTGACTCCCGGCTGAAAGGCTCTGGGTTACATTCCCCCCAATGTCTGCAGCCCTCTCCAGTCAGACGCCCCGCACCCCCCCAGCCCCCGACCTGCTGCTTGCATCGCTGCCCCGATGTGCAGATTATGGAGAAATGGTGCAACATTATGATGCAACAATAATCCTCAAAGGAAGAACATACTTCAGCATAATAACTGGAGACAATGGGACACTACTATTATTCTACAGCGACTAGGCATATTCTATAGAGAGTGATGTCATGGTCGTTATACCCACATGAAGTGTCTTCAGCAGTTTTTCCCTCCAAAGTGCCCTGACACATCGCTAATCAGAAATGTAAATTTCCAATGACATCATCTTTCCACAGGCCAAAGACTGTAGACAGAGTTGAAGGTTGTTAAGAAAACGAGCCCTGCCAAGCAATGGGGTTTTGAGAACACTGTGGGAGCTGCCGTCATGTCAGAACTGATCGTTCCAATTCCAACTGTGCGAGGATCCAATCAGAACCCAGATGCAGTTCGCTGCGGAGGAAGCAAAATGATTGGCGGCCTCGGCGGTCTGGTGGTCACGGTAGCATGGCTACTCGTTCCTACTCGTTTCTAACCCAATTCTCGGCCTTCTACCGGGTGGGAAGCGAAAGCAGCCCGTGGGTGATGCTGGATCTTCCTGTTGTCACGGGCATGTATGTAGAAGACAACAGTTACAGCCAGAAGAAAACATTTGTTATGGCTCTTAGGAAAAAGGAGGAACCGAGAGGAGCAGTTTAGGGTCTAAAGCTTTAGACACTGTCTATACGGTTACTGAAGTGGTATTGGGCTTATACTCATAATAATTAATGTATTATTTTATGTCACTGTTCATTTTTAATCTCAGGTGATTAAAATGTACATTGACTTTCCCGGCCAAACCAATGGTAATTTCTAGAAGGTAACAAAACCAAACCGAAACACAATTTGGTGGCCTATTTCAGTGCATCTCCACAGTCACCAATCCACCACAGAGCTCGCCGTCAGAGCTACAGCGAGTTAAATAAGAATAACTAAAAACTACTGACAAACGCACATTTAACTACGAAGACAAACAAAGAACCCGACGCCATCATCACCATCATCATCAGCATCATTAAAGGGATGCCGTCACGCCAGGGATTACCGAAATGGCTTTCCTGAGGTGTGGTTTAAAAAAAATTGGTTTAAAGACCGAGACTGAAGACCACATGCTACATTCACTTCTTGGTGAGCACACCCATTTCGCTGTACTACCCACACGCTGCCTCCATGATGCCTGACAAGTAGTTCCCCTTTTTTTCAAACAAGTGGGTGAAACGCACGGGCGTGAGGGTTCTGAAGTACGCCGCGGGAGCCGTCTTTCTGGGGTCATACGATCCGAACAGTAACGTCTTTGATGCTGGAAAAACCTCGGCTTCTGTTTCCGCTTGAAAACCTCGTCTGATCTGAGGCGATGGTGTCTTTTATCAAAACCAATATGGAGTCGAGTTTCGTCTGTACCACTCGCGGGCACTCACAAAGTCTCCCGCCGCAAGCCGACTGGTTGGTTTGAAAGCAGTGTTCGCTCCCACTCTGAAATCAGAAGGAAAAAAACGACTTCTGAAGGCTCAACGTATTCCCACTGATCCGAGGAACACCACTTCCGCTCCGACTTTAAAGAGGAATGAGTTCCCCCCGGCCTTGTCACTTGCGCTCATCGTCCAATTAATGATCGCCGCGGTGAGCGCGCTCAGACACACACACAAACAAACCAACAGTCGTTAAGGAGCCATCGGTAAGCTTTGTGGTGAGTGGGCTGGTCCTTCTAGACACAGAGTGCTGATGGCAGGGATACACCTGCTTGTCAAGGTCTCCAATCTCACAGCGTTGGTGAATCGCTGATGAGGCCGGGGAAATCCATACAGCAAGGGGTCGGAGGGAGGGGAGGGCCGCCACCTGATCGGGGACCTTAATTGCGATGATAATGAAGGAAAAGCAGCGAGATTGGACAAAACGCACATCTAAGCATTTAGCTAATAGAGGGGCCCCAGCCAATGAGTGGCCCTTGGCCCCTGGAGACCAAAACAATCCATCTTGACCTGTTTTAACTCCCTTCGAGGTCACCCTTCCACTCAGGTGTCTTGGGCAGTTTAAAACAACACCGGTAGGACCGCCGTAGTAACTAGTAACTCCCCACCAGTTCCTCCAGGAACAATATTCCAGTCACACCATATACATTAAATCCCTAATGTTCACTCTCTACCCAGTAGGCATCCTTGAGCGAGATGTCCCAACGCAAGCTGCTCCTTAACGACATGTATCAGTATTCACTGTATGTCGCTCGGGATGAATGCGGCTGATAAATGACCAAAGTATCGGCAAAGTACATCTGGTAAAAGAAGTAAAACAACAGTATTATAATACATGTAGCCCTAGTCACTACTATACCTCAGTATAGCTTGAGTACTACCTACTATACTACAATATAGCTCTGGTAGCTACTATACAGTATATGTAGCCCTGGTAGCTATGCTTCAGCACATGTAGCCCTAGTAGCTACTATACTACAGTATAGCCCTAGTAGCTACTATACTACAGTATAGCCCTAGTAGCTACTATACTAGAGTATATCTCTACTAGCTACTATACTACAGTATAGCCCTAGTAGCTACTATACTAGAGTATATCTCTACTAGCTTCTATACTACAGTATAGCTCAGTTTATGTAGCCCTGGTAGCTACTATACTACAGCACAGTACTATACCATATGTATGATACTACAGTACTATACCATAATACTACTCTACCATATGTGTAGCTCCACTAGCTGCTCTACAGTATATGGAGCCCTGGCAGAAGGCTTATGTGTGCGGCCGATTGTCCTCCATTGACCTATAAAGTGGCGGGTGCCTTGGCAGGAAGCGCTGCAGTTGTGGGTTAGTGACCTGAAAGCATTATGATGGCCATTGTTGCTATTTAGCCATCCTGAAGAGACTGGCACAGAGGCAGCCATCCTAACAGTCCTGAAGACACACACACACACACACCCATCCTAAGAGTCCGGAAGACACACACACACACACACACACACACACACAGCCATCCTAACAGTCCTGAAGACACACACACACACACACACACACACACACACAGCCATCCTAACAGTCCTGAAGATGCATACACACACACACAGCCATCCTAAGAGTCCTGAAGACACACACACACACACACACACCATACTCAAGTCATGAAAAGACACACACACCATACTAGCAGTCCTGAAGAGAGAGACACACACATAACCAACCAGACATTTCTGAAGAGACAACAATGCTAACACACCAGACCACAACAGCCAGAGGAGAAAGGCGGTCGAGAAAGACCGGAATTCAGATAATAGGAGAGAGTGGGGTGGTACACATGGGGAGAGAGAGAGAGAGAGAGAGGGTCTCTGAGTGGGTCTGAGAGTGTTGTTTCTGACCAATTAGGCATGGAGAAAGAAACTGGGGGCCCTACCACAGTACAACCACAGCTCTCTCTCTCTCGCTCTCTCTCTCTCTCTCTCTCTCATCCATCTCACTATGAGCACACCCCCCTCTCCTCTCTCTCTCTCTCCATCCCTCGTTCTAATGGTGTGGAAGCATGCTCATTAGTGTCCTAGCGTCTGTGACCCTGAGCCAGGGTGTGTGTGTGTATGTGTGTGTGTGTGTCCGTTTACAACAACACAACAGGCCAAGAGCAGGGAGGCTCTCCGATAGTTTATTTAATATCTGAATGATGCATTTTATTTTTGTTAATATTATGCAACCAAATAATCATTTCCGGGTCCAAATGCTCCTTCAAGTCCAAAAGTAAACCACAATGGCAGACTCTGTAGGCATAAACCTTTTCTTTTTTGGTGAGGCACCATTGAAATTGTAACCCTTTTAATTTGTAATATGTCTCTTTTATAATTTGAAAATTATTTGTGTGCTCGGATCTATTCAAACACAGAGGGACACATGAGGGGCATGTTACACCTCAGCCAACACAGTAGGGGCTTGGACCCGGAAACAGTTTTATCAGAAGGTCGATACATCACAACTTAACAGAGACGGCTGGCCGCTAGGTGAATAAAGTCCATTAGTTGACTGTTAACTGGTAGACTGTAGTCCGTACAGGAGAACATCACAGCTGTCTTACTGTTTGCCTCCCAAAGGTCACATGTAGTTTTCTCTTTTAGGGATTAATAAAGGTCTGTTGTATTGCACCGTATTCCCATGATGCAGTGCCTTCACCCAGATTGTTACTGACCCACTGACTGACCGTTAGCTAAACCTAAGCATCTCTAATTATCTTTAATCTCTGCAAGAACCATCTAACTAATCAGGGACTCATGTAGAGCCAATGGGGGCAGAGGGGAGGCAGACAGGCCAGGGTCATCCAATCACAGGCCAGCTACTAATCCTACATTCTAAAAATAACAACTCCTATTGGACCTTCAGACCATCATTCGGGTGGGAGGAAGGCACGGTATTCAGACCTTGAAGGACTGTGTAATTTCTGGATACTTTCTAAATTTGGATCTAAAACAAACACACCAAACCACATGTACACATACATGTACACACTGAAGATGCACGTTCCAGGGGCTTTTCCCTGCTCGGCGGGATTGGAAGTGGCCCCACTACAGACAGTGAGAGGAGGTAGAGGAGGCAAAGATAACGCCTTCCTCCTCCCTCACTTCCTGTCCACGCGAGACGACTGCAAAGCATACTTCCTGTTGACATTTTCTGCAACGGTGGGAGACGGCGTCAAACGCATTCATCATTTTTAATTACTCGTTAAGACACCCTGTTTCCTTGTTAAACACATTAATATTAATAGTTTAATGAATATTAATGTTAGTATGAACACTGAGGCATGGCATAGATTGGCTGGCTGTTTGCGATGGTGGAGACTTCAGGATTATTCCTGCTAGACAGAATTGAGCACTCACTCCAAACTGTGTAAAATGATCTCACTTTCAAGCTGTGCGTGTGTGTGTGTATGTATGTACGTGTGTGTGTGTGTGTGCATGTACGTGTGTGGCCCCTAGCAGGACCAGCTGAGGACAAACAGCTGGAGCTGCAAGGTGATCTGAAACACAATGCATTGTGAGCGTTTCTATTTGAAGGCTGCACCAGTACGACAATAGTCTATAGCTCAACGCCGCTGTCTGTAGAGGACTTCACCGTACGCGGCCGACATGTGTAACTGAAGCCATGGTCTTCATACTCCTGCCCCGCCCCACCCACCACCACACACCTTGAATGGTTTACAACCTGTTTTTTGGCCTGTGACTGCATTTTCATGTCTGAACATTATTATGACCCAAACATAAGCATCTGTTTGCAACATCAACTGCCCAGTGAATGCAAGTGCGTCACACAGACCACACTATAGTTCACCGGCGGCTACAAATCATGAGGCTGTTCACATTCAGGAACTTTTAAGACCCCATTTGGGTTCTGATTCTGAGGTTAAGAACCACTACTTAATGACCCGTCTCTGTGTTCACCGTCTAACCCCTACCTGCTCTTTCATGACCTCTCCCCGTTGTGATGTCCTAGGATTACTGGCACGGTTGCAGGGAGAACAAGGATGAAGTGGGGATCAGGGATGTGGGCACCACTTTGGTGGTTCGTTTTTTTTTGGCACACTTTATTTCGTTTAGGTTTCAGCTTAGAATAGATTATCACAACAAATAACGGAATGTCCAGATACGTACATATATACACACACACACGTAACAAAAAGAAGAAGTTCGCTCTAAAAAAAAACAACCCAGCATGTTCTGGAAGGCGGCAGATAAACAGAGCCGCTAGGGTCAGAGTGGAACCTGGACGAGGTCTACGGGTGATCTGGTCGCCGTCGGTCTCGGCTGTCAGGTCACACACGTGACAAGCGATAAATCGAGCTGAAGAGAAAAAGCAAAATAAATAAATAAAATAAAATAAAAAATAAAATGTTGCCGACATTCATCAGCCTCCCCATCGTCAGTGGACCAGACCGCATGGAGACGGAGAGACAGACAAGCTGGAATCAACAATAACCACAAATCCTCCGTATCCCCAACAGAAAGAGACAGAGAGAGAGACAGAGAGACAGACAGAGAGAGAGAGAGAGACACCTGGCGTCCAATAGCGGGTCTCTCACGGGTGTCCAGGTGAGTGATTGTCTGTCAAAATGACTCACACCTGGACCCACTGAAGGCAACACTGAGCCATTGGCCGGGGCCGGCCAATGGCTCAGTGTTGCCTTCAGTGGGTCCAGGTGTGACACACAATCATTATGACTGACAATCACTCACTCACCCGGACATCCGTAACAGTGATTATTGAACACACACACAGACAATGCAGCCACATCCATCTCGGGCCCAACCCCACATCTAGCGTTCATCAAAACGTTTACGTCACAAGTTTAAACAAACAAAGTTGCGTAAGACACACACACACACACACACACACACAGAGAGAGAGAGAGTCATGGGTCCCAAGGCCAGTAACAGCATCCATCCACCGTGATGAACAGAGTGCCCCCCAAACCACCACCACCACTACCGCCACCGCCTACCTCTCTGACTTTGTCCCGTCTCTCGGCGGTCTGGGGGTCGCCGGGTCTCCCCAGATCCGTGCCCCCCAGCGGGTCCTTCAGTTGACACTTTCGGAACGCGGTGTAGCTGAAGGCGTCCGACGGGCGGCTGGCGTCCGAGTCGGCGGAGGCGGAGGCGGGGGCGGACCTCCCGGGCTCCGTCTCGGTCTCCGGGGCGGTCTCGGTTCTGGAGCCGGGGACGGCCAGCTCCACGACCGCGCCGGTCACCGCTCCTCCGGCTCCGATCGGCCGGTCCTCGGCGCCCGCGCCCCGGGTCACCGGAGAGGACCTGCGGCCGAGGAGGGGTTTGAGTTTGGCGCTGGCCGAGGACCGCGGACGCGGACATACTACCGCCGCCACCACCGCGGTGGTAGTCCGGGTCCTTCGCCGCCAGCTGCCTCGGGTGCTCCCGGTCGGCGTCGTTCTCGGAGCCCGCCGCCGTGACGGGCTGGGTCTCGGTCTTGGACAGAAAGATCCGCTTGAGGCGCACCGAGTCCGGGAGGAAGAACAGGGCCCCGAAACACAACGTCACCAAGCCCGAGAGAAAGAGCAGAAACACGAACTTCTGGGACAGCCTCAGACCCATGCCCGACGCCGACACACCGGGCAGCTTTCGGAAAACCATGGCGAGTAGGACCAGGGATCCAGACCAGGGATGATGGATGAGCCTCGCAGACTAGTCTCTCTCTCCCTCCCTCTCTCTCTGCTGGTCTCAACAACAGCAAGCAAACAAAAAAGTTTCTACGCGTGTCTTTTCAACACACACCCCCTTTTACCCCTTGTAGCAGAAGGGGGGGGGGGGGGGGCTCAACACACACACACACACACACACGCACACGCAGTCTGGATGTCGCTTTCGATTGGCTGGCCCGTTAACTACAAGGATCCGCCTGCTGTCAGTTTAGCAATCATCTGGACCGGCTGCTGATCCAACCCCCACCCCACCCCCTCCGGATCAGCCGAGATCAATTGGTGGGCCTATAATACACGACGAAGCCCAATCAGATGTTTAACTGCATGCACACACACACACACACTGTCACACACACACACACACACACACACACCCCACTGCCTTATGGGCGAAAACACACACAACCCCGCAACAAAACCGATGGACCCGTCATAGTCCTCTCATAGTGATGGTGATCCCCCCGGCACACGGATCATCAGCAGCAGCATCATCTTCTTCTGTAGGATCATGATCATGAACACACACACACACACACACCGATCACAGACCCCTCTCTCCGGTAACGGATCACACGGTCGGTTGCAGCCCCCCCCCCTCCCCCCCCCCCCCGGTTCTCTACTCTCCGGTACAGTTGTGGGAGATAGACGCGTGTGTATTCATATTCATGTCGCCCCCCCCCCCTTCCCGCCTTCTCGATGTAGATGGAGGAGGGAAAAAAATTCCAAATCGCACGAAATAATGGGAACAAAGGAGGACGGGTTTTTGTCCAAACGCGTGGTCCTCCTCCCCAAGTTGACGATAGATCCGCCGCCGGTGTATACGGGAGCTACCGGTCGGGAGAAGATGCGGATCCGTTCCGCGCCCGGGAAACCGCAGACAACACAACCAGCGCGTCCGCTAGTGCGCACTTTGTAGCGTGTGTGTGTGTGTGTGTGTGTGGAGAGAGCGAGGAGGAGGAGGAGGAGGAGAGTGTAAGGTATAGCGGCGGCGGTCGGGTCTGGTCCCAGCTCTCAGCCAGTGGGCTGGTCGCAGGGTTGATGGATCTCCGCTCCGGCTTATCACGACGCCTTCAATCCGTCCAATCAAACCCACCCCCCCCCCCCCACACACACACACACACATCTCCCAGTGGAAACACGAGGTCGTGGTGGTGATATTTTGCTAGGAACCCACCACCCACCCACCCCATCACCATGTGTATCTCTCTCTCTCTCTCTCTCTCTCTCTCTCTCTCTCTCTCTCTCACACACACACTCTCTCACACACACGTTTCTCACAGGTGCATGGGGAGTATAGGGATCTATTCATCAAATCATTGATTTCCTGCATTGATTTTTTTGAGTGTGCAGCTCAATACCGAAGAATGTGAGGATTTGTGGATCTTCACCAGAAATAACCCCACCACCACCCACCACCACCACCACCCCTGCAGGGAGAGCGGACGCAGCATGAAAACATTTAGCATTCTTCCCTCTCAGCGGTTCTGTTCTGGCCGCGTCGACATGCCATCAAACTGCAATTAATGTGAAAAGTGTTTCACCGTCCTCTCACCCCACCCCCCCCCCCCGCCCCCCCATGGTTCTCTCACCCCCATGGTTCTCTCACCCCCCATGGTTCTCTTGGGGGGGCAAGGAGACCCAGACTTAATGTTATAGCACAGTCCACCTTGTTGTTGCTAATGTTATTGTTAATGTTGTTGTTGTTGTTGTTGTTGAACCTGGAGTGCTGAGGTAACAACTTGAGGGTAATCGTGAGGAATGGTTCCAGTCCCGTATTGACGACCGGCCGCGAATGAGAAGCACTTTGTTCTCCAAACACTCAACTTTATTGTTTGCATAAGCAAGGTGGTGGGGGGGGGCAGTGGGGGCAGTGGGTAGATTAAAGAAGATAGATGAGAGGGCCGTGGTGGTCATTACCAGCGCAGCAATACTGGGCACCCCTGGGTGGTGGGGGGGTCGGTCCAGTAACCCCTCCCATCCCTCTGGATTTGTGCATAAGCTCTTGCACACGCAAGCACACAAGTCTGCTGCTGCTTCCGGTGTACAGACTACTTTGTTTTTTCGGAATACTGTAAACCCTACGACATTATGATAATGCTATCTATTAATATCTGGATCGGTGGCCCACGCCCCGTCGATGTGTGTGTCTTATCGGAGGCGGAGGATCCATATTGCTGACGAGACGCCGCGGGATACAAGGCCCTTCTCCGTGCCCCTGTAAACCCCAAGTGAACTCCATCCATGAAAGCATGTGTTGTTAGATCTCTCGCTCTCTCTCTCCCTTACTTAAAAAGAACACACACACACACACACACACATTTCTGGATCCTCCAAAAGGCCAGAAGCGTCTGTCTGTCAAACGCGGCTCCATCTGTTCGTGGCTTTGCTTGTTTGTTGTTTACTTCTTTCATCATGACCTTTGACCTCTCCGTTGTTTTCTCTCAGAGAGAGTCTATCTCGTGTTCCGGATCAAACTGGAACTCAAGTCTGTCTTCTGTCGCTCACAAAACTAATGGACACTCATGAGTCAGCTGTTTCCCACCTCTCTCTCTGTCTCTGTCTCTTCTATCCCTCCCTTTCAAGTCAATTGAAAATTGAATGTGTATCTCTCTCTCTCTCTCCCTCTCTCTCTCTCTCTCTCTCCATCCCCCCCCCACCCCCCCTCCATCTCCCTCTCTCTCATTTTCGACTTTGCTTTCAATTCAGTATCACTCTATCTCTCTCTCCCTTTCTTTCCATCCCTCCCTCTCAAGTAAATTGAAAATTGAATGTGTATCTCTCTCTCTCAACACCCCAGGATGGAGATAGAGGACAGACTGCAGAAGTGCTACCAAATTAAAAGTCCTGCTGATTGCACTTATTGCACCTCCAGTGCTTTGGAGCTAAGAGCTAACAGCGCCAATTAGCAGATCCAGATGGTTGACTTACACGAGAGTACGGACCTCGCTGTGTTGCACCCCATCGGCGGGGTCCTGAAGGCTAAAAAGGAGACATATACCCAGACGTCCCCATAAACCACCTAAAACAGACATCAGGTGTGTGTGTGTGTGTGTGTGGGTGTCCTCTAGTGTTTGTCAGGAAGCCCAGTCATACATGAGTCCCCGCGAGGAGGCTGGCGGTGGAGGTCGCTGGGAGGCTCGTTCGTCGGTGACAGCTCCGTTTATCACCGAGACCGACGACCCAGCCGCCCTCGACACCACAAAAGGGACAGCGGGGAATCAGTGGGGACATTTTCCATTGGGTGGGCAGAAAATGGTTTTATGAGGATACGAGGCCCCCCTCTGTCTCACATGCGATTTACTTTGTGGACATTTTCTTCAATCTTTTCAATCTTTTGGGGCAAATGTCTGTGTGATACACATGCAAAGGGGGGGATCTTAGCTGAGTGGTGCAGTAATTGTAATTGATAAGAGTAGCAGAGAAGCTAGCAGGAAGCTAATATGAATGCAAATTCATAAGAACAGAACATAGGCACTACAGGTGATATGCGTGCTAACTGATAAGAGTTGCGGAGTAGCATTGTGGAAGTTAACAGGAAATTTATATTTGGTACAGGAAGCGAAGAACCGCAGAGAAGCTTACTGGCAGCTAATAGATGGTACTCATTCGTGAGAGCAGCAGAGAGGCTAAGCTAACATGGATGTTCAGTGGTTAGCATGTGATAAAAATGTGGCCCCTAGTTTATCACACACACACACACGCACGCATGCACGCACACACACACCTCATAAAAGATTAGTGGAAACATAAGAATAGCAGAAGCCAACGACGGAGACAGGAAGTGACTGGCAGCGAGACTTGATTTCTTTTACATCGATTGTAATAATAATACAATCATTTGAAATGTTCTGAAGGTTGATGTATCGTGTCAGACACTAAAGCAGTTCTGACAGCGTACCGTGTAGGCCTACTTAGTGAGCAGACACTTTTATTCAAAGCAACTCACAGTAAAAACACACACAAGTCATGAAGGAGCAGGTAGGGTTAATAGGTTAATAAGGTTAGGCTGCAGACACACACAGAGAATCAAACCCAGCCCACCATCCTGTCCTCTGCAGGAGAGCTGTGATCCACAACACACTTCTGGGACTTCTACTCCAGAATTCAGTGCTGGCCCACCTGGCGTCCATGTTTTATTCATCGGATGATGGAGTGGTCCATCTCTCTCTCTCTCTCTCTCTCTCTCTCTCTCGCTCTCTTTCTCTCAACATTCAATAACTTTATTCGTCACATACACATACAGGAAATGCCGTGAAATGAATGAAAAGTGGCAATGCTCAGTGGAATGTGCAAAATAATACCATAGATCACATGAATTGGAGGGATCAGAATCAGAATATTTACAAGATTTACAGTAATAAAGACCTCTCAGATCTATCAGACCACAGACTGCTCTCTCTCTCTCTCTCTTTGGATGTTATTTCCATACATAGGGAGTGGTGTTTGATTGACGATGGTCGGGTTTAGGTAAGGGTTAGGTGTGGGCAAAGTTACACACAGACACACGCACACACACACACACTTTGAGAGCAACATATGAGAGGAATATATGTGTGGTCTGTTTTAGTGCCTAAAAACACTTTATAGACTTCATCCATCCATAGAGAGAGTGGTGGAGTCAGTCAGTCAGTCTCTCAACAACGTGCTGATTTAATGCCAGCTATAAAACACACATTAATGTTTAGATGACGGTAGGTCTGTGTTGATGTGTGGTCAGAGCCAGAGTTGGTAATTGGAGAGCACCACCCTGAGGACACACGAGCACTAAATGTCATCTCGCTGTAAGGTTTGCACAAATATGCCATCGATCGTAGAAACAGGCCAAGCATCTTTGTGATTTCTTTTATTAGAACTTAATTATTATTATATTTGAGGGGCGGGGCGACGTGGATGATGTGGAAACTTATTATCCAGACCAACAAGACCACTTACATAAAGGGCACCCACCACTCCAACCATTAAAAAGCAATCAGGAACATAATCAACTCAAGGGCCGTCATGCAAATAGCAGCCAATTTATTTCTGCACCCACAGGGGCCCCCAGGGGCCGCACTGGAAAAGCCGCTGGAGCAAATGAGTCAAAACGATTTCATAGCAAAGAAAACAAAGTAAGTAAATAAAGCGACGCCGGAAGTACTTCAGGCCTAAAAGCCATACTTGCTTGAGCAATAGACAACCTAGACGATGCAGTCGATGCAGTTTGGTTTCGTCGACCAATGAACAGTTTAATTAGCCTTTATGTTGGGGAAGATAAAACACGATTGTGCATCCCTGTGGCGTTTCCACACAGCCGAGAGAATCTAGATTCAAGGTCATGCCATCATGACCTTGTAGTTTTGAGGCGCAGCTTTTAGGGCATCGAGGCCCTCACACCACCGGCGGTTTCATTCAGAATGTGTTAGGGGGGCATCGAACCCCTCACACCCCGCTATAGAAATAGTTTAACATAATTGCAGCGCCATATTCATTGCAAATTGCCCCGAATAAGAATCCAAAGCGGTCCAGAAAAGAGCGGTCGCAGCCAGAGGCAATCAGGCTCACAAACGATCCACCATTCACAGAAAGCAGCTGCTGCAACATGATAGCAATCACAACTGCAGCACAGAGAAATTAGTCTGTAATATGAATAAAGAGCAGGCCTCCATTCCGGGGCCAAGCCATTTAACAAACAAACAGCCCCGCACATCTCGGCCATTTCCCATTTAGAGAAAATACAATGTAAATGAACAAATAACCCCATCCCGGCCACAATTCCGCACCGCTGCACTCAATAAGGTCGACTCAAATTACAAATATGCAATGCAAATGGTCTTTCTGCCAAGTTCGGGGAATGTTAGCCTATTAAATCCAGCCAGAGGAAAAACACCCTATTCTAGCTTGGCAATATATAGAATAGAATAGAGTTTAGAAATAATTGGCCTTTGCTTGACAAAGTACAAATGTTGGAAGTGAGTGCAGTGTTCAGTGTCTCTGCCTTCGTTTGACCATTCCGTGGTGTGGCGCGACCTCTGGCGGCCAGTCAGGGCATCGCAGGTTTATTTCATTAATTGCCAAACTTTCAAGATCATTGACGTCATCACATCATGTAGGAGCATTGTGTAGTTAAAAAAAAACAACGTTTTCTATTCGATTTGATTGTTGAATTTAAAATTCTATCAACTCAATTCAAAGTGTCTGCGTTAAAGGGCTCCTATTACACCACCAGGTGTGAGTGTGAGTCTGTAAGTGTCCACCCAGATGTATGCTCGGTAGATCAGACTACCGACACTGCCCAGTGGACTGTAGCTACTGGGAGGCTGATCTATCCAGCATACATCTGGGTGGTGGACACGCCCACTTGTGACGTCATGAGCGGGCTCTTTTGACAAGGCTTGCAATGGCTAATGGCACACTTTAATGTCGGTCTATAATTTCCACAATCTCGGGCTATCGTGTTTACGCTATTACGGGGAACATTAGATTAGGCTACATAACCAAAGTAGCTCCACATCAGTAGTCAATACACTACAAGCCCAGCAAGGACAACATTAGTCGACGATTACACTTGAATCAGCAGCGTGTGACACGACGGCAGAGTTATCATGTAAAACTTTATTTTGGTGTACAGCGAATGAAGTGGACAGCGACACGCATGTTTACATTTTGTAGCCGACAGTAGATATTTTTTCCATTTCAATAATCACTTTTTGTTTTTCATACAATTATCTTTATTCGTATAGAAAATAAATAAAAACAGTATCATTTGCAAAGAAGTTTACATTTTTGCGAATCACAGAGATAATAAAGAAACACGCCCCCAAGTTTGATAAATCCGACAAGAGAAGAAGACAGGAGAGGGACGCGGAGAGCGAGGAGTAGCGTCCATTACAACAGCATTTCGTTTTCCAGAGAACTGATCCGTGAAGACCCGTGTTGCGCTTATATACTGCGCCGGCGGCCGCGCATGCGTGGACTGTATATGATGACGCCGCCGCTAAGCGAGCGCGACACGTGGACGCGCGCGCGCTTCGCTAATAAAGGGACGCTCGCTTTAAAGTGCGCGCGTGTGCGACGTCACACCGGGGGCTCCTCCCACAGAGAAGCGGGTTACGCGCACGTCGTCGGATGGAAGAGGATAAATGGTCGACGTGAACGTTAGCATCGCACACACACATCTAGGGGGAGGGCGGAGTGTGGCGGTGTATTAAAACGCCATGTTTAGAGTTGTGAACAGTACTTTATACTTGACTAAAGTTAAACCCCCGCCACATGCACTACCAAGCTGGTCATGTTAATATTATTATTATTTGGACCGGCGGGTGTTTCAAGTAATTAGTTCATAGAATACAAAACACAATTACACTTAGACAACGAGACGTGGTCACACTTTGATAAAGTAAACATAAAAAATGGAATTCCCGCAAAGCGTGCGAGGAACCGCGATGAAAGCGTGTGTCGGCGTGGTGCGAACATGACAGAACATATCAGAAAATCACATGTAAAGCGCATGAAAAAAGGCATTAAGAAAAAAGAAACCTAATAAAATCAATAACAATCCCCGAACGCATTGAATATAAAGCACATTAAGTGAATGGAAACCGTAAACCTGCTAGCAGACAGGTGGAGAGAGAGAGAGAGAACTGAATACTTAACAAAAGGCACAGTGAGTGATGTGACACGTGTGCGTACCCCCGGAAGATGACGTTCCTACAAAGAATGCCTCAGCGATAACAAAAACATTCAAGTCATAGAGTGGCTGGAAGTGATGATTATTAAAAGGAATGTGATTGGAGAAGGAAACAGCCCGTGTGTACGGTTGCCGTGTGTTCGTTCATGATTATCATATAATAACCATGTTTTCAATAAGAGAATTATGGATTACATATCCCGAACATTACACACACACACACACACACACACACAATTACTCCCCCTCCTCGATCCACCTCTCCTCTCACGTGAGGTTGAGAGATGAAGAGAGAAAGAGGTAGAGAGTGAGAGATGGGAAACATAAAAAGGAGAGTTCTTGGGTGCTCTGGAATTCACGACACCATGACAAATTCCACACAAAGTGGTTCAAAGGTCAGGGTAACGTCCATAAAACAGGCACACACCCACACGGTATTTTCTGTCCTAATTGGATAGTAGTCCGTACACTGAGATCGAACAGACAGAACGCGTTGGCTAGCATGCCGCTAACACTGGTTCTACTGGCATTGTCTAACCAGCCACGCCATGGAGGAGAACAAAGATGTTCGCTCCTCTACCTCTCCGTCCGTCTAAAAGTCTTGATATTTGACAGTGGTTCTGACGTGAGCGTAGTAACCAGTAACCACGTTAATATTGGGATTAATAAAACGATGCGACATGTAGGCGAGCGGCCGACAAAACAACAACAGACTCGTCATGACTGCAAATCAATGGGCATATCGGTTTAAAGGGAATCGAGTGATATTGGAATTCATATCATTGTATTATTTATAATATACATATTATACACACCTATACTGCATAGAAATCCTGTGTTGCCATGGCAAAGTGGCCGTCTCGTCTAAATACAAGACCAGCGATGTCTCCGCTAAAACCCTCGGTATCACAGTGTGTGTGTGTGTGTGTGTGTGTGTGTGTGTGTGTGTGTCAGTGCATGTGTGTGTTGAGGGTGTGTGTGTGTGTGTGTGTGTGTTTATGTCTCATAGAGCAAAAGGATATCCATTTTCACACTGGCTGACCATAACAAAGGCCAGCCGTGTGCGTGTGTGTGTGCATGCGTATGGCTTATGTCTTCTAAGGCTACAAAAATAAGGAGATTGGATTCTGATTGTTGCATTCTGATTGGACGGTTTGTCCCCGAGATGATACAATATAATGATTAAAAATAAATGATTCAATATACCAGAAATCCCAACAATCCCACATTAAAACTCAATGGACTGATTTGTGATTTGAGTTCTATTTTAAATAAGTATATAGTGAGTATAATTCTGATATAATAATTACAGATATTCTGACATGTGCCATCACATTCTGATGAATAAGATGTTTACAACTGACTGCACCGTGTTGAGTTTAAAAACCCCTCCCTCCGAGCGAACAAGGTGATCTTTGACCTCCACACATTCTGCAGCTGTGGCGCATCAGGAAGGTGAACGGTATTGTAGTTCTCTAGTAATAGTTGCTTTGTAGTTCTCAAGGTACATCCAGCAAACCGGCCAAACGCCAGATAGTTCTCCCCCACCACTGGAACCAAACCACGTGAGAGGGAAAAAATGAAACTATGTTAAGTGAAAGAAGTCGTATCCAACATGAAATAAGGCAAAATCTCTACGAAGCTACAGCAGTCAGAATAGACCTCGAAGGTATGTGTGTGCGTGTTTCAAATCGGACAAGTATGTATGTGTGTGTGTGTATGTGCAGGAATGTCTTCGTAATCAAGTGCAAAAATGAAGTAAAAGTGTGTGTCTCGTGCGTCACGTGACATGAGAGACAAAGGAAACAACCCGTGCAGAACGTCTACGGAACGTAGCTCGCAACGTAAGACATGGCAAAAAGGCTAATTTAACAGCACGACGGATAAGACATTGTCTGATACTCAAACCATTTGGTAATGCATAGTTCTATCACCCCCCCACCCTGCCCTCTTCCCCCTTTCATTTCACCCCCCAGGAAGCAGCCACCGTTTTCCGAAATGACATTTAAAAAAATAAAGAGGAGAGGTGACAGCGCTTAGCCTCCCCCTTCTACCTAGTTTGTTTAGGTTTGGTTACCGTTGGCCGCCTTTTTCGATTCATTAACAGTTTTGGCTTGGTCGGTGTATCCGAGTTTCAGAGTAAGCGTGGTCCTAAAGCTGTGGTATCCCACCTCTAAGCTCTGCCTACACTCCACCCCCCCCCCCCCCCGCCCCGCCCCTCCCCCGGCTCCGAGGACCTTTCTCTGCACCGTGTCGGGTCTGGAAGAGGTGCCGAGTCGGTGGGAGCGGAGGGGCGCTCAGGGAGGGAGAGATTGGGTTCAGTCGGCGTCGGGTCTTCGTCGGCTCTGGGGGCCCCGGGTCACTCACGGCACCGCATTAGCCGCTGCTCCTTGGCGCTGGGGGCCCCGTCCCCCGTGCCATCCGCCCCCCGGGTCCCCGCAGATGGCCGGGGCCTCATCATCAGACCCTGGTCCTCGTCCTCCTCCGCCTGCCTGCGGTGCCCGGGCGGGTGGTCGGCACGCTTCAGCTCGTCCAGCATGTTGATGGAGTCGGGGGACTGCGGGGACGCCAGGTCCACCTGGATTGTGGGGACGCTGTCCGACATCGCCTTCCCGCTGTAGGCCTGCGGGTCTGGAGGGAGGAGCAACAGAGCACAGGGCTTATGAGGACCGGCGCTTGAGGAACAACAACACACGCGACGCACCACCACGCACGCACGCACGCACACGCACGCACGCAGCACGCACGCACGCACGCCGCACCGCACACACACCGACACACACAACACACACACACACACACACACACATTGTTCAGAAACAGAAGACAGACCGGATACACACACCACGCCTGCACACGCACACACAAATATCCAACACAAAGTTACCTTTCACAAAACGACACACATCACAAAAAACACCCAGGATGCAAAGCGGAAGTGGGTCACTCATGGATGGAGGAGCACACGGCGGAATCATGTACAGCGACGAGTCGTCTCGTCTCCACGGTGATTCAGACCTAGGACCTACGACGACCTACGACTCCCTGCCGCCAATCATGTCCTCGTGTGTCGTGATGCGGGTCGGGTGTGGGGTTACCATGGCCACCAGGATGAGGCATGCATGTTAGGGGTGGAGCGGAGGGGTCTCTAGGGCTACTCTCAGCACCTACCTGCAGCCACACCGCGGGCCTCACGCTGCCGCTCAGCAACTTTGAAATCAGTTTGTCTGCTGCCTAAAACAGAACACCACACTGGTTCACATCAGGGCTAGCGCAGGCTGGGCTAGCTCGCGGCGTCTCGGGTAACATTTACATTTAGGGCATTTGGCAGACGCTTTTATCCAAAGCGACTTACAAAGAGTACATTTGTTGAAGGAGACAGCGCTGTCAGTAGCATCATCATCATCATCGTACACGGACACGGAATTGTTTCCCCTGTTTATTTATTGTTTCTATAGCGGTACATTATGCTATTGTCAATGTTGGATTTGACAATTTAGGAAAAGCTGTTTTTTTCTTTGATTATGTGAGCTTTGAGAAGACATTGTATCTTAAGACAGTGGCATTGCAATTATTGTGGAAGAATGCCTTTTTTATACATGTAAACCAAGAATTGTTACATGTCCTCTCCCTTGGCGGCGAGAACTAATACCTCTACCATCTGCCATTAGCCCAACTAATCCTTAACGATGCTGAGCTAACCTCGCTATTGACGCACTCTCCTCCCTTGTGTCCGTCCAACTGAGCAGACGAGGTCTCTTTTTGCAATTTCCTCAGCAGTTAGCTCCATTTGTGAATGCTAGTCCTAGGCTAAATGCGAGCGGGCGCAGGCTACTGCTAGCTATGGATGCAAGTGATGTGGACAATAGTCTAGCAATAGAGGCTACTTATACGGCCATAAATGCTAGTGGTAGCGCCCCAGGGGCTAGGGCTAACTACCAACACGAGTGCTAGATGTGTGGACTTGTGAAAGCTGGCAGGCGAGTGCACGTGGTGCATGCTAGCGCTAGCCTTGAATGCAATTACGAGCCATGAATGCAGTTGCTCGCCGTGAACACACATGCTAGCGCTGGAAGCCAGTGGCAGTGATATGAATCCTAGCACTAGCAGTGGAGGCTAGTGCTAGTTGAGGCTGATGCTAGCGGTGTGTGTGTGTGTGTGCACGTCTGTGTGTGTGTGTATGCGTGCGTGTGTGTGTGCATCATTTACCTGAGGCGAGCCTAGCTCTGGTGATGGTGGGGGAGTCAGGCGGAGCGGCGGGGACCGTCAGGTAGTTGTTCATCTCTGTGATCTGGGAGAACAAAATCCTGTTCAATATTTGCCATTTAGTGGCTGCTTGTATCCAGAGTGCCTTCACCCATTGTGACCCGCGCATTCGGTCATAGCAGGGAGACAGGAGGAGAGCGCGTGGTGTTAGCGCGGTGGACCAGCAGCTATCCTAGAGAACCAGCCAAAAATCTCACCAACCACCTTTCACAGTTCAGAACTACACAGGATTAAGGTGTAAAGCAGACATTGTTTCTGTTAGCGGCGGAGTTGGAGGTAAGATGGAGGGTACAATGACACCGTTTTGTCCGTTATCCGGCGAACAAAAGTAGCGGGAAAATCTGAGTTCCCCTTTACAAAAATAAAATAAAATAAAAGCCTTCTGGGGAACAGAATGGGAGGCTGCTTGGTTATTATTCATATTGGTAATTAGTAAATAATAATCAATAATGACTATTACTTTTATTATTGAGCATATGTTCTATTGTATAGTAATATTATGATCTGGTATTACATTTCATGTTACATTTGTATTGTGTCATAATATTATGATCTAGTATTATATATAGTGTTACATTTGTTGAGTTGGGAACATTCTGTCTCTTTTAATACTTAAAAGAGGCGGGGAGATAGTTCATATGTCATGATGGATTATGGTCTCTTAAGATTAGTGATACAAATATTACTATTACGACTACTACTAATACTACTGTGACCCTCTAGTTCCTGGACCACCTGCTGACGGGAATAGAGGACATCTGTGGTCACTACGGACACCACCACTGGAAGGACAAGTGAGACACCTTGACATCCCACCAGCCAACCTGTCTGTCTCTCCCCCCGTCTGTTTCTCTCACCCTCTCCCTCTCTCTATGTCTCTGTCCCACTCCCTCTGTCTCTTTGTCTGATCTCTCTCGCTCTGTCTCTCTCTATGTCTCTCGGCCGTTCTGAACAGTTTCAATAAGAAGTATACGAAGAAATGTCTGATCTCTCTGTCTCTCTCCCTTTCACTCTCCCTCTCCCTCTGTCTCTCGGCCGTGCTGAACAGTTTCAATAAGAAGTACTGTATATGAAGAAAAGTCTGATCTCTCTGTCTCTTTCTCCATCTGTCTCTCTCCCTTTCACTCTCCCCCTCCCTCTGTCTCTCGGCCGTGCTGAACAGTTTCAATAAGAAGTATATGAAGAAATGTCTGATCTCTCTCTCTCTCTCTCTCTCCCTCTGTCTCTCGGCCAGGCTGAACCGCTTCAACAAGAAGTATGTGAAGAAGTGTCTGATCGCGGGCGAGCGCTCCAAGGAGCCGCAGCTGATCGCCTTCTACCATAAGATGGAGATGAAGCAGGCCATCGAGCTAGTGGAGAGCGGCGGGGGTGTCAAGATGCCCGCCGCCATGCCCTCCACCGTCTCCATGCAGTCAGTACATCTCTCTCTCTCTCTCTCTCTCTCTCTCTCTCTCTCTCTCTCTCTCTCTCTCTCTCTCTCTCTCTCTCTCTCTCCTCTCTCTCTCTCTCTCCTCTCTCTCTCTCTCTCTCTCTCTCTCTCTCTCCTCTCTCTCTCTCTCCTCTTCTCCTCTCTCTCTCTCTCTCTCTCTCTCTCTCTTCCTCTCTCTCCTGTGTGGCTCCTATATTCCTATTGTATATCTACATTATATTTATCCCTCAATTTTCGATTTAAAATGCTTTGGTGGAATGAAATAAAAAGCAAAATATGAAATCATCTGCATCATTGGGAGCCGATTTAACAACTCCACCGTCAATTGAATGTGATGGAAATAAGTGCTCTCTCTCTTAATTTGACATTTAATGATTATTCTGTCAGTCAGTCAGTCTCTCTTTCTCTGCAATATTTACGCTGTGTACAGTGTACAAGAAATAATATAAAATGTATGAATGGGAAAGAAGGGAAGGCCAAGTGTGCATGTGATAAGATGGTGATGGAGGTGTCCCTGCTGTGACAGGAACATCCAGCCCAAGAAGCCCCCTGTAGAGCGGGCCCTGCCCCAGCTGCCCAAGGGTCGGGAGGACGAGATCCGCAAAATCCTTCGCGGAAACCTCCAGAAGACCCGCCAGAGGGTAATGCTACTGCAGTACTCCTGCAATACTACTGCACTACTACTATAATACTAAGATTTGATAAGATAGAACTTATTCATCCCAAAGGAAATTATTGTGCCAGAGGTTGCTCAAATTGCAGTACTACTACAATACTACTGCAGTACTACTATAATTTACTGCAGTACTCCTACAATACTACTGCAGTACTCCTATAATATTTTATATTGCTACTGCAGTACTCCAATTATACTACTGCAATACTACCTACTGTAACACTACTGCAACACTAATGCAGTACTACTGCAATACTACTACAGTTCTAGCACTACTGCTAAACTACTATCCGACTATAAACCCCACCTTTGTTGTCGCCATCATCTTTATTCTAGCGTATGATATTGTTCTGTGTATTGTCACTGTATGAGGGTGTCTGCGCTGGTTAGCTCCTCTTTGTGCTGGTTAAAGAGGAGCTGATGTATTGATCAGCTTTAAATGATTGAGTATCGATGACAGAGTTAGCACCCGACCTTCAACTGCTCTTACCTATTTATGGAGAGGATGACATCAACGAAGTGTCAACCAATAGAAATGCCGTAATATGAATATCGACCAATAGAAGTGGCTGTCATATGATTTATTTAGCTGATTCAGAGGCTAGGGCTGGACTTAAGGAGCTAATTGAAGTCTCGATTGGTATTGAGTCTGGCGGCTGTTGGCGGCTAATGTGTTAACACAAAAGCAAGCAGGAATGGCGTGGATACAGAGGTGTGTATATATAGGAGTATCTCACTGTATTAGAGGAATCTTTGTATGCATGTCGGCCCTTTGATTTTCTCGACAACCGTTCTTCCGGTCGTCTTCAGCACCCAAGGAAGTGTTGAGTCAGTGTTGAGTATGAAGTTGTTTGGGTGAGCGGTTCTCTGGAAAGTTTCAAGCAGCAGCCATTACCAGAGGCCACACAATCGGTCTATTTCGAACAGGCACATGACATGAATAGTAGTAGACTGTATATTTTGCTCATGCTAAATCGCGTTCTGCTACTAGCGATGTCGCGCCATGTCGAATATCAAATCAAAATCAAATCAACTTTATTTACATAGCACCTTTTATACAAGAATGCAGCCCCAAAGTGGGTCACAAAGCAAGATTAAGAACAGCGCAGACAAAAATTAAAAACAGGAATAGGCACAATAAATAGAAATGTGCAGGACTAAAAATTACAACAATAAAATGTTTAGAAAATAAATAGGAATCATAATTCATATTACGGCATAGAATAATACCCAGTGGTGAAATGTTATTTAGCACAGAGCACCACTGTTGAACCAATATATCGAACCGCTATCGACGACCTCACTGACCTGGCGGTTGCTTCCTCTTCCTCTGTGTGCTAGCTGCGGTCATACAACCGCCACACGCTGGTGGCCGACCCCTTCGAGGAGGCCTGAGCGACCTGCTGCTGAAGAAACACAAGATGATCGAGCTGGAGAAGAAGGTGAGCGGAGGGGCACCACACTAAACTAAACTAGATCAGACCTACAGGGGAGGAGCTAAGACTGGGCTCTGAGGGATGGAGAAAGATGGGTGGATGGATGTATTCAAACCTTTCTCTGACACCAATGACATAACAGGGTTTTGGTTAGTCCTGCAGCTGAGCTGATCAGCCGACGAGTCCCACATCTGGAAATAGAATGTCGTGTCACACCTTGGGGAGCTAGGTGTAACATCAGATAATATGGGGATAACTTTGGGTAATGATGGGGAAGAGGGACAGTGTAGTAATTAGGTTGTTGTTTTCCTAGCGAATATGTTCTGGGGTTCGATCCCTGTTGCATCCACCTTGGTCTTCAGCAGACCCTTTCATCCAAAGAGACAAGAGATGATTACATGTTTTATTCTTACATTTTTTATTTTATTTTATTTTTGTAAAGGGGAACTCAGATTTTCCCGCTACTTTTGTTCGCCGGATAACGGACAAAACGGTGTCATTGTACCCTCCATCTTCCCTCCAACTCCGCCGCTAACAGAAACAATGTTTGCTTTAACACCTTAATCCTGTGTAGTTCTGAACTGTGAAAGGTGGTTGGTGAGATTTTTGGCTGGTTCTCTAGGATAGCTGCTGGTCCACCGCGCTAACACCACGCGCTCTCCTCCTGTCTCCCTGCTATGACCGAATGCGCGGGTCACAATGGGTGAAGGCACTCTGGATACAGCAGCCACTAAATGGCAAATATTGAACAGGATTTGTTCTCCAGATCACAGAGATGAACAACTACCTGACGGTCCCCGCCGCTCCGCCTGACTCCCCCACCATCACCAGAGCTAGGCCTCGCCTCAGGTAAATGATGCCACACACAACACGCACGCATACACACACACACAGACCGTGCACACACACACACACACCGCTAGCATCAGCCTCAACTAGCACTAGCCTCCACTGCTAGTGCTAGGATTCATATCACTGCCACTGGCTTCCAGCGCTAGCATGTGTGTTCACGGCGAGCAACTGCATTCATGGCTTGTAATTGCATTCAGGCTAGCGCTAGCATGCACCATGTGCACTCGCCTGCCAGCTTTCACAAGTCCACACATCTAGCACTCGTGTTGGTAGTTAGCCCTAGCCCCTGGGGCGCTACCACTAGCATTTATGGCCGTATAAGTAGCCTCTATTGCTAGCACTATTGTCCACCATCACTTGCATCCATAGCTAGCAGTCAGCCTGCGCCGCTCGCATTAGCCTAGGACCTAGCATTCACAAATGGAGCTAACTGCTTGAGGAATTGCAAAAAGAGACTCGTCTGCTCAGTTGGACGGACACAGGGAGGAGGTGCGTCATACGAGGTTAGCTCAGCATCGTTAGCATTAGTGGGCTAATGGCAGATGGTAAGTATCATTCTCCGCCAAGGAGAAGACATGTAAAACAATCTTGTTTACGATGTATAAAAAACATTCTTCCACAATATTGCAATGCCACTGTCTTAAGATACAATGTCTTCTCAAAGCTCACATAATCAAAGAAACAAAACAGCTTTTCTAAATTGTCAAATCCACATTGACAATAGCATAATGTACCGCTATAGAAACAATAAATAAACAGGGGAAACAATTCCGTGTCGTTACGATGATGATGATGATGCTACTGAACAGCGCTGTCTCCTTCAACAAATGTACTCTTTGTAAGTCGCTTTGGATAAAAGCGTCTGCCAAATGCCCCTAAATGTAAAATGTTACCCGAGACGCGCGAGCTAGCCCAGCCTGCGCTAGCCCTGATGTGAACCAGTGTGGTGTTCTGTTTTAGGCAGCAGACAAACTGATTTCAAAAGTTGCTGAGCGGCAGCGTGAGGCCGCGGTGTGGCTGCAGGTAGGTGCTGAGAGTAGCCCTAGAGACCCCTCCGCTCCACCCAAAAACATTTGTTGAAAGAGACAACAATATATCGCTGTGGTACATAAATATAAGAATTGCAAGGTTAATAGAATACGTTTCCTAATTGCAAGGTTGCCTGCATAATATCTGGGATAGGAGCAGATGTGCCATTCTGAGTGCAGTACCAACATCTGGACTCCTTTGTCTTATAATTACTAATTCTCCCACATAGTAAATGTCTATATAGGACTCTAAAAACTATATTTATATCAATGACATTAGACTATATCAGGTTAGATTCGATTCGGAGGGTAGTTTATTCATGCCCATTGAGACGTAACAGCATCACACACACACACACTAACTAAAAAAAGAAAAAGCGATAATTTATTATAGTATAACCCCCACAACCGCCCGGACTTCGATGGGAGAGTGAGGAACAATTTTCTGGCTGCAGCCTTTGGATAAGGCCTCAGCTCTTCTGGAGTCACTGCTCTCTGTCCAGACGCTCCTGCTCCTCACTGAAAACTAGGCGGTTTTTCACATAGCCTACTGGCAGAGATGGGTGGACTTCTTCTCCAGCAACCTCTTGCTCATTTATTTTTGAGCAATATCTTGCTAGTGTTCTGTAATTTATTCCCAAGTCCTTGGCAGTGCTCCGGATGGACATCTGGTGGAGTCTGACCCTTCTCTGTCTTCTGAATAATGTTTCTGCCCATGTTTCTTTATAAAAAAAGAGAGAAAGGAATAGATTATCAATCTTTTTTTTTTCTTCTCTCGCCTCGTTTTATTAATACACTGTCACCGCACTGTCTTTGTTTTCGTTCCGTTTTATAATGATGTTGACGAGCTATCTTTAACTAATAGCTACGCACAATAACACGTATTCTTCTCATCTAATGGGAAGATTTCACCGAAATTGTTTTGCAGGATAAACCGCTGCGTTGTACAAACGCACACGACCCACCCCTCCCCCCCCCCCCCCCCCCCCCACCCGCCACCGCCACCACCACCGCCCCCACCACCACCACCTCCTCCACCACCCACCTCCTCCACCATCACCACACAAGCAGCAAACACATCCAACACGTTTAAATTTATAGATGCAATTATAAGGAGATAATTGCATCTATGACTCTTGCTGCGAAAGAGTAAAACCTTCCCTCTTCTTACATAGTTTCTTTTAGTGTGCATTGTCGATTCCCACTATCACATGTAGACTAACTTCTGACACAGGTGTTGTTAATATAATCGATATATAATTATAATTATTTCAACCTGCATTGTATCTGTTTCTCCAAAATAGTAATTTTTCCGCGTGCTATTGTACCAAATTATGGACGGGAGTTATGTGGAAAAAAAAGGAACACAAAAATGCCCTTCGACGCAATTGCAACGGCCATGCCCTGCTGTTAAATAGAATGACAAATTATTTTGTAATGAGCCAAACAAAGACGTCACGTTGTACAAAACAGCCGTGACATTTGACACGGTTACGGCAAAGCTTGAAGGTCTAAATAAATTGTAAAATGGCGGAAGAAAACGAAATGCGGATTGCAGTGGTTCCCTCACCTTTATTTGTGTCTGTGAAGCCAATTCTAGCTCTTTAACTTTTGTGCATCTGCTTCCACACAAATTGTTTTTACCCAATCAACTGTTGTTACTATCAATGTCCTGGTGAACGTAATCCCATTGCTCTGTCACACAGCAAGTGATTAGTGGTCGTTTGCTCGTGGCTATGAGTCATTAGGCAGTCCGTTGATATGTAGCCTACAGGACTTTCTTATTTTTAAAAATAAGAGTTTACGTTAAATGTCAGCTTAAATGGCTCATCAAATATCTACAGCTTATGTCAGCAATCTTGTGCAGACCCATGTGAAATTGGGTATGATAAGTGAGGTCCCCAACCCAAGTGGGGTCCCCGGACCCAAATGGGGGCTCGAACCCAAGTATGTCCCCGAACCCATGTGGGGCCCCGAGCCCAAATCGGGTCCTGAGCTCAAGTGGGCCCTGGAGCACAAGTGGGGTGTTTTCTTGTTATAAAAAACCATCTCGAACAGCATGAGAGTGTGCGCGCCGTGAAGCGCGAGATAGAAATAAAGAGACAAACGCAGAGGCCAATGGAAGTTCCGCCCAAAGAAACACCTGAAAAGTGGCGTTCCAAAATCCAAAAGTAACGGGTCCAGCGCTGCGAAAAGTACAGTGGGAGCTCCAGAGTGTCCAAATGCGAAGCTCTAAATAAAAGATTTAGGTCCCCCGACACTGGTCCCCACGTGGTGGAAGTCCCACAAGAACTCCATAGTGAGCGCAACGAGCTCAAGTGCGAGTCCCCCGAACCACGTGGGGTCCACGAACCCAAGCAATCAGGCGACCAGAACACAAAGAGTGAGCCATAGCCCAAGGTTTGCGTTATAACCTGCCTCGACACCGATTGTGATGAAGCTCGTGGAATTCCTTTTCTCTGCACTCAACTTCTGCATTTCAGAAGAATCCTTTTGCTTTTCCATGTGGGTGTCAGCCCTTGACATACTGTAGATCAGGGTTGAGCAGAACATACTGAGCATAAACGAAAAATCTCCGCCCTTGAATGTAAAGGAACTCAGTGTAACGATGAACATTGGCAATCTTTTATAAACGAGTGAAAAAGAAAGCTGAACCACGACACAGAATGTACACAACTATTCATAAGGCTGACATGAGCAAACCGCTATATTTCCCGGTTAGAATTTGGTATTCTGTGGCAACAAACACATATCAATCACACGTGTTGGTGTGCAACGCCCAGGATCCTAATTAAAAACATATGCAAAACTGTTTATTTAAGGTAGACCAAACCAGATGAGCATTTCGAAGCACCGCAAATCGTTTTTTTAATCCTTTTCGTTCTTCAAAACGCGACGCTCAATCGGCGCTTCAACTATACATGCAAGTGACCAAATCCCACGATTAATACGCATAAATATCAAACACACAACCACACACCACCTACACACCACCGCGTCACAATCTTTGTTGATGTCTACGGCGTATTCATTAGCGGATGGAAAAAAAAACGATCCGCTAACGACGGAATAAACACTTAAAATGCGCGTGACCGCTATCCGCCTTCAAAAGACACAGTCACACACTTCTATACTTCACACTTTACGTACGGCCTGCCAGTCGCGGCATCAGAAGTTGTCTTTTATGTTCGAGAATGTTGTTTAACGGCGTAATCTCCGCGCGGGAAACACCAAGCGCAGAGAATAAGGACCGTTCTACCGCTGGCCTCGAGGGAACCGGCGAATGAGAATAGCAAACGGAGCCCATTGGAGCGACGGGACGAGAAGGATTGTTCTAGAAGGAGCCGCTAATTGCGCTGCTCGCCGTCTAAAACGCTGTAGCGACGGGTATGGGAGGACCACGAGCTCGACGCGGCTCGTTCCCGTCTGGGGGAGTGGAGGTGTTCTCGCGTAGCGACGGGGCGTTATGTGGTAGAGCCACGGAGCTAGCGGAAACGCGGGCTCGTGTCTGCAGTGGCTGTGGAAATATCAGGATTAATAACACACAGCTGCAGCTGAAACAGCGCGTGTCACCACACACACTTACACACACACCACACACACACACACACACACCACACACACTTACACACACACACCACACACTTACACACACACACCACACACACTTACACACACACCACACACACACACACACACCACACACACTTACACACACACCACACACACTTACACACACACACCACACACACTTACACACACACCACACACCACACACACACACACACACACACACACACACACACACACACACAGTGACATGAGAGCACGTTTCTAATGTCACTGGATTTCTAGACTTACTGGCTAGGCTTGGTAAAGTCATCGTCATGATGCCTAACATGGGATATATTTGCAAACATATATTGACACGTGATTACGAGTCTTACACCCTAAGTCCTCCCATTCCAGATCTCCCTGCAGCGTGATTTATGATTTTTTAGCGAGCAAAGGTGGTGTGTGTGTGTAACATGTTGTGTACAGTGTGTACAGCTGCAAACAAACGATTGCTGTTGCTGCTTTTGGGGGACGATGTGGTTTTGAAAGGGTGGAGATGCTTTGGGCCAATCGTACCCGTAATAGCAGCTTTCACTTGGAGCCCGTCTGCTGGGGGCCCCCCCGAGATTGAGGGTCACACACACTCAGACGCATACACACACACACGCTCACACACACACACACACACACACACACACACACACACACACACACACACACACACACACGTGCACGGCATTACCCGTCGTTCCGCAAAACATTTCGACCAAAAGTGACCGTTGATCCCCTGACCTTTTTCCCCGTCATTTTTGCGGTTGTTATTTTATATTTGTACAAAAAGGGAAAAAAAATCGAAAAGGCTCTGGGGGGGGAAAACTCCCCCAAAAGACCCGAGAGATGGAGATGTTCTAAACTCCCACTCCCGCCCCAACCTCCCACTCGGCGCTCACCAGTAAGTCCCCACAGTCACTCTGGAAAAATACAATCAAATAAATAATAATAATAAAAACGTTTCCCCCGACACGTCTTCATTCCTGACGCAGGCGGATGAGACGACACGGAAGCCGCCGCGAAACGAAACGCGAGAGACTCTGTGCTTCGCCGTGGCATTTGCTCCTAGCCTCCGCAACAGGAACAAAAAAAATAAAAATAAAAACATGTTTAGGGCCTTGAACCGCTGCCTCCCTCGCCTGTTGCTAGGCTACACCAAGAGGGATGGAGGAGGAGGAGGGGGGAGGGGAGGGGGTGCGCGTATGTGTTGGGTGGGTAGTGGATTCCCGAAAAAGGAAAATGAACGACTCCCGCCCGAATAAGGAAAGAGAGGAGGAGGAGGAGGTGGAGGAGGAGAAGAGAGAGAGGAGGGAGGAGGAGAAGAGAGGAGGCTTTCCCCTCGTCAGTCGCTGTGCTTATCCAAAGAGGAGAAATCTAGCAGTGTCGTGGAACGCCGCGGTGCGTCAGGCCTGGGCGAGGAAAAAATGAAAGTGAGTATTTTTTACCATCCACAATGACGTACGGGCCCAGCTACGGCACGGTGGTGCATTAGTCTACTCCGTAGAAACACACCACACGAGCAAACGAAATACAACACGGCGTATTACTATTATTATCTCCTATTCCTTAACGTATTTCTTCACCAACCCCACCACTCCTCCCCCAGGAGCAGGAGTGTCTGGACAGAGAGCAGTGACTCCAGAAGAGCTGAGGCCTTATCCAAAGGCTGCAGCCAGGAAAAGATTGTATCCTAGCTGTATCCTCACTGACACCCCAGAGAAGGAGAGAATAGAGCAGGGAAAGGCAGCCAGCATGCAAAAGAAAAAAAAAGGCAACATCAAAACGACCCAGTGCACCCCAGCCCAGACCAGCCAAGCCTAGGGCATCCCAGTGCACTCCACCCCAGCTGGAAACGGCAGGCAGCAAGAAGAAGAGAAGACAGAAGAGAAAGAGACAGGAGGAGGAGTGTCCTATTGCGTTGTATTGTATTGTATTCTATTTCCCTATATGTTATACTCTGTTAGATTGTACTGTATTCTGTATCTGTATCTGTGTTATTAGCGTGTTTCTTTAAGTAGCCAGCTAGGGTTCAGGCTCATAGATATTGTGTATCTGAAACTATGGTGTGTACAGTTTTATGCTGTACTAGTGGTATGTGAGCCAAAAGAATGTACTCCTCGCACCTATTACACAGTATGTTCGTGTAGAGAGTGTGAGTGTGTGTGTGTGTGTGTGTATCTCCATTCCCACTTCCTGTACTGCAGCAGTACTTCCTGTCTGTGCGTAGAGAATCAGCCAAAAAAATAACCTCATCCTTGTTGCTGGGTAGATTTCTTTTTGCCGTCATTACCATTCTACTGTAATCCAATTAGCAAAGTCAATAGAAACGTGGTTGTCTTTGAATGCGGGGCGGCGGGGAAACGGTTGAAGGTCGAGGCAGCGAGAGGAGGATAACAAGATAACGGACGTCTTTCCAGATGCCGGCCGTGGAGGGAAAGCAGCCATTAAATATTCATGGCAAAAAAACAATGACCTACAAGAGTCCCCATCAGATGGCGGAGAGATGTCCAATTGACCGTGGTCTCTGCCTTTACTTGTTGCTATGGGTGTGCGTAAGTTTAGAGTTGTTATATATCGATGAGAATATTATATTATTTGTTATTTCCCATGATGCATTGCTCCTGTGCACTCCACAACGCCCTTCACCTGACATTATCCACACCGAACCCCCACCTGAAGCTAACCTAGCCTGCTGATACCCAAACCCAAAGTGCACCCGTTTAAAATGCTGAACGCTTAACAACAGACACACTAGGGGGAGGCTAGGGGGAGCTGGGGTGAGGAGGAGGTAGGGGAGGTTGGGGGAGGAGGAGGTGGGGTGAGGAGGAGATAGGGGGAGGCGTGGAGGAGGTAGGGGGAGGTGGGGTGAGGAGGTACCTGGGTGTGGATCTCCTCGTTGATGGAGCGCTTGGCCTCCTGTTTCTTCTTCACGGCCAGCAACTCGACCAGAGGCTTAATCGTCATACCCTGGTAGAGAGACACAAGAGACATAGGAGAGAGATGTCTTCCGCCCCCCAAAGGAAAAAAACTTATTGGCATTTTACAGTTTTGTAATTGTACAAAGTTAGTGATGGTCCGTTCCCTCTTTCCTGCTACGTTGTCCTGTTCATCCATGACCAACTAGCAGAGGAGGCTCACATCCATGTTCATTTCCACAACATGACACATCCTCAACTTCAGATTGTAAAGATCACCAGAATGACTTTTAGGGGACTTTCAATGACAAACTACGTTGCTTAGAATCACCGACACAGAATCATAAATGTAAGCGTCAAGATGGCCGACCAACCCCCCCCCCCCCTCCCCCCACCTGCTCATTGGACAACCTGCATCTACAATAACCAAGCTTCAAGACACCAGCTGAATGGGTTTCAGCTGTGACCAACCAGCGGTTCGAGTTGTAAACAGACGCTTCCACACACATGTGTATATAAATCACTACAAAACAATCACAACAGTCAAATCATTGTCCTCGCAGCATCTGTAGCTTTTCTAACGGGCTTCCTGGACGTCTGGTTACTTGGCGTAAGGAAACTTCCCACGTTTGTCGTGTGTGTGCGCGTGTGTGCGTGTGCGCGTGTTCGCACTCCCGTCAAACGCTGGCTGAGGTTTCTGGCGCTGTTTAAACACAAACACATTCTCTGCGTGCCGGCGGCCGCGTATAACTATCTCTCACCAGCCGTGACAGACAGCCGAGAAAGAGACAGGAGGAGGAGTCTTCATCAGATGAAGAGGATTGGTTTTGTTTGGTTTGTATGGAAACGTTCTCCAACAGCCGTTCAGGGGAGCTATGTGAGCAGTGTTGGATGTGCAACCAGTGGGCACACAAGCTCTGCTTAGTTGGAGTGCGCAGACCCTACATTTGCCATCACTGTAACTCAGATAGTGAATAACGTGCGTGTAGCCTAGTTGAGTAGGCCATTATTGTTTGGCATATTTGTTTTGTTCTTTATGTTGTTATATAGGCTGGCCTAAAGATGTGTTTCCTGTTTATGTTCCTGGCTCATTTTGTGTTAAGATGCATTAAGTTGTGTATTTGTCAATGCAATTAAACTTTCAAATTTAGTTCTGATTGCCTTCTTTTTAAGATTTTTCCCATTAAAATAACATTGTGACAACCAACCCCATAGTGTGTGACAACCATCCCCGTGATGGGGTTGGTTGTCACAATGTGTCAAAGTGTCTTTGATAGTTAATTACCTCTTTGTTACAATAAGTTGGAAAATGAGAGGGATACACATTTCAAGCCAAGACCTTAAGCTTCAATTTAATGTAGGAATGACTATTGAAAGATGTTTTGATGATGAGCAATTCACACTAGAGTAAAAAGTGTGACAACCAACCCCGTTCTCCCCTACTGTATATAATAATAATATTAATAATAATTTTCCACTGGGGACTTTACTTATTCTCTATTATTCTACCGAGATTTCTTTTGTTGTTATTATTTTGTCTTCATTTTCCAGAGATGGATAAGACAAGTAGCATGGATGCTACTGTGGTTTCGACTACTGTAGCTGAAGATTGTTGGACAGTACACCATGCTCGTGTTGTTATTCTGATCTAGGATTAGTGCTCTGTTCTGCCCACATTCTACCAGCTAGGGTTCTCATAGATATGGTGTGTACAGTTTTATGCTGTACTAGTGGTATGTGAGCCAAAAGAATGTACTCCTCGCACCTATTACACAGTATGTTCGTGTAGAGAGTGTGAGTGTGTGTGTGTGTGTGTGTATCTCCATTCCCACTTCCTGTACTGCAGCAGTACTTCCTGTCTGTGCGTAGAGAATCAGCCAAAAAAATAACCTCATCCTTGTTGCTGGGTAGATTTCTTTTTGCCGTCATTACCATTCTACTGTAATCCAATTAGCAAAGTCAATAGAAACGTGGTTGTCTTTGAATGCGGGGCGGCGGGGAAACGGTTGAAGGTCGAGGCAGCGAGAGGAGGATAACAAGATAACGGACGTCTTTCCAGATGCCGGCCGTGGAGGGAAAGCAGCCATTAAATATTCATGGCAAAAAAACAATGACCTACAAGAGTCCCCATCAGATGGCGGAGAGATGTCCAATTGACCGTGGTCTCTGCCTTTACTTGTTGCTATGGGTGTGCGTAAGTTTAGAGTTGATATATCGATGAGAATATTATATTATTTGTTATTTCCCATGATGCATTGCTCCTGTGCACTCCACAACGCCCTTCACCTGACATTATCCACACCGAACCCCCACCTGAAGCTAACCTAGCCTGCTGATACCCAAACCCAAAGTGCACCCGTTTAAAATGCTGAACGCTTAACAACAGACACACTAGGGGGAGGCTAGGGGGAGCTGGGGTGAGGAGGAGGTAGGGGAGGTTGGGGGAGGAGGAGGTGGGGTGAGGAGGAGATAGGGGGAGGCGTGGAGGAGGTAGGGGGAGGTGGGGTGAGGAGGTACCTGGGTGTGGATCTCCTCGTTGATGGAGCGCTTGGCCTCCTGTTTCTTCTTCACGGCCAGCAACTCGACCAGAGGCTTAATCGTCATACCCTGGTAGAGAGACACAAGAGACAGAGAGAGAGAGAGAGAGAGAGAGAGAGAGAGAGAGAGAGAGAGAGAGAGGAGAGAGAGGAGAGATGAGAGGAGAGAGAGAGAGAGAGAGAACCATCATGTGATCACTCAGCAGACACTGATCCAGAGTGACTAACAGGTGAGGCAGAGAACAACATGTTAACACACCACCACGCCACACACACACACACACACACACACACACACACACACACACACACACACACACACACACACACACACACACACACACACACACACACACACACACACACACACACACACACACACACACACACACACACACACACACAGAGCTAATAAACTGCAGAAGCACAGTGTCAGACAAACACTAATGGTAAACTTACTTATGTATGTATGTATGTATGTATGTATGTATGTATGTATGTATGTATGTATGTATGTAAACAATATCGCCTCCAGACGTGTATAAAGGGTAAACAGCGTGTTGGCGGTGCTGCCTGTATTTAGAGCTCTCATCTTTGAGTGTGTGTGTGTGTGTGTGTGTGTGTGTGTGTGTGTGTGTGTGGTGTGTGTGTGTGTGGGTGTGTGTGTGTGTGGTCCCTCGCCCGGCTGTCTGTCACGGCTGGTGAGAGATAGTTATACGCGGCCGCCGGCACGCAGAGAATGTGTTTGTGTTTAAACAGCGCCAGAAACCTCAGCCAGCGTTTGACGGGAGTGCGAACACGCGCACACGCACACAACGCGCACACACACGACAAACGTGGGAAGTTTCCTTACGCCAAGTAACCAGACGTCCAGGAAGCCCGTTAGAAAAGCTACAGATGCTGCGAGGACAATGATTTGACTGTTGTGATTGTTTTGTAGTGATTTATATACACATGTGTGTGGAAGCGTCTGTTTACAACTCGAACCGCTGGTTGGTCACAGCTGAAACCCATTCAGCTGGTGTCTTGAAGCTTGGTTATTGTAGATGCAGGTTGTCCAATGAGCAGGTGGGGGGAGGGGGGGGGGGGTTGGTCGGCCATCTTGACGCTTACATTTATGATTCTGTGTCGGTGATTCTAAGCAACGTAGTTTGTCATTGAAAGTCCCCTAAAAGTCATTCTGGTGATCTTTACAATCTGAAGTTGAGGATGTGTCATGTTGTGGAAATGAACATGGATGTGAGCCTCCTCTGCTAGTTGGTCATGGATGAACAGGACAACGTAGCAGGAAAGAGGGAACGGACCATCACTAACTTTGTACAATTACAAAACTGTAAAATGCCAATAGTTTTTGTAAAATGTTTTTTTCCTTTGGGGGGCGGAAGACAGTACCTGAACGAAGACAGTGAAGAAGATGACGGTAATGATGGCGGTGAGGAACATCTTCCTCATGGGGTACTGCTCCTGGTCCAGCAGGTAGCCCAGGGAGAAGGCGATTGCGCCCCGCAGACCCCCGTACGCGATGATGAACTGGTCCTTGGTGGTCAGCTTCACAATGCGGAACTTGTTGATGATGAAGGTGAGGCCCACAACACCTGGACGGGGGACACACACAGGGTTCAGATGGGTGCTGGGTGTGTGTTGTGTTTGTGTGTGTGTTGAGAAAGAAAGAAAGAAAGAAAGAAAGAGAAAGAAAGAAAGAGAAAAAAATAAAGAAAAAAAGAGACACTGGTACACAGTGTAAAACTCGGTATGAGACTTTGAAGGGTGGAGTTGAGTCGAGTTAATAGCATGCCTGTTAGCATGTTAGTGTGCCATCAGGCCCATATTTAAAAAAAAAATTATCTTTCAGATTTTAGCACCCTCTCGTTCCTTATATCGACCATCTGAGACCATAACTAATGCTCTTGAACCATCGCTGAGAGAAAACAAGAGTACACATCTCACGAGGAAGTAGGAACTGTGGTAACCAGACAAGCGGTTGTTATCTGATCATTTGATCCTCGGTTCAGATAGAGGCATCGGGACGGAGCGATCGCTGTGACGACACGTGGCGGAGGCGTGCTGTCTGGTGTGGAAACCGCCTGAGGCCCGTGTGACTTCCTCCCATTATGGCATCGACTTCCTCTTTTTCACGACATCAGAATCTCTGGACGTCGGCCCTCACCACATCTGAGGTCTGCCTCTACACTTCCATTTTATTTTCCATATTAAATGGTAAATGGATTTCATTTATATAGTGCTTTTATCCAAAGCGTGTGTGTGTGTGTGTGTGTGTGCGTGACATGCCTGTGTGCATATAACTGTGTGTGTGTGTGACGTGCCTGTGTGCGTATGACTGTGTGTGTGTGTGACGTGCCTGTGTGTGTATGACTGTGTGTGTGTGTGACATGTCTGTGTGCGTATGACTGTGTGTGTGACGTGCCTGTGTGCATATGACTGTGTGTGTGTGTGTGTGTGTGTGTGTGTGTGTGTCACACACACACACACACACACACAGGCTTCTAAAACTGCAGAAGCCACAGTGTTCAGAGCAGAAAACTACATGGTAAACTTCACTTAAATATGTATGTATGTATGTATGTATGTATGTATGTATGTATGTATGTATGTATGTATGTATGTATGTAAACAATATCGCCTCCAGACGTGTATAAAGGGTAAACAGCGTGTTGGCGGTGCTGCCTGTATTTAGAGCTCTCATCTTTGAGTGTGTGTGTGTGTGTGTGTGTGTGTGTGTGTGTGTGTGTGTGTGTGTGTGTGTGTGTGTGGGTGTGGGTGTGTGTGTGTGTGGTCCCTCGCCCGGCTGTCTGTCACGGCTGGTGAGAGATAGTTATACGCGGCCGCCGGCACGCAGAGAATGTGTTTGTGTTTAAACAGCGCCAGAAACCTCAGCCAGCGTTTGACGGGAGTGCGAACACGCGCACACGCACACACGCGCACACACACGACAAACGTGGGAAGTTTCCTTACGCCAAGTAACCAGACGTCCAGGAAGCCCGTTAGAAAAGCTACAGATGCTGCGAGGACAATGATTTGACTGTTGTGATTGTTTTGTAGTGATTTATATACACATGTGTGTGGAAGCGTCTGTTTACAACTCGAACCGCTGGTTGGTCACAGCTGAAACCCATTCAGCTGGTGTCTTGAAGCTTGGTTATTGTAGATGCAGGTTGTCCAATGAGCAGGTGGGGGGAGGGGGGGGGGGGGTTGGTCGGCCATCTTGACGCTTACATTTATGATTCTGTGTCGGTGATTCTAAGCAACGTAGTTTGTCATTGAAAGTCCCCTAAAAGTCATTCTGGTGATCTTTACAATCTGAAGTTGAGGATGTGTCATGTTGTGGAAATGAACATGGATGTGAGCCTCCTCTGCTAGTTGGTCATGGATGAACAGGACAACGTAGCAGGAAAGAGGGAACGGACCATCACTAACTTTGTACAATTACAAAACTGTAAAATGCCAATAGTTTTTTTTAAACGCCAATTGTTTTTGTAAAATGCATTTTTTTTCCTTTGGGGGGCGGAAGACTACCTCTTTTTTTTTCTGG
>PIJE02000201.1:348977-359260 GCA_002895965.2 Coryphaenoides rupestris
ACCTGAGTTTATTAATTCCAGTCGTGGTCAAACTCCACCCCAATAGGGAGTGTGCCACATATATTATATAAGATATATATATATATACACTCACCAGCCACTTTATTAGGTACACCTTGCTAGTACCGGGTTGGACCCCCTTTTGCCTTCAGAACTGCCTTAATTCTTCATGGCATAGATTCAACAAGGTGCTGGAAACATTCCTCAGCGATTTTGGTTCATATTGGCATGATAGCATCACAGAGTTGCTGCAGATTTGTCGGCTGCACATCCATGATGCGAATCTCCCGTTCCACCACATCCCAAAGGTGCTCTATTGCAGTGTTTCTCAACTGGTCTGGCTTCGGGACCCACCATCACCCCTTAATGACAAGCCGCGACCCAAATCGAGGAAAACTTTCAGCTTCATAAACTTATTTAATGAAAAGATGGTGCAGTTTGAACCTGTCAGCTTGTCATGCTCATTAAATCACCGTTCTTCCCCATTCTGATGCTCGGTTTGAATCTCAGCAGATCGTCTTGACCATGTCTACATGCCTAAATGCATTGAGTTGCTGCCATGTGATTGGCTGATTAGATATTTGCGTTAATGAGCAGTTGAACAGGTGTACCGAATAAAGTGGCCGGTGAGTGTATGTGTGTATGGTACACATGTGGGGGCCGACCCGGTATTTTGAGTTTTCTTATGAATGTACTTTTAATTTGTTGCAGTTGCATTTGATAACGAATGCGCTGTACTGTACCGACCACAGGCTTCTAATGAATTGTACATGAAACCAGGAAATGATACCAAGAGAGTGAACAGGTGCTGTGTTCCCATTGGTTCTCTTGTTCCCTATATAGTGCACTGCTTAATACCCATAATGCACCAAAAAGTAGTGTGCAACTGATGACACTTCCAGTATTCCTGCACTATAATACCACTACGCACAGCCATTTTAATTGTCATCGGACGCATTCAATAGAGATGGCCTTTATGCAAATGAGACATCTAACACATCTAACACCACTGACCTATGATCCTGCCGACAAGGCAGAGGATAACGGTGACGGTGACGAAGGTCCAGTTCCAGGAGTGCGGCCCGTCCACGGTGGCCACGCCCAGGAAGATGAAGATCAGGGTCTCACTGACAGAGCTCCACATCTTCAGGAAGTACTTGATGGTGGTGTGGGACTTGTGGGAGATGTTGGCCTCCACGTAGGGCCGCATGACCGCGCCGCACGCTATCAACCTGCAGGGGGCGGGAGGGGTTACAGGGTCAGAACAGCCTTATGATGCCATTAACCCTGGAGGGGAGGGAGGGGTTACAGGGTCAGAACAGCCTTATGATGCCATTAACCCTGGAGGGGAGGGAGGGGTTACAGGGTCAGAACAGCCTTATGATGCCATCAACCCTGGAGGGGAGGGAGGTGTTACAGGGTCAGAACAGACTTATGATGCCATCAACCCTGGAGGGGAGGGAGGTGTTACAGGGTCAGAACAGACTTATGATGCCATCAACCCTGGAGGGGAGGGAGGGGTTACAGGGTCAGAACAGCCTTATGATGCCATCAACCCTGGAGGGGAGGGAGGGGTTACAGGGTCAGAACAGCCTTATGATGCCATCAACCCTGGAGGGGAGGGAGGGGTTACAGGGTCAGAACAGCCATATGATGCCATCAACCCTGGAGGGGAGGGAGGGGTTACAGGGTTAGAACAGCCACATGATGCTATCGACCCTGGAGGGGAGGGAGGGGTTACAAGTTAGGAACAGCCGCATGAAGCCATCAACCCTGGAGGCGAGGGAGGGGTTACAGGGTCAGAACAGCCTTATGATGCTGTCAACCTGCAGGGGAGGGGAGGGGTTCACAGTCACAAGGAGCCTCATGACGCCATCATCCTGGAGGGCTGAATTAAGTTAATTCAGTTCTTTAAAAAATTATTAAAATTATTATTATTAAAATTATACTAGATACTAGATACTATATTTAAGATACTATACTAGATTTTTGGATGACATTGACTTGAATGTTTATGCTTCATGTTTAGATTACGCTCCTGATTTGGTTGGGTAAAGGAAATGAAATTTGTATCTTGAATCTTGCAGTTATTCTATCACGTATAGAATATGTTGATATGTACATGTTTCCTCCCTTTTGCTGGGATGGCATGCAAACAGCAGTGTGCAAACGACAAACTCCAATTTCAAACGGCTGTGCCATCATTTGAATGTCAATTGGAGGGTTGTTGGATGCAAATTTGAAGAAACCAATTGCCTCGTTTTTCCAGGGCAAGTCTCCCCATGGAAACCTGGGCTATTTGGTACCTTCCAATTTGCATATGGTTATAATTGAACAACCTTATTCTCGCTCTGATCTCTTCATGTGTCTCGTGTCCAGCATTTATTTCTTTAATTAAATGAAATTAACATGAAATGAAAATGTTAACGTTTCCCCTTATTTTCACAACAGAGGTGACATCATACAGGAAGTGGGGGGAGGGGGTGGTGAGGGTGTGTTAAAGTGAACTCCTGCGTTTCTCACAGGGTCGTGGGCGCCACTGAGAGGTCAGAGCTCAGTCTGAAACAAAAGGCTCCAGTTCCACAGCATTGAGTTGGGACACCGGACCACTACACTACGTCCTTGTCTGGTGTCTAGACCATGGGTGTGGGGAGACACTGCGGACTGCTCTGCCCTCGCCATGGCAACAGAGGATCCAAAATGGCCGTCACAAAGTCAAGTCATTCTTCTGGTGAGGAGTCTGTGTGTTCCCTGGGACCTGGCTCTCTCACCCACCCACCCCGCCCCCAGAACATCCAGCAGTACGAGGAGACGTGGGCCTCCGCCACCCATAACTCACGGGGGGCCGTGAGGCGCAGAAGATATAAAGCAGCGGGTGTGGGTGCGTAGCCACGTCAGGCAGACAGGCAGGACAGCACACGGAAAGACAGGCCAGTGTGACCAGACAACCTAGTCACACTGGACTAGCTAACCCTAACCCGCCAATATCTAACCCAATACCCTCACTTAACCATCTCTCACCAAGACCTAAACTTAACCATCTCTAACCTAAGAAACATCTCTAACCTTATATCGAATTGAATTAATTTTATCCCTAAATTCACAATCATAATAATTTTCATCTTTACACATGAACATAATCAGCTCCCAAAATTAACCACCCTAATAACAACCCATTCTCCAACACTAGAACAAACCATTTCCGACACCTCATTGGATGACACCTCCAGGAAATAGACGGTAAGGCTCTACCCAGCATTCCACATCACTGACTCAGGCCTGCGCCTGCACCACCTCCTTCTCACCAGCGGGGGGCAGTGTTCAGGATGCAGCCTGACCTTGGAACACAAGTGTTCCCTGGGACCTGGCTCCCTCACCCACCCACCCCGCCCCCAGAACATCCAGCAGTACGAGGAGACGAGGGCCTCCACCACCCATAACTCACGGGGGGCCGTCAGGCGCAGAAGATATAAAGCAGTGGGAGGGGGGAAGGGGTGGGTGGGTGCGTAGCCACGTCAGGGTGCTGGAGGAGGGGGTGTAATATACAGGCTAGTATAGCGACAAGCAGGCGGGATGAGAGGATTCTTCACATGCCTGGTTACACCGAGACCACCCCCCACCCCTAGACCTGACGAGATACTGACCCCCCTGCCCGCTCCCCCCTCCCTGCCCCGGTATTAGCATAGCCCTGAATCACAGTTACAGTCTCCAAGGGATTCACAGGCCCCGCATTACAACAGTATATTCACACAACACCCCCCCAGATCTTCTCCTCTCTCCTTCTCGTCATCTCCTATCTCTCGTCTCTTCTCTCCTCTCTCTTCTCTCCTTCTCTCCTCTCCTCTCTCTCTCCTCCTCTCTCTCTCTCTCTCTCGCTCTCCTCTCTCTCTCTCTCTCTCTCTCTCTCTCTCTCTCCTCTCTCTCTCTCATCTCCTCTCTCTTCTCTCTCTCTCCTCTCCTCTCTCTCCTCTCTCGGTTGTCTCCTCTCTCTCTCCCGCTCCCTCCCCCCAAACCCAGAGGGAAGAGACCTTGAGAAGGAACACACAAGAGGGATCCCTGACATTCTGGACCTTGGTTCCCCCCCGCTAGGAAGTGACCCCCACCCCGTGCTTACATTTACAGTAAACATTTTGTCATCCGTCCCCGACAGCTCGTATCCACGGCCACTTCGAGACTCGGGCCGGGAACGAAAGCGCTCGGCCTGGGGGATGGATGCTCAGCTGTGAAAGGGTTACCACGGCGACAACAAGACACAGAGGAAGTTGGAAACACGGTCCCAATAAGAGGTGGCTTTTGGGGATGTCTTTATGTCTGTCCAGAAGTCTGTCTGCCTGTCATTCCGTCTGCCTGTCTGCCTGTCTCTCTCACTGCAGATGTTTTCCTGTCTGTCTGTTCTTCCATCTCTCTCAAGGTGCGGTCCTGTCCGAGTTCCCGTCCCTCTGCAGGTCTGTCCGTCTACCTGTCTGTCTACCACCTGTCTCTGTCATGGTGCGGGTGTCTATCTATCTATATGTGTATGTCAATCTCTATCTACCTATATCTCCGTCTGTCCGTCTGTCTGTGTCTCTGCGTCTACCCGTCGCTCTCTCCAGGGTGAGAAGTGTGTGATAGAATTCCAACGTTTGTGCCCCACCCCCTTCCCTCTCCGCCCCGGCTGGTACTCACGCCATGATGCCGGACAGGTGGAACATCTCGGCCGACAGGTAGGCCATGTAGCTGTAGACGAAGACGAAGAGCGGCTCGATGACGCGCGTGTGCGAGGTGAATCGCGACGTGAACGCGGCCAGGATGCCATAGATGGCGCCCACCAGGACTCCGCCCACCGCTACCACTAAGAAGCAGATCACACCCAGCACGGCATCCAGCACCGTCACTGTGCCGATGCCAGAGTATTCGTCAAAGAGGTGGTACAACACCTGATGGAGACGGAGAGACAAAGAGACAGAGAGAGACAGACAGAGACAGAGAGACATTTATCCTGCGCATGATATTTCCATTCTAAGCACAATATGTTATTTGCTTTGGCAATCTAAACGTACGTTTCTTATGTCAATAATTAAAACACCCTAATTAAAACATCCTGTTTTCATTCTATTTGCTCTTTCCATTTGAAGCCAAATATAAAAAGCTTTTTCCCTCCCACCGTCCGTCTCCCAAACAGCACAAGCAGTTCAACGTAAGCACTGGCGTCAACCTGCCAAGGACTCAATTATAAAGGAGAAGCATTTCTCTTCGTAAACAAACCCAGCTGCTACTGGCTGAAGCTGAAGCTGCATTCAAATGCGTTTAAAATAGAGATGAAAGCATGACTGTGCAGGACGCCACCAGGGTTTCCCCTGCATGCGCCCAGCCATGGCACAGCGCCATCGCTGTAAGACTAGCGCCACTGCAATCAGCCATGCCAAAATATATATAGATTTACTTATTTATTTGGAATTAAAAATTATGTTGGGCTCCCCAAATGTTATTTGTTTCATCTTAAAAAAAAACATATCACATGTGCCCCTTACTGCATCGCCCTCAATTGTTACGTTGTCATTATTGTCAGTGGAGAAATATTGTGGAAAAATACTGACATAGAAGAATAAAAAGATGCATGATGATACTGTAGGTGGCATGAGCTCATGAATAGCTTTCGATGAAAATGTCTATACTTTCTACACTTCATAATAGAAAGTAGCCTCCATATATTTGATGGTGCACCACAGAAGCAACAGCATTATGAAACCCAGATGGTGGGATGGCTACACATTGCAGACTGAAAACATGAATGCCCCCCAAAAAAATGGTATTTCTTGTTATGTTACATTGTGTGAGATTTCCTTTGCTGTTTCTGGAATGCCCCAGCGGCAGAACCCTACTGGAATTGGTGAGACCTCTCTGGCAGCTCTCTGCACGCATCAGCACCTCAGTACATTTAAACGAACGCTAATATTTATAACTACAGTATCTTCTATGACACGCTCAAAGCAACCTCAGCGTCACCCATATATATATATATATATATACATACAGTTGTGGTCAAAAGTTTACATACACTTGTAAAGAACATGAATGTCATGGCAGTCCAGAGTTTCCACAACTCTTATTTTTCTGTGATAGAGTGATTGGAGCACATACTTCTTTGTCACAAAAAACATTCATGAAGTTTGGTTCTTTTATGAATTTGTTATGGGTCTACTGAAGATGTGACCAAATCTGCTGGGTCAAAAATATACACACAGCAACATGAATGATCAATTTAGTTGATGTAGAAAGTTGTGTCAATCAAATTAGCTTTGTGGCCTCTTAACTTCTTGTGAGTGATTATGATTGACTACAGCTGGTGACTTCTCTGAGCACGGATCTGAAAAAGCGGATCATTGACTTGAACAAGTCAGGAAAGTCACTTGGAGCAATTTCAAAGCAGCTACAGGTCCCGAGATCAACTGTGCAAACAATTGTTCGTAAGTATAAATATATTTGGAGGAGAGAAGGTGAGGCCTTTAACCCCAGGAACACCATGCCTACCGTCAAGCATGGTGGTGGTAGTATTATGCTCTGGGCCTGTTTTGCTGCCAATGGAACTGGTGCTTTACAGAAAGTAAATGGAATAACGAAGGAGGATTACCTCCAAATTCTTCAGGACAACCTAAAATCATCAGCCAGAAGGTTGGGTCTTGGGCACAGTTGAGTGTTCCAACAGGACAATGACCCCAAACACACATCAAAAGTGGTAAAGGAATGGCTAAATCAGGCTAGAATTAGGGTTTTAGAATGGTCTTCCAAAAGTCCTGACTTAAACCCCATCGAGAACATGTGGACAGTGCTGAAGAAACAAGTCCATGTCAGAAAGCCAACAAATGTAGCTGAACTGCACTGATTCTGTCAAGAGGAGTGGTCAAACATTCAACCAGAAGCTTGTGGATGGCTACCAAAAGCGCCTAATTGAGGTGAAAATGGCCAAGGGACATGTAACCAAATATTAGCATTACTGGATGTATATTTTTGACCCAGCTGATTTGGTCACATTTTCAGTAGACCCATAATAAATTTATAAAAGAACCGAACTTCATGAATGTTTTTTGTGACAAAGAAGTATGTGCTCCAATCACTCTATCACAGACAAATAAGTGTTGTAGAAATTATTGGAAACTCTGGACTGCCATGATATATTCTTTACAAGTGTATGTAAACCTTTGACCACAACTGTGTGTGTGTGTGTCTGTGTGTGTGTGTGTATATATATATATATATATATATATATATATATAGAGAGAGATATAGAGAGAGAGAGAGATATATATATAGAGAGAGAGAGAGACAGCACGAAGGAGAGAAAATGAGAGGGGGGAGAGAGACAGAGAGGGACAGAGAGACAGAGAGAGAGCGAGGGTAGAGAGGGAGGGAACGAGCGAGCTAATGGAGAGAGAAAGTGATTAAGAGACAAAAAACTAACAAAAATGACAAAAGAGAGAGAGAGAGAGAGACCCAAAACCGTAGGGTCAGACAGGGATGCAGCTTGAGCCCAACCCTCTTCAATATATACATCAATGAATGCAAAATCTCTAGCTAATCTCTAACAATCTGAGGCACCTGGCATCTCCCTAGGAGACACACAAGTCAAACACCTCCTGTTTGCAGATGAGCTGGTGCTGCTGTCTCCAACCAAAGAAGGACTACAACAGCACCTTGATCTATTACACAAATTCTCCCAGACCTGGGCCCTGACAGTAAATCTAACCAAGACAAAAATAATGCTGTTCCAAAAAAGACCCAGCCTCCAGCAACACAAATATTAATTCTTTCTCGATACAACTCCCTTAGAGGATACAAAGAATTATACCTACCTTGGCCTAAACATTAGCAACTTCAACAAAGCTGTAAACGACCTGAGAGACAAGGCAAGAAGGGCTTTTTATGCCATAAAAAGAAACATCAACTTAGACATCCCAATAAAAATATGGCTCAAAATACTAGACTCAGTTATCGAACCCATTTCCCTTTACGGTTGCGAGATCTGGGGTCCACTTGCAAACCAAGATTTTACTAAATGGGACAAACATCAAATTGAAACGCTGCATGCAGAGTTCTGCAAATCCATTCTCCACACCCAACGGAAAACACCCAACAATGCATGCAGAGCAGAATTAGGACGATACCCACTAATAATACAAATTCAAAAGAGGGCATTCAAATTTCATAACCACCTAAAAGACAGTGAGCCCGACACGCTCCATAACAAAGCCCTCATCCACAGAGAGACTCTAGAGCAATGCCCCCTCGGCCAGCTGGTTCTGGGACTCTATTCACAAAACCAAGCAGAGCCACCAGACAGAAACCCCATCAGAATAAACCAAATTATAAGAAAACAAAAAAAACTACCTCACACACTGGAAAGAATCAACCAAAAAACAGAGTAAATTAGAATGCTATTTGGCCCTAAACAGACAATACACAACGGCAGAATACCTGAGCACTGTGACCGATCCCAAACTCAGGACATCCTTGACTAGATACAGACTCAGCGAGCACAGCCTCGCCGTGGAGAGAGGCCTCCACCGGCAGACCTGGCTACCAAGAGAAGACAGACTCTGTACCCACTGCACCCAACAGGAGGTGGAAACCGAGCTACACTTCCTAACAACCTGTCACCTATACCAAGACATTAGAGATACATACTTCCCACAGATCTCAAACACCCAAAAGAATTTTGAAAACTTAACAAACAACCAAAAACTTCCATATCTGCTGGGCGAGGTACAGGAATGTGCAAACACAGCAGCAAGATTCGTGAGCTGGAGAAGGACTGTCAATCACCTGTCAATGCCACTTTATTATTATCATCATTATTTTAATTTGTCTTTTTGTATTATTATATATATTTTATATATATATATCTTTTTTTTTTTTGTGTAAAAACATTTTTTAATTTTTCTCTTCTTTTTATGTCTTATTTTTGTATTTTTTTTTACTTTTACTGTATATATTTAGTTCTATATAAATATACTTTTTATTTACCACTCGCTAGAGAGAGAGAGAGAGAGAGAGAGAGAGAGAGAGAGAGAGAGAGAGAGAGAGAGAGAGAGAGAGAGAGAGCGAGGGGGGAGAGAGAGAGAGAGAGAGAGAGAGAGAGAGAGGAGAGAGGCAGGGGGTGGGCGGGGGGGAACTGTAGATACACACGTTTAATCATTTATGAGTGACTCCTAAATCAACCTGCAAGGAGCCTGTGGGCAGTAGGAGGTGGTGGCGGCGTGGAGGGAGTTAACACAGCCGGCTCCCACGCAGCAGCCAGACGCTTCATTAAAGCTATAGTTAGGCCTCTGGAGAGGAAGCATGACGCACGACACACCAGCAGTGCCCGTCACAAGCAATTAGCCCAGGGGAGGAGAAGGAGGAGTAGGAGGACAGTCTAGTGGCTAGCGTGTTGTGGTCCACTCCCCCAGCCCAGAGCTTCTAGGTCCATCCATCCATCCTCGTCTGCTTATCTAGGGCCGGGTCGCGGTGGCAGCCGGCTAAGCAGGGCCCCCCAGGCTTCCTTCTCCCCAGCCACACTCTCCAGTTCCACCTGGGAGATCTCGAGGCGTTCCCAGGCCAGATGAGATATATAATCCCTCCAGCGGGTTCTGGGTCTTCCCCGGGGTCTCCTCCCAGTTGGACGTGCCCGGAAAACCTCTAAGGGGAGGCGCTCGGGGGGCATCGTAATCAGATGCCCGAACCACCTCAGCTGACTCCTTTCGACACGGAGGAGCAGCGGCTCTACTCTGAGCTCCCTCCGGATATCTGAGCTCCTCACTCTAAGGCTGAGCCCAGCCACACTGAGGAGGAAACTCATTTTGGCTGGACATGTAAATTGAGAGCTTCGCCTTCCGGCTCAGACGCTGCACCAATCCGTCTGTCCATCTCCCGCTCCATTTTGCCCTCACTCGTGAACAAGACCCTGAGATATTTGAACTCCTTCGCTTGAGGCAGCAACTCATTCCCAACCCGGAGGGAACACTCCACCATTTTCCGGCAGAGAACCATGGCCTCAGACTTGGAGGTGCTGAGTCGCATCCCGACCGCTTCACACTCGGCTGCAAACCACCCCAGTGCATGCTGGAGGTCACGGTCTGATGTAGCCAACAGAACCACATCATCTGCAAAGAGCAGAGATGCAATTCTGAGGTCCCCAAACCGGACACTCTCCTCACCTCGGCTGCGCCTTGAGATTCTGTCCGTGAAGATCACGAACAGAACCGGTGACAAGGGGCAACCTTGGCGGAGTCCAACACCCACTGAGAACGTGCTTGACTCTGTGCTGA
>PIJE02000201.1:359285-389285 GCA_002895965.2 Coryphaenoides rupestris
AAAAAAAGAGAGAGATCGGACAATTTGGAGGCTCGTCCGGGATTGCTAACTTGAAGTCTTCTTTTCAGTCTAGTCTTGCAGGAGAACCGTAGGCCGTGCTTGGGTCCCGGAGCTCACCTCCTGTGACTGTACAGCATACTGGAGTGAAGACGAGGGTGCCTGGGGAAGATGGACTGAGGATATCTCGATAAAGATCCTGGGAGACAACGGCGATGAGATCATACTTGTGCGAATTAAGAATCGCTATTTTTAGGAAAATAGTGGGCAAAGGCTGACCCGGGGCTGGAACAGGTACAAAAGTACGAAGACTTGCTTAATATCGCGAAAGGACTACGGGTTTATATATAGTTTTGGAACATTAATCAAATAAAGATGGGTAATCCGTAGGTTAGGATTGAGGTAGCCAGTACGGTAAAGCGAGCGGGTATCCGATGGAAAATGGAAAACAAGAAAGTGAACCGTACCGGGAATTGAGTACTGCGAGCCTTGATAACTAATAGAAGATAACTAAATATATAGTAAACATAAAAGCGCTCAAGAGAAATAAATTATAATAGGAGGGTATAATAATAATAAAATAATTAATAATACAATTATTAATGATAAAATAATTAGTAGGTGCCGATCTAATGGATAGAATCGGGAGTAACGGGGCCTAAGCCGAGGTTTTAATACATTTGCGGAGGAAGGACACTGGTGAAATGGCATAGAAAGGTTTATCAAATATGGAGGAAATAGGGTTTTCCAGAAAATTGGGAGTTTATGTTTGGCAGAAACTATGAGATTGATATTAGAGGAATTGTTAATTAGAGTCGAAAGGAAAAGAAAGTGTGAAAAACGTGTTGGCATACTGCATTCATCATTCTGGGATAAAGACAGGGTGAGTTGAAAAAAAAAAATTTTAAGTAATATAAAAAAATTTTTCTGTTTATAATGATGGGACAAGCGATGTGTAGAGAGTGTTTAGGGAAGTTTATCTGTTCTGTCTCTTTACCCGAAACTAACAGTAACTGGACTTGAACCTCGACTTCCCAGCTTGCGATGTGCTCACTGTCCGCCGCCTGCCGCTCAAGCCATGCACCAGCTAAGGCAGACACCAGCAGCAAGCAGCACTCCAAGCCCGTCGCCCCGACATTTGGCACGGAGGCAACACACCCACACAGCAGGATGAGCTAACGCCGCATGCCGACGCATACACGGCCGATCAACGCTGCCAGCTGCTTACACACCAAACCAAAGCGTTCAGCAGTCGCGCGGGTCGAATCGAACGGGCTCAGATGACACAAACGTGAAAGACGGGAAAGGATGGACAGTTTCCCCCATGATTCAAGTTCCTGATTACCCGGCAGGACACCGGCAGCCCCAGCATCCGTAAAGTCTTGCCGAACCCCGTCCGTTGCGGGGGGAAGAATCGCGTTCGCGCACGCGCGATCGCTGAAATGGTCCAGCAACGCGAACTATCCATCAGAGAAGTGGGTCAAGTCTGTGTGAGCCGACTAGGTTTGTGATGGGGTCGCATGCAGGGCGACAGGCCTGCAAGAGACCAGACTCCGTACGAGGCGCCATCGCGACGCTCTAGACGGGTGGGATGAAAGTTTATCGGTGGTTGTAAAGAGACATTGTGTTGGCAGGCGTACCGCCAGACTTGCTGTGATAGTGAGTCACGCCAGTCACGCAGGAGATCTGAGAGAGAAACATGAACAAGAACGGACAGAGAGAAGCGGGAGCTACAAAGCTTCAATTCGCCCAACTAGAAGCGCTGACAAACCCCGCGCCTACCCGCCAATACAGAAATAAAAAAACGCGGGACACTCAGGTCGAGGACTTGGGAACCCAGAGAGCTGATGTGGAGCTGAATGCCCGAGGGGCGGAGGTGGACGGATGCATTTGCATGGAGGTGTAGGGGAGCTGGTCCGGTCCAAGAAGGTCGTATGAGCACTGACACACACACACCACACACACACACCACAAACAAAAGGGAAAATAGGGATGAGATCTAATGTGTTGCTTAGGACTGAGTGTTATTTGCACCGACAGGCCTCACGATCACCTGATGCAAGCCCGACGATCCAAGTGTACTCGGGTGCGATACACGCGCCAGAGTATTCTTATACGTGGGACTTGTTGACAGAGAGATCAGGGGAACAGCTGACATACTGATAGGAGATGCACATCACTGCATGCAGGGTCAGCCAGAGGTACAATATGTGCCCACAAATGATTTGCATATTACTGCCAGAATATCTTATGAGGGGCGGTTACCAGAATTTGAAGAATTATGGTTTAATGGGGCGAATACAACGCCAACGTTAAAGGGGGACGTTTGCTTTGGAATGAGAAATTTAGCATGTTAAAAGTGTCCTCCCGTGAGGAAGTTGAAAGGTTTTATGGGGTTGCTGGAGCAGAACCACATGGGTCCCTGGCAAAAACCCCCGACATGACATGATCTGAACTGGGGTCATGACTGTCAGGGGGGGACACACATGTTATTGGAGAGCAAATGGCCCAGAGTGACAATACACCCAATGGGCGACAGCAGGGAGGAGTTTATACTTCCACAGATGATGTTGGAGGACCACGATTGGCTGGGGTCCCGTCCAACCTGTGGACTAGGAATAAATATGACGTGGGCCGCATAAAAGATGTGGAGCCCCTAGTGGTGACTCCCAAAATCTGCTTACAGGAAAAGGCAACCCCAGTACAGGTTACGCCAAGAGGCAATTGATGGTATTACACCTGAGTTCAACTCATTGTTGGATGCCAGTGTGATAGTTCCGTGTCCAAATTCACCATGTAATATCCCAATATTCCCTTTGGAAAAGGCATCCGTTGCAGGACAAACTCATGGTTTGGTTTGTCCAAAATTTGAAAAAGGTGAATGATGCAGTGCATCCAAGAACACCCATTGTACCAGATCTGCACACCCTATTAACACAGGTACCTGGGAAAAGCAAATGGTTTACAGTCGACTTAACAAACACGTTCTTTAACATACCGGTGGATCCAGCAAGCCAAAATTGGTTTGCTTTTTAAATTTATGGGAAATCGTATACGTGGACTAGAATGCCACAGGATTATTGTGAATCACTAACTATATTTTCCGCAGCGCTGCATTACAATTTGGCTCATCTAATCCTCCCGGGGGGAAGCACACTAATTTAGTATATAGATGACCTCCTGGTGTGTTCTCCAGACCCTAAAGTGTGTGAACAGGACACCATTATGTTGTTAAGGTAATTAGCCAGCCAGGGCCACAAGGCCAGTTTAGCTAAACGACAGTTTGTAACACAAAAGGTACAATTCCTGAGCCACATTCCCACACCAGGTGGCAGATCCCTTAGAGAGGACAGGATAGAATAAATCCAAGCAAACCTTATTACAAAGGAACAAATTATAGGATTCTTAGGAATGACGGGCTACTGCAGACAGTGGATACCCGATTATGCAAATTTAGTACAGCCACTCCAAGACGTCACACATGGCCACGACTTGACCCCGACTGACTCCGTGACATGGACACCAGCAGCAGATGCTGTGTTCACATGACTTAAATGAAAACCTTATGACCCTGACTACTTCAGGTCTACCAGACCATACAACCCTTCACACAGACGGTGGGGGAACAAGATGGGTATATGACATCAGTACTACTACAGAGGCATAGGGGCAAGTTGCGTCCTATTGCCTATTTTTCATCCAAGCTAGACCCAGTGGCAGCTGGGTTACCACACTGTATGAAGGCAGTGGCAGCGGCGGCAATGGTGGTTGCCGCCAGTAGGGGGCTAGTGGGTTACATGCTCTATTTAGTAGTCATATTACTCTCTTTATGGAACTCATCACCTGTTTCAAAAGTGACAATTCACTTGTTGTTTCAAGACCACAGAGACAATGATGATGAATGTGCTTGTGACTGACCCTTCTGGATATCCACTTCCTGACATTAGAATTGAACATGAACCATTACGCTGATCTCAAATGTATGATTGTTATTTCTATAAAAATTACTTTTTGGTTTTATGTGTGTTTACACATGACAATTCATGGCAAGTCATGCCTCATTAGAAGACATAAAGTTATATATACTGTATATAAATATATTTTGTATTCATATTTATCATCTGTTGTAACGTTATGGTGAGAAAAACTCAAATTATTTCAAGACTTCCGGAAGCATGCCAATGCTTTGACTTTGAGTTTGACTTCGTGAAACCTCTCCTGTACTGTACAGCAGGAGAATATATGGGAGGATGGGACTGAAGCAAAGACGGAAGCAGAATCATTTCATCATCAGAAGAACTGCTGGACACCGGCCACCGATACACAGAGATGAGGGGGGGGGGAGAAGGATAAGAGAGAGAGAGGTGGGGGTGCGGGGGAGAGCGGAGGGAGGAGAGCATGAGCGAGGGGAGGGAGAGAAAAACACAAGATGGCCAGAGAGAGAGAGAGCATCTAAAAATAAGATCGAGAGGAGAAGGCGAGGGAACGTGAGAGGGCGAGGAAGAACTAAACAAGAGAAGGTGGAAAGAGAGAGAGAGTTAATAGTCATACCCTGGTCGAGAGACAACACAGAGTCATAGTCGGGAGAGGTGGTACTATAGTGCATATAGTACTATACTGCACACATAGTGTGTGTGTGTGTGTGTGTGTGTGTGTGTGTGTGTGTGTGTGTGTGTGTGTGTGTGTGTGTGTGTGTGTGTGTGTGTGTGTGTGTGACAGAGAGCACAAGAGAGGGACAAAATCAAAGTGGACAAGCCCCCCCCCCACCCCCGAGTTCCTTCTCCACCAGCTCCTCCCCTCCACCCCTCTCCTCCTCCCCCAGCCACTCCCCCAGCCCCTCCCCCCCTCCTCACCACGGTGACCGCGTCGTTGAGCAGCGACTCGCCGAACACCAGGATGTGCAGCAGCTCGTTGATGTGGATCTCCTCGAAGACGGCCAGCACCGCCACCGGGTCCACCGCCGACACGATGGAGCCAAACAGCAGGCAGGGCAGCAGCTCCAGGTTGTTGAGGTCCGACGGGTAACCCGGCTGGATCTGGCACACAGCGTACAGCAGGCCGCCCACGAAGAAGGCGTTCCACAGTGTGCCCACCACGGCAAACATCAGGATGGTGCCCAGGTTCTCCATGAAGGGGCGGATGGGCAGGAAGTAGCCGGCGTCCAGGATGATGGGCGGCAGCAGACACAGGAAGAAGAGCTTGGAGTCGAGCACGGGCGGCACCTCCTCACCCGCTAGCTTGATGAGGCCGCCCACCAGCAGGCCCACCGTGATGAGCAGGCAGCTCTCCGGCACAATGCTGGACAGCCGTGGGATCAGGTGGAAGCCTGTGGAGGGAGAGAGACACCACCAGAACTTGATTAAATCATATATATCTATGTCGTATAAATGTCTGTATTTAAGACATATCAAACAACGTATATTTATATATATATATATAGTATATATTAGACATGAAAGGTGATTAGATTTTAGTGTTATTTGAGTGTCCTTTGTTACACATGGCATAGCCAGCCATCCATCAGCTTGGGTGAGATGCGCTCTGAGAACATGCGTTTCCAGTTTGACTGCGCCCGCCTCTGTATGAGCCCAGTTAGATTTTAAGCTGATCCTGGCTCATTTCTGACCAATCAGAGCATCTGTTCTGTGATTGGTTCTGGGAATCCCCATCTTGCCTGTCAATCACAGGTGTGTGAAATGCAACACTTCTCAATGGCAGAGAAACACAGGGAGGGAGGGAGCAGAGAGACAGTGGACAGTTTTTGTTGTTGCTCTCTTCCGGTTTTGTGCTCTCGCTCTCCTTACAACATGTGTGTGTGTGTGTGTGTGTGCATGCGTTTGTGTAGGTGTGTATGTGTATGTGTGCGTAGGTGTGTAAGTGTGTGAGCAAGTGTGTGTGTGCAGAACCTTGACTGTGCTGCACTTGGAATGCTTTGTAGCTACTCTAATATTTATTGTACGACTTCATTGTTCTCATTGGTCTCACTCGTCACTTTGGATAAAAGATTAAACCTAATGTAAATAAGCGTGTGTGTGTGTGTGTGTGTGCATGCGCACGCGTCATGTGTGGGTGCTAGTACGTGCATGAATGTGTGTGCGTGGGTGAATGCACGCGTGTGTGTGCATGCAGGTCTACACAGGTGTGTGTACCTAGTGCTGCCTGGCCAGTATTTTTAGTATAAGTTTCAGTTCCTCGTTTGAACCACAGAAAGAAACAGAAGTTCCTTCCAGATGTTGGCCGACGGTTATATCCAAAAAGTTATATTAAAAAGGTTATAGGCCCCTCCCAGATTCCACTCTAAACACAACAACACATCTGCCTGGCATAACACAGACTCAGAGTGGCAGGAACTCAGGAGGTCGAGCGGTTGTCTAGCAACTGGAAGGTTGCGGGTTCGAGGTGTCCCTGAGCAAGACACCTAACCCTAACTGCTCCTGATGTGTTGGTTGTTACCAACACCTTGCATGGTTGGCACCGTCGTCGGTGTATGAATGAGGCAACTGTACAGCGCTTTGGAAAAAAAAGGGCTATATGAAGGCAATCCATTTACCATAGAGGGAGAGGGGGAGGTGGGTAGACGGAGATACAGGGAGATATAAAGAGTGAGAGAGACAGCGAGAAAGACAGCGAGAGAGACACAAAGTCTATGAAACCCACGATTCGAACCTAAAGAGGAAACTAAAGCATTGTCGACCCCTTCTGAGTTGGCGCCGTCATGTGATCTTCTTTCACACTCAATGCTATAGCGTGCTACTCCACTTAGCGGGCTAAGCTAGTGCCCCGGGGCCAACGTGACGCAGCAGAACGCTATGTTAGGAATCCCCCCAGATGATGAATTAATGATGCGTTTGGCCGGAAGGAGACACCACTGCGTTAAACGTTTAGAAACAGTAAATATCATCAGGATGGGGAAAAGTCTCTCACACGCGTAGACACACACACACTCTCGCTCTCTTTCCCTGCACAGCAACATTCCCGGCCAGAAAATGCCTGTATTGTGCTGGAGGCGCGTAGTGTGTGTGTGTGTGTGTGTGTGTGTGTGTGTGTGTGTGTGTGTGTGTGTGTGTGTGTGTGTGTGTGTGTGTGTGTGTGTGTGTGTGTGTGTGTGTGTGTATATGGGGTTAACAGAGAGATCTCAGTGGGTAGTAGTAGCTGGTCTTCCCCAGGGAGACACACACACACAATCTCTGTCCAGGGAGCGCGCACGCGCACACGCACACACGCGCACACGCACACACGCGCACACGCGCACACACACACACACACACCCCATGTGTCACATGTCTGGAGGGACGACGATATATGCAAATGAGGCCATGACAAGGGGAATAGCATTATGGGTAAATGCGACACACCACTCACACATCACTTTTTTAAAATCTTCTAAACTTGTAAACCTATCAATGGGTTTAACCTTCCAACACCAATACCTAATAGCAACGGTTTCAATCCCTTGACCCGCAAAACATCTTGACTCACCCTTATTAACATTACAAACCGACTAACCCTAACCCTATGAGTGCTTTCTAACCTTACCACTTTCCAACTATCCTGACCCTAAACCCTATACCTCATCAACTCACTAACCGTAACCTTATCCACCTACTAACCACATCACCCTCCCTCCAACCTACGAACCACATCACCCTCCCTCCAACCTACGAACCACATCACCCTCCCTCCAACCTACGAACCACATCACCCTCCCTCCAACCTACGAACCACATCACCCTCCCTCCAACCTACGAACCACATCACCCTCCCTCCAACCTACGAACCACATCACCCTCCCTCCAACCTACGAACCACATCACCCTCCCTCCAACCTACGAACCACATCACCCTCCCTCCAACCTACGAACCACATCACCCTCCCTCCAACCTACTAACCACATCACCCTCCCTCCAACCTACTAACCACATCACCCTCCCTCCAACCTACGAACCACATCACCCTCCCTCCAACCTACTAACCACATCACCCTCCCTCCAACCTACTAACCACATCAAATATTTTAACCTATCAACCTCAGCTTTCACAAATTAAAAAACTTGAGATGGGTGCTTAAGGTCCTGGAAGTACTAGTGTAATTCTGTTGGACCAAACATACTTGCTGGTGATATATACTTTGGGGGGCAGGGTTCCACCTGTAATTCCTAGCCTTTAAGGGGACATGTGTGTCTGGAGACCCTCTCTGGAGACCCTCTCCGGGGACCTGCAGTGTCCTCCTAAACCGCTGACAGCGTGAGCTAGGAGAAGCAGTCCGAGGCTGTGATTAATAGCCACCGAAATAAACGTGGCCCATTAAAACCGAAGCCTGTTTAAAGTTCCCTTCAAAGCAGAACTCCACAGACGATGTTCTGTTTAGCTTAGAGAAGAGCTACGCACAGCTGTGTGGTGTGTGCGTGTTAGCTAGCGTTCCCTCTGAGGCCTGAAGGAATCTGTGGTTACAATGAGCTTTTATTGTGAAAGAGCCGCCACACACAGCAGAGCCACACTGGGGACTGAAGGACCACGTGGGCTAACACACATGGGCTAAGATGCTAGGTTAACACAGTGGACTAAGGGGGTGGATTGGGCTAAGATATTGTGCCAACACATGGACCTAACAATGTGGGTGCTTTAGCCAAAATGCTAAATGACAGAGTGGGCTTTCACACAGCTAAGGGGTTGGGTGGACGATAGACAGTGCTAGCACACAGATAAAGAACTGCGTGGGCTAACAAGGGTGTATTTATACCTATTGTACAAAGAAATAGAATACAGCCCTTGCAACTATTTCAACTTCCTGAAGGCTTCTATCATGGATGTTAAATAAGAACTTTCAGAAGCCAACAGATCCAAAGTAGCTCTAAAACTTTCTAATTCAGAGCTCAGAGTGGAGAGTTTCAAAAGTCATGATAAGTGTTTAGAGGTTAACATGTTATTTACATTGTGTGTTTTGAGGCTAAAATATCGGAAAGTAGTCAGACGAAAGCAGAATAAATTGTGTGAAAATATATGAAGTTTAATAGCATTAAAGCCAGTGAAGTGTAGGATGGAATCCGTTTTCATTTCCAGCTCAGGTAATACAATACAGGCACATGCCAGCATACCTAAAACCTAAAACATCACAAGAGAGAAGAGAGAGAGGTAGAGCATTGTAGAGAGAGAGGTAGAGCATTGTAGAGAGAGAGAGAGAAAGGGGTATAGAATGAGGAACACTCGGGTTAGGTTGCAGAGCTCTATTCACTCCTAACAGCAGGTTGAACCAGTGTGACGCCCTCAACGGGATAATTACCCACTGCAAGCTATGTAACCGTCGGTTTCCTCCACCAAATGTCCCTCCATAGTGAGTAACATTACTAATTTCTGCCTACTGAACTGTCAATCAATACCATTCTGATAAAGCTAGGCTCCAACTCAGCCCAACTGGGTGATTGAGGTTAATAATAATATCAATCATTGTCATTCTTAAAAAGCAACATTAACTGTGCATTAAAATGCGCTTGCACCATAAAAAACAACATTTAAAGACTAATTAAGTCTCATTAAAACCAATGAATTCAAGAGCTAAGTCGAGAGAAGACAAAGCAACAATCAGCATAGGGGAGGAGCTTGTTGCACCTGCTACCTGTCTCACCGGTTACCTGTTGAAAGGCAGGTAATGGGAGATGAGGACATACCAAAAGCTAGGGTCAGCCAATAGGGATGGTCTCTTCTATGAAGCAGGCCTCTGGGAGACATGTGTGGTGTTCATGACACTGTCGGACAAGTAATGTCCCGGTGTGGTCCATTTGTAGGGGTGAACACGATTGCGATCAAAACTTCTAACATTTTTGCACGTCTGCTTCCACCCACGTCATTTTAACACCATCAGCATCTGTCCCCCGAGAACTCATCATGCCTCCAACTATTTGTAGTCGTAGTTCACTCGTGGCTACAAATCATTAGAGGACTGTTCAATCATTACTGGACCTTTATGATATACCTTTAGCCTTAAACCTATAGCCTGTATTGTAAGTCAGCGATCTGCCCTGCACCATATGCATATTAGGTGACCAAGTGAGATCCCGAGAGCCCAAGATTAGGATACACTGAATTAGACAAAGATATAGGAAATTATTAGGCAGGCTAATTGGGGGACAGTGAGACAGCCTCATCGGAGGTCAGTCTGACCCGAGTGTGTTGGCCACTCCCATGATGGTGAAACTGAAGCCTATTGGTTTCTGGCAGTTAATCCATGAATGGCCATCAATAACCTGAAAAGCACCTGCTGCTCCTGAAAGCCGAGAGCGATCATATGCAAATGGAAAGGGGAGGAAGTGGGGGCTTCTATTTGAATAGACCTGATGGATTTGCACTTCTGAAGTGCAGGAATGTAAAGGCATTGAACAAATGAAGGAATTTAGACACAAAAACCTCTGTCATGTGAATAGGCCTTGAGAGACCTGAGACCTGAGAGTAGGTCCAACAATGGACCTAATTTATACGTCTATAAAATGCCTTAATGAGCTAATGAGACGGTTCATTAACCTGGAGGTAGGAGCTAGGCCTATTGCTCAAGGATGCATCAGTGCTTAAGACTAACATTTTCTCCGATTGGCACTAGAAATGTTTTTCCAGTGGATGGCACCCTAACAAAGTTGGTCATTTTTGTCACTTTGTTAGAGTAGTATTTTTGCATGTCCTTCATCACGTACTGTCCATCTGAGTACATTCATTTTAAAAGTTCAACTCACTTGAAATCAATTGTAAAATGTCTGTTTCGCATAGGGTGTTTTTTTTACCGCTGGTGCCATGACATTTCCTTCCTCGGGAACCAACTTCTACTGATTAATAATAAGAATAATAACAGGCTGGTAATTAGTTAATATACTCCAGCTATTATTTTTCATCCAGGATATTAGTGCCCGTGACTTGTCTTTGCGTGCTCTTGAATAGCACGAGTGCTGCTGCGGTTCAACTTCATTGAAACTCAACCGTCAACAGTTTCTGATGCATCATGGGAATACCAACCACAACATCCTTGAGTTTGTTTAGAAGCTGATGTCAGCTGAAACACTCCTCCCCGCCCACCCCCGTTCTCCAAAATAGCAGTAGGCTTTCTTGTGATTGCATCACAAAGTCTTAAAGGGTGGGGCTAATTATGTCTACTCAGACAATTATCAATACAGTAGGTTCAATAGGTTCTCCCCACTGTCATAAATCCTAAATGATCAAATTGCATAACCCATAACATCCAAACCTTTGGTTGGTTTCTCATTGGCTATATATTGATGACCTCATGCGCTACATAGATTGGTAACGATTAGTTTCCCTGTAGCAGCTCTGTTTACCCCTGCCAGGTGGGAGTTCCCCAGGGGAGTACACTGTTCCACTACCTCCATGGTCCTGCTTCCTGCTCCGGGGGCTGTGACGCACTTCTCTGATTGGTCTGTCACCTGATTGAGTGATGACATCAAATGGGTCACCAGGGGGCTGTTAATAATAATAATAAATAATAAAATATCGGCATGGCAGTCCTCCTCAAGGTCACTGGAGGTGTCATCAATTAACTGTGTGTGTGCACTCTCTGGACAGAGATCTTGTGTCGGTCTCCCTGTCTAGGGAATACCAGCTACTACTATTAGCTGGTACACGCACCATTCTCTGGTGCGTGTTTCACTTGCGTCTGCGGGCGGGAAGGTTTGCATGGGAGTCCATGTGCGTGCGCGACTGCGCGTGCACGTATAGGTGTGTGCACACAAGCTTGCCTTACCGTATCAGTGGTGTCACTCCAAGTGATTATCTCCATGCCAGGAATGGTGTCTGGTTGCCAGGCAACTAATTGTATGATGCCAGCGACGCTAAAAACGTGGACTCAAGCATAGAAGATAAGGAGGCACAACAAGGCGCTGCTTGCTGTTTGCTGAGCGGGGGGCGCGGGGGGGGCTGGTAATATTAGCAACCCCGCCTTCCGTTTCATTTCTGCCGGGCCACTCTTTGCATTTTTAATGGCTGATCCATTGTTTAACAGGCAGACATTTGCTGATAAGTGGAAGGGGCAACAATGCACAGGGCATGGACAGAGCCGTGCGCCTGCATGATGCAGTGGGAATCGCTCGAGGCCTAATAGTTGGTGGGCCTGATGCAGGTCCCCCCTCTCCTCTGACTCTGGCTTTAAGTAAGAAAGTGTCTTACTTAAAGCCAGAGTCTGTTTTTAATTATTAATATCTGGTGTGCTTTAGCCTGAGATAGCCTTGAGAGAAGTGCACAGGGTGCTCAGTTCCTGTCAAAGCTACACAAGGATTACAAAAAGATATACAAAAACCACTACTACTGTCGTCACTCCCCAAATGCCTTTCACTGGCCTGGTGCACAATATCCTTACAGACAAAGTATCCATGGTGCTTTGTACTGTTACATATATGATTACCTGATTACACTGTCAAAGAAGAAAGTCCATGTCCACAGCTTGTCTGATGTCTGTAGATCAGACAAGCTTTTACCCTTTTGTCCGTTGATTGTAGATTGTGTCATCGTTTATCGTTAGTTATGGTCAAATGTTAACATGGAGCATCTTCCACCACACCCTAACTCATGTATCTTATCTATGGGTAATAAAAGTGTGTGGTTTTTTTTTAAGAGTAATAGGGGCCACATCCTTTGAACAAAGGATTAGCTTGCACATCGTTTATCATGAAAGGGTTACAATCATGACTGGCGGGAAGATAGTGTATCCTATGAGAACCATTGGCCATGGGCCAAGCTGGATGGAAAGATCCAGACCGCAGTCAGCTGAACTGAAAGCAGTGTTCACTGACTTTAGGGGGAGTTAATGACCTTCAGGCTATACTTAAGAACACCATTGATCTAGAAATAAGAGGTTTGGACTTGGGGTTCTTCAACCTCTATATAACAGTTCAACTCATGCAGATTTAGTTTTTGTTGTTGGGTTGTTTCATAACCCAGCAGCTACACAGCTACAAAGAGCTATAGGGCCTGTAGATCAGAATGCATCATGGGATTGATTTATTGTTGGCGATACTCCGCCATACTGAGAGGACTCGAGAGTTGTGGTACTGTAAAATCCTAAACCAACATAAATATACCATAACGAGGCTTATGAAAATGTTGTTTGTCACAGTCTTTCATGAGAACCACTGTGGCCATTTCAAACACAACAATGTCTCCCCATAAAACAAATAATTACATGATGAATCTTTGTTTTTTACTCCTATGAACATATCATTCTGATGCACTATGCTCCCAAAATAGCTGTGGTCATTGTGATGTGATGTCGCAAAGTACAAGCCCTATCATTTGCTAGGACGGGTAAGGATAGGACAGGATAGCCAAAGACAGAACAGGTGAGGTGAAGCCAGGATCTGGGACAGGCAAGGTGGAAAAGGCAGGGCACAGGTGAGGCCAAACCTGTGGACAGGTATTCCCAGGACAGGAGACAGGTGAGGCCAGGACAGCGCTTGGCAGAGGTGAGGCGAAGCACCAGAGACAGCAGGACTCGAGAACTACCAGCCCAACCCCTCTGAGTGTTGACTGTCCGGTGACTCAATAATTAAGCATGTGTCTGTTAGCATGAGCATTTTGCACCAAACGTTGCCGACGTGGCTGGATTTGTTTGGACAAACAATAGCATGCCGCAATACGACAAGAATGTGAACTCTAGGTTAAGTCAACAGTACCCTCCAGCCTTACGGCCACAATGTATGGGTCACGTAGGCAGGGCAGACCAGGGCTTTTCTCAGACTTAGTAGTGTGTGGTTGCGTGCGGTTGCCAGAATTTTTCCACATATTTGACTTCACTGTGACTTCACTGTGTGGTGTGCAAATGATAACGCGGTTGGTTATGCAGGGTTTGTAAGGCTATATTAACTGGTCCTGAATAAATGAACTAGATCATTTTAACTACAGGTTAATGGACACAATTGACTTGATTGATTTATTTTAATGTGCAATGTAAAAACACCCACGAGGTTGCTCTGCTACATCGCATTGCCTCTGGTACAATGAGATATTTATTTGAATATTTGTACTAATTTGTTTACACAATTCTATGGAGAATTATATGGAGAGATGAGAAAAAATCCATTGTTGCATGTTCGATTAAAGGATACTGCTAAAATGCAACTATTAAAAACGTTCAATTAGTTAGTAGGCCTATGCCTGTATTTCTGTTTACTTGATGAAAATACATAAAATACATGCTCTCTATATAGCAATTAAGCTTTATGAAGAGGGATGCTTTTGCTAAAGTGTGACCTAATAAAGTAGGTAGGTGTGGAGTGTGTGTGGTTGGTGGCTGGTTACAGCAGCCTCACCTGGCCCGAGTCAGGCTGATTAGTCTGGGGCCGGGTGACCTGCACACTTGGCCAATCAAAGCACACAGGTTCCATTTTGAAACGTGACGCCTCGAGTTGAACTACGCTTTAGTTTAGGGCAGGTTCATTTGTAATTAACGTGTTTTTATATGTGTTTATATATGCATAAGCTGCTATTGAGATGTGTGATTTTTTGTAATACACCATGACAGCAGCATGCTACTAGGCCGATACATTTCACTTTCAATTTTGATGACAGAATGTTCCTGACAATCTGAATCAATTGTAAACCGCTTCAGATTAGAGTGTCTGCTTTATGACGATTTGTAGTAAATGACAGATAGTAGTCCTTTATCACAAAAGGGAACCACCATCCAAGTATTCACATTCAGCAACAACTCATTCAGTCTAGTATCTGGTTTTCGCTCTTGAAAGGTATTTTACAACATTGAACCAGGTATTATTAAAAAATATGATAAGTGGAGGCATGTCATCAATCAAAGATGATTATCAAGTATGTTTACCATAGATAAAGCTGGGCTACAGTTGGTCCATTTGTGATTATTCCCTGAGCAAACAAATGTCTTTTGTCTTCATCTGACGATAACGACAAGGACTGAAATTGCCTGGAATATATGGCTCTCCCACGCATTTCAGATTAGAGAGTTTGTGAACAAGGAATGCACTATGACCACCAGCAAAGTTACGCCGCTTTTCTTAAAGCTCCATTTATAAACTCATTTAAGAGGGCGGAGTAATCACTACAGTGAAGCATGTAATTCAGTGGACCCACGCTTGTTTATAGCCTGCTATAAACTTCTAAACAGCGCTAAATTTCAGAGAAGATGAAAATAGGCTTCAAGAAAAAAGCTTACAGAAAACGGTTACGGTTCATGAATTTGCGTAATGCTTACAGTAATAATAAAAAGATTTTCACAAATAAATGTTTGATGCACTGGTGAGGAGCCTATGGCCCACTGATGAAACACCTTGCTTTTGCAGTGGTTTGAATGTCACAAACTGGGTGTCAGTGACGACTTTTCCAGGGAAAAAAAAAAAGACAGGACAGACTCAGTCAACTCAAGTCATTTGGACTCTGGGCCGATACCGATACAGATTATTAGTAATCAAGGGGACCGATAGTCGATATGCATTTGCAGTAAAAAATGAACATTTTGGCGTCTGGCATGAATTCGATGCCAGACGCCATCGAAGGTGAGCATTTGCCCACTCAAGTAGGTTACGACGACGAACAGCAGTCAGGTCAAGACCCCGGTGAGGACGACGAGCATGCAGATGAGCTTCCCTGAGACGGTTTTCTGACTGTTTGTGCAGAAATTCTTTGGTTATGCAAACTAATTGTTGCATCAGCTGGGTGGCTGGTCTCAGACGATCTTGCAGGTGAAGATGCGGATGTTGGAGATACTGGGCTGGCGTGGTGACATGTGGTCTGTGGTAGGGTTGCACGGTATACCGGTACTAGAAAAGTACCGCCTACTCTGCTGTTAAAAACGGTACTATACCACATCCATTTAGTATCGGTACTTTAGAAATTAGATGAGTTGCGTCAATGTGCGGGTTTGACAGTGGCGCAGTGTGTGTGCAGCTTGAAGGCTGAGCGCTGTTTCAACTCCCTGCAGGGGGCGTGTCAACAGCCCTCCCCCTCTCACTCCCTGCAGGGGGCGTGTCAACAGCCCTCTCTCTCTCACTCCCTGCAGGGGGCGTGTCAACAGCCCTCCCCCTCTCTCACTCGCCTCAGTGCTCAGTCTTCTGGACTAGTGATGGGAATTACGGCTCTTTGAAGGGAGCCGGATCTTATGGCTCCGTTCCTTTCTGAGAGCCGTTCAAAAGAGCCGTTAACCGTTTTTTTTAGGGGGCGGGGTTACTAGGTTTATCTGCGAAATAATCACCAGGATAATGATTGACTGTATTAAAGGATAATGATTGACTGTATTAAAGGATAATGATTGACTGTATTGCCAGACCTTAATGTCAATGATCTGCATTGTAAACATGACACAAGTTGGCGCCACGTCCATGTCATTCATGTCAGTGAATGTACTACTTTGAATGTACCCTCTGTATGTGTTATGTCAATAAAGTTGCCTCGCCTTGAATGCAATTCATGCAACTCTTAATATTAGAACACTTTTTTTTTGCTTATGTTTTGGTTGAAGTGCATACAAATGCTGCTGAGTTTTCGCGTTTGGCTAATTTTTTCACCCGAAAAACACATCGTCTACCTGAACCACTTTAACTTGTTGTGACCTGACTCAGAGTAGGGGGCAGGTCTTCACGGAATACACTTGGGGAACAAATTCAAGCTTTCTCAGTGTTCACGTAAAGGGGAGTGGATTTAGGGCAGCCAGTGAACGAACGATAAAAAGAACGGCTCTCACCAAGTACGACTCGGTTCCCTTCGTTCGTTCCAAAGAGCCGTTCAAAAGAATCGGATCGTTCGTGAATGTCACATCACTATTGTGGACAGTGAACATGGCTGCTGCGAGGACTACAAGCGGTCTTGTCAGCCGTCCACAGCTTGTGGACAAAAGGGACGCACGGAGCGAAATATGGAAATATTTTGCTTACTTGGCAAAGCATCTCGCCGACAAACATCCCGACATATTAAGAGTTCAAATAGCGACATGTTATCGAATGTGATGGATAACATAATTACAGTACATGCCCTCAAGTCAAACGAGTGATTCATTTTGTGACAAGCAAACTTGTTTCACCATCGGAGTTTGACGAGGCAATTAAAGGCAATGAGCTCAGTACGATGTACACAGACCTGGCGGCAAGAACTGGAGGCAACGCAGTTGTCAAAAAGCACCAGAGTTTTGATTCCTTCAATACTCTTTGCCCAAGGAGGTACATTGAGTCATGACGGTGTGATATCAGGTTGCAAATATAACGTTAACTATCAAAGAAATCACATAAACTCAAGTATAGGGGACATCAGAAAAAAAGCTTTAATAACACTGTCATTGATTTAATTATTGACAATAATTTTTAAACATCGAGCTCAGCAGCTGCAACAGAATAAACTTTATTTTTGTAAAAACATTCTAAATAGCTATATAGCTCAGCAGCTGTGTGAAAATATATTTTAATGTATTTATTTAGATTATTATTATTATTATTTGTAAGTTTAAACAGGTCACATTCCTGTTAACTCTTAGTTCACTTACCAAAAAGTAGCTGCAAAAGCAAAAATATGTTTGTTACAATCTAAGTAACCTGAATTCCTGCAAAAGAGTGAATTATCAATAAAATAATTTTAAGTTCCATGTTCTGTCATCCATTATTCCACTACTTTTCCTGATGTTTTAGGTTTTTACCGTGGTATCGGTATCGAGATATATCGGTATCGAGATATTTAGGCAGGTATCGGTATCGAACTCATAACACTAGTCTGTGGTTGTGAGGCCGGTTGGATGAACTGCCAAATTCTCGGAAACGAATTTGGAGACGGCTTATGGTAGAGAAATGAACATTCAATTCACGGGCAACAGCTCTGGTGGACATTCCTTTTTAACAGTTAGGTTGACATTTACAAATACCCTGAAGCAGTGTCGGCCTACTGTGTTTTTCCGGTCTCTGTTAGCTTTACCTCTTAGTGTGTGTTGAAGTGTGCAACGTGCAAAGTTTGAGATGTTCAAACTTGTTCATTAGGTTAAAATATTGTATATTTTACAAAAACAAACCAAATCAAGGACAGGCTACAGAGAGCGTCTAACAACACAACACTAGGCCTAATTCAATAACGCACAAGGCTCCAGGCTAGGGCTAGGGCTGTGCCAATACCGGTATAAATTTGTACACTAAAAAAATAAGTAATATCATGATATTAACGATATAGCGGCGTGATGACGTGTTGATGCATTTGCATACCATATCGCGCATAATAGCCTACAGCGTTCTCGTCAGATTCGTTCACCGAATCGTTTTCCGCTTGGGCGGAGCTCCGACTGCGTACTGCGTAGTGCGAGTCGGAGCTCCGCCCAAGCACTGAACGATTCGGTGAACGAATCTTTTAGTGATTCGAGTCACTGAAATCAACTGTTTTGCCCATCACTAATCAAGGCTGAACTAAACGGCTATTTAAATTGTCCATCAGCAGACAGCGAGAGTGATCCCCTCACATGGTGGAAGCTGTATGAGGTGAACTTTCCTCGGATCAGCCGTTTAGCAAAAAAATCCCTGTGCATCCCTGCCACCAGCTCTGCCTCAGAGAGGCTGTTTAGCACCGGAGGGAATATCATAACTTGTCAAAGATCAGCTCTTAAGCCAGCGTCTGTGAATACACTGGTGTTCTTGACAAAGAATCTAAAGCTGTGATGTGTCTGTCAGCTGGATGGCTTCTTCTAACCTCTAATAAGTCGATTTTGTCAAGTGTTTACTTGTACAGTTCCAGCACTGACATTCTACCTCATTTGATGGTAATCCATTTCACATTTACACAAATTTAGAGGCAACTTTATTTCAAGTTTTATTTTATTTTTATAAGCAGTGTTTACATTTTGACTTAAGGTTTGTTTGGAATGCTGCTGTTTACATTTGTACTTAAAATTTGAGGTCAGTTTTATTAGGCGATACTTTTAGTTATTGTTAAACTAAAATATAATTATAATAATTGAGATATTTATCCTTTTACTGAAGATTCCAAATAAAACACTATTATACCTACTTTTATGTTTACATTTTGACTTATGTTGTCACTATTTGCACTAATAAATGTTTCTGCAATCACCAATAAAACATTGTTCAGTATTTTTTTTTCATATCGTCATGAAGATCGTCACCGCAAATGACCCTGAAATATCGTGATATTACTTTAAGGCTATATACTGCCCACCCCTACTCCAGGCTAATTCATGCAAAGCCAGACCACATTTACTAGTGTGTCAATGACAATTAGAAAAATGTTATTTCACTTAAAGAGTGGGTATTAACACCTTTTAACACCATCATGGCAATCGCGGCAGCTTGGTGTAAACAGCTGCTGTGAATTAGTGCGGGTGTGTTCTCTCTGAAGGATGAACGTAGTCCACCTTCGCCTACAAAACACTCCCTTTAGAGCACTTCGCCTTTGTTTGGGACACCAGACCGAGCGCTGAAGGCCAACAAGCCACACAAGTTGCACGAGGAAGCGTTGGTCGGGATTTAGCCAGGTGTACGTCGCCTCTTTATTGCGAGAGGTCAGAGAGGTCACGGCTAATGAGACACACACACACCCGTGATGTGTGGTGCATGATCAGCAAGACGTCAGCAAGACGTATGCCGTCACGTGTGTGCCGAGTTCAAGTTCAAGTTCAAGGCTACACACGTGGCGCACCGTGAAGCATGGCAGGTTGAGCCAAGACGTATGTATTAGTGCTGCTAGTGGGGTTAGCACAACGGTAGCAAGACGTAGCCTACGTTTTGGGTGCTGAGCTCAAGGCCAACAAGACATGACGGTACATTAAACCTAATTTATCGTCACCTGTGGATTTGCATGAACTTTATGTGATACTTAATCCTTCACACATTTAGTTTCAGCGTGATGCTTCATGAGGTGGTGATGAAGTACTTCTCGGGCTTACTGCAATCATTACTGGTGATATCAATCTGGGTGGGGTGCGTGTTACCTATAAATAAACAGGCTAACCTATGGGGAAACGCAGCCATACAGTACTAACATAGTAAGGTATGTGGTATTACAGTAACACAGTGCATGTCACTAGCATATCACAGCGATGGTATTACATTAATCCTATAACATGGGGTATTATGTTCATGGTTATTACAGTAATATTATTACAGTGTTAATGTTCGTTATGCATCAGCTGCAGTGACATCACCGGCAGCAGGCTAGAGTCACCACACTGAAGGTCACAGCTCTCCAACATAGTCTCTCTCTCTCTCTCTCTCTCTCTCTCTCCTGTGTCTCTCTCTCCTGTGTGTCTCTCTCTCCTATGTTATCATCTCTCTTCTTCTCCTATGTATCTCTCTCTCTCTCTCTCTCCTATGTATCTCTCTCTCTCTCTTCTCTCCTATGTAATCTCTCTCTCTCTCCTATGTCTCCTCTCTCTCTTCCTATGTATCTCTCTCTCTTCCTATGTTCTCTCTCTCTCTTCTCCTTATGTCTCTTCTCTCTCCTATGTATCTCTCTCTCTCTCCTATGTCTCTCTCTCTCTCTCCTATGTCTCTCTCTCCCTCTCTCTCTCTCTCTCATATGTGTCTCTCTCTCTCTCATATGTCTCTCTCTCTCTCTCTCTCTTATACATAGTTAAGTACAGCTACATTACAACACACCACTGCATCACTAATGTTACAACATATGTACACAAGCCGGGACTTTACACACCATTGTGTTTGATATCCCGGTAATTGATTGTGTCAGTCAGGTTGCTATCTGTGCGTGTGTGTGTGTGTGTGCGTGCGTGCGTGCGTGTGTGTGTGCGTGTGTGTGTTCCCGGTGCAGCATTGCAGTACAGGTTAGGCCAGACCTGAGTCATTTCGCACGGTCAGTTGCACTTGTTGTGAGGGGAAGTACAACTTTGTTCAAAGTGTTCTGCTAATAAACCTGTTTAAGAACTGGGACATTCTGGGGACACTGCCATTGTGTCTCAGAACTATTAGGTCCAACAATGGCGCCACTTTATTCAAATAAAGTTTGAAGACCGCTCTGCAGAGGTGTGAATTCAGCTCAAGTGTGACTTTGTTTCTCACCGAGCATGTCTCTGGTGTGATCATGATCACACACACACACACACACACACTGTGTTTCACTCACCTAATTTCATCAGGGAGGCCATCAGAACCCATAACGAGATCTCGAACGGCACGTGTATGTGGTGGTAGTCGACCTCCAGGACCGGGAAAGCCTTCTTGGTGACGTTGTGTCTGTGCTCCACCGCCGACGACGACGCCGCCCGCCGCCGCGCCGCCGCCGTGGAGGCTCGGGTCCTGGGCGCCTGACGTGCGGGGAGCTCGCCGCCACCGCCGTCACATCCAGCAGCAGCAGCACCACGACGAGGACCACAAGCAGCCCGCGTTCCGGCAAACTCTTCCACGGACCACCGCGCATGTTCGACCACCGTGTGCTCGAAGGCATATTGCGTCGGAAGATACTTTTTTCTTTTTCTTCCCAAAAGAAGTTCAAAAGTAAACGACTTGTGAAGGGACCCGACACTCTGATCCTCAGTCAGATTGAATCCCGCGGGTGTTTCGACACGTCAGACCCGCGAAAAGACCCATGTTGTTGTCGTTGTTGTCGCTGTTTAGGAAGCGGGCTTTCCTGGTTACCTAGAAAAGGTAAAAAGGTGTCACTGGTTACCAGAGACGGCGACCAGCAACCAGGAAGCGCCACTCACTCACTCACTCACTCACTGACTGACTGACCATATGAAATACAAACAATTGAACCACACACACACACACACACACACAAGACCACCCCGCCCCGCCCCCTGTGCCGACTGTCGGTCCCGAAAGACCCCGACACTGGTCCCCTGGTGATGTGGACTCGGGTGACACCGGTGCTGCTGCTGCTGCTGGTGGATGTCCTCGTCTCACAGGGAAGATGTCATTGATTGTTGATGCGGTCGTCCTCCCTCCGCCTCGTCCCTTCGTCCCTTCCTTCCTTCCTTCCTCCCTCCCTTCCTTCCTTCCCGTGTTCCCCAAGAAAAGAAAAGTCGTCCACAGCCACACGCTCACTCCGCCGGACGAGAGATGAGACGTTGACCTTGGCGGGAAACGTACAGAAACAGAGCGGTCACAGGCGTCCCGGCGCAGCCAACTTTGTTGTCGTCAATAAGACACGTCCCTTGACGCGGCATGTCATCCCCTGGAAGAGTGACCTTTTTGTGGGAGGCTGTGTATGTGTGTGTGTGGGGGGGGGGGGTCGTGACAGCGGCGCTGTCTCTCTCTCTCTCTCTCTCTCTCTCTCTCTCTCTCTCTCTCTCTCTCTCTCGATCCTCGGCCGTCAGGTGCGCCGCCGTCCACAGTGACGTTCCTCGGCTAAATACAACCTTCACCACCAGCCGCCCGCAGCCTCTCTCGCTGAGCCGCCGCCGAGGAGCAGGGAGGACCCGGAGGATGCGTCCACTCTAGCGCCACCCAGTGGATAGGAGGGTTGGGTGGACGTACTGTAGTAGTAGTAGTAGTAGTAGTAAGTAGTAAGTAGTAGTAGTAGTACTGTAGTATGGTATAGTAGTAGTAGTAGTAGTAGGCTCACTCAATTCATCATTTTCAAACGGTGGAATCGATGGAGCATGTTATTTTAGTAAATTATTATTATTATTATTATTATTATTATTATTATTACTACCATTAAGGACGAGGTTAGGAAGCTCGGAGGGGAAGAGTTGAGTCTATTTGAGTTTATTTAATTATTTAAGAGAAACTGGGCTGATCCAAAGAATATTGTGTATTTATTTGTTTATTTATTAATAGGCCGATAGCATATATATATATATGAGCATTTGTTATGTAGTTATTATTACATAAATGCTGGGGCGATTACAGTTTTTCTCAATTGCTTACACACATTTTTGAAAGCGTACCTCATTTTCTCAAAAACTCTAAACACAAATCCAAAAGCCACACACACACACAATGCTAAAACCCTATATATCTCAAGCAAAAATGCTACCTTGCCTTCAAAACAATGTTATGTCTCAAAATGGTATTTTGTGTTCAAACGACACACACAGACCGTCATATGAGGACACATTTCTAACAACCAATTGAACACTGATGTGCTGAATGGAAAACACTACTATGAATGGGAAAACACCAGTATGAAGGCCTTATCAGGAGCATTATGCCTTTTCATGGTCAGTGTACGCTTACTCCTGTTGTAAAATATAACTGTAGAATATTTTTACTCAAATGTAAAACAACACAAATATACAGTAACAACAAAAATATTTATTTTCTCCAAAACTGCTGCAGCCTATACATCACAGCAAACACAACTGGATGTGTAAATGATTTACACAGAACAAACAATAGAAAATAGGCCAGTACAGTCAAGAAACAAAGAAAGAAAAATGTAAAATACAGTAAAAAAGGACAAAAGGCTACATCCTGTCTTCGGTTCCTGTCTGGCCACAGGACCTCATCGACATCACAGGCAATGTTCTCTCTGGCCAGCCTCCTGCATGGTCAAACCATGGTTGACCACATGGTCGAACCACAGTGGCCCGAATCTCATCAGAGATAATGGCTCTCCTTCTTGCTCTTCCTCGTCCTCCTCTTCCTCTTCCTCGTCCTCCTCTTACTCTCACTCCTCTGCCTCTCTGATCACCTCTCACTTCAATCCATTGTTCTCCAAACCAGGAGCTCACCTGTGGCCCTTATATTGCTAAAGCTTTGATTGCACAACAAGCCTTGGAAATGAAAGTTTTGCCAATTGAATGGCTGTGTGTTCTGTCTAAACACAAGGAGATTTTGGCATTGATGAAGTGTGCAAAATCGAGAGGATTGTGTGTAGTGTTTTGAAGAAGTGTGTGCGAGACACAATCAAACAATAAGAGCTTTTTCTTCGCAACCACAACCATTCCAAGTGCCGAACGACCAAACGTATGTTAAGGTGAATAGATTGTAATCCAAGAACAGTGAAAACAACCATGAACATCACAGCATGAGTGGGGAAGGATTCAGTCATAATTTCATGTCACCGTTAAGAATCAGCGCTAACAGTTAGATTACAGTATGTAACTCTAATGGCTGTGTTGTGCTCCGTCCTAAAGACAGGTGGTTGGATAGAGGGTGAGGGTTGAGGCGAGGAGATGGGTGCAGATGTGAGGACAGGTTGAGAGAGAGCAGTGTTTAAAGGTGAGGACAGAGAAGGTGATAACAACTGACCACACGTCTAGACTGACCACATGAGTCAGTCAGCCCAGCTGCTGTTAGCTCGCAATACTGTTATTAACCATGTTGCTATGTCACCACCATGCTCTCAGATGATGGGGCATGTAAGCGCACACACACACACACACACACACACACCTGCATGTGCATGCACGCACACACGCACGCACACACGCACACACACACACGCACATGCACGCGCTCACACACACACACACACACACACACACATACATACTGTACATACATACATAAATACATACATACATACATACATACATACATACATACAAACAGCTTGATCTATCGACTGTTTCATTGAGGATGTGGACCTGAGTTTATTGACCGTACATCACTCTCAAGTTCTCTTTCAGAACATCAGTGAGCAGAGGCGTGTTCCTGCACCCCCCCCCCCCCCCCCCCCCGCCTAAAAAAACTGTACCTCGATTCAATATCTGGCCTATACTGTATATATAAAACAATATATATGTGATGTTCAAAAGTATATATTCTCCAAACTGCTTTTCAGTGAAGGCTTGATGTTGTGGTGGTACCCACCCACTCCCCCCCCCTCCCCACACTCCGCCCTCCCCTGCCTCCCCTCTCTGATATTTGTCGGGATCATAATTAGATTGTGCTCTAACAACGCAGGTCTATATGGGATGCAGCACACAGCAGCTGGCGGGGTTGTGGTGAGGTCACGGGTGGCAGTAGCTCGTGACACGCACCCCCGGACATCACCCAACCCCCGGCAGGGGGGGCGGCGGGTGGGAGGAAGACTGGCGCCAGCCTCGCGCGGTTAGCGTGGTTAGCGGCTAGGAGGGGCCGTGGCGTGTGGGGGCCACGGAGTTTAAACACAAGCCTGGCACACGGGACTCACACAGGAACCACGCCGGACTGCAGAGTCCTGTGTCGGGGTAGAGACCAGAGAGCCCAGGAATACATTTATAAAAAGATTAAAATATAAATAGTAAAATACACATAAAATGCCACACGAGCAGATTCAGAGACAGCTTCCACAGTCAGGCCATCAGGCTGCTGAACAAGTTCGGCATCAATGTCTAAATGCTAGTGCTAAGTGTTACTGCTAGTGCTAGTCCTGGTGATAAGTTGTTACTGCTGGAGCTAGCGCTGGTAGCAGTGCTAAGTGTTGGTGCTAGTGCTGTGCTGGTGTTACTGCTAGTGCTGGTCCTGGTGCTAGTGTTACTGCTAGTGCTGGTCCTGGTGCTAGTGTTAGTGCTGGTCCTGGTGCTAGTGTTACTGCTATTGCTGGTGCTAGTACTGGTGTTAGTGCTAGTCCTGGTGCTAGTACTGGTGTTAGTGCTAGTCCTGGTGCTAGTACTGGTGTTAGTGCTAGTCCTGGTGCCAACTGCTGGTGCTAGTGTTGTGTCGACTGTCTGGGAAGGTATCCCGTGACATTCTGTGAATGTCAGCATACAGCATATAACAATGTATATTTTAGTACATCGATTTATATGTGTATGGATATTTTACTGTATATTCCATTTCATTTTAGATTTCATTTACGTATTTTATATAGAATTCTATTTATAGTTCTATTTTCTATTTTGTAGTTTTACTCTATTTTGTATTCTTTATAATTACTGTCGGCTGTCGGGCGTTTTGCACAAAAAGTTTTTAACTCACTGCTTATACTCACGTGTAAATTGTGAAGTTACAATAAAAATACTTGAACTTGAACTTGAACTTGAACTCTATAACCCAAACGTTTATGTGGCCAGTGACCAACATTTTTAGGCTTGAAAGTCCTTGGCACCCCTCCCTCTAACTTTGTACATTGTTTTGCATTTTCTTCCACACGCATGTAATAATAAAGGTACATAGGATAAACAAGACAACACACGCAAGACAAGCTCTGACATTTCCCAGTCAATCTTTACGAACTGCCAAACATTTCAACGAAGCAATTAACCTGTTGACAACATCAACCTGTGTCCTTGGGCCTTAAACAGTTAACTAAACAGTTATGCGCCAACCGCCAAGCGCAATCGCCTGCAGCAAGCAGTCCAGGCCCAACTGCACCTCCGCAAGCGAGCACGGCAGCCCCCCAATGGGCCCCGTGCTCCAGGAGGGACAGCTATTCCGGGCCCCCCCGACCACTGTGGCCCCCATCCCTCTCCCGGAGCATGGGGCCTTGGGCTGCTGTCCTTGCTGGCGGAGGTGTGGTGTGGCTGGTGGCAGGGTCGTCTGCTTGCATCAGACAGTTGCTAGTATCTGTTGCTGTGCTGTCGCGCCTGTCCTCGCTGGTGCTGGGCAGTTAGCTTCCCTGTCCCCTCTTGGGCTGGAGGGGCCCCACCATGGGGGTCAGTGTAGCGGTTAGCTCCTGTTACACTTTCTGGACTGGGGGCCTGTAATACAATGGAAGTTCAACATTCCCAGGCTATCTTTTCATTAACTGGCTTCACTTAGCCAAACAACAACAATCACACACACACTTAAAAACTTTCCCAGGTAATCCCAACCCAGGTAATCCCAATCTAGCTATGAGTGTGTTCACGTAAAAGGGGTGATGCACATATGAACATTCGCAAAGATTGAGTCTACCAAAGCTGCAAAGATGGGCAAACTATAATATTAAACAAGTATGAAGAATGTAAACATAAAATCCAGGGCAAAAGTAACATAGTTCCTGTTGCCAAAGGTAGGAAGGAAAGCTGGCAATAAATAACAGACTGTAAATTAATAGGCCCCATCATTAAGTAATGAGTAGATCTGATTATGATTACAACCATGTATCTTATGGCTTGTAAAATGCTTTAGCCTTATTCTTTCAGCTGCCATCCTGGGCAGTGTTAAACGGTCCTGCCATTAAGTCATTAAACCTTCACACTGGCAACATACGGCTCAAGAAGTCATTCCCTCGCTCTGCTGAGAATCTGTATCTTTCGTAGAGATACTCAGGGTCAGGGTAAGTCATGTGATGCCATTTTCCAAGAGAATTGATTTGTCACTAAGCAGTGCTTTTTATGTGTTGATCTGTTGTCTCGAATATAGGTCTTCGGCATATGTTACCATGCCGATGTTCTCCGGTAAACAGTGAGCCATCAACGTTGTGATGCTGAAAACCCCGGCTTAAACCTGCAGTTCCCTCTCTCCTGCTTGGTAGTACAGGCCTCTGGTCATCGGAGGAGCCCGGGAAAAGCCACTTTTAGAGGACATACATTGACAGGGTGCTATTGCCCAAAAGGGTTAAATTACATTGCAGCAATCCAGCTCAATATTGAACAAATTTCAAAAACTGTTGCCCGCATCAGCCTATTAGACCCAATATTATGGGTAAAAAATTCCTGACGTTATCCTGTAACACTTGACTCGTTAAGTGTCTTAACTCACCATTACGTCTACTGTAGCACCGTTGTTGCTGATGCTGTGATATTTCTCTATAGTCCGACCTTTTATTGCCGTCTTCTCTTTGACACATTTCGGCAGTAGCTCAGGAGTTAAGAGTGGTTGTCCAGAAACCGGAAGGTTGTCGGTTCAATCCCTGGGCTCTGCCTAGCTAAGTGTCGAGGTGTCCCTGAGCAAGCTACCACCTAACCCTGATGTGTTGGTTGTTACCTTGCATGGTTGATGCCGCTATGGGTGAATGTGAGGCAACTATAAAGCGCTTTGGATAACAGCGCTGTATGAAATGCAATCCATTTACCATTTCATTGTCACTGAGCAACGGTGGAAAAACAAACCAACTCCTACAACGATACGACTCTCCACTGGCTTTTGACCTCAGCAACTCGGCTCTGCAGCCGCACTGACACTACGTCTGCTGCTAGCTCCCAGACATTCCTCTGGGACAACATAATGTTGTCTAAAAATATTATCTATAACACTACCTCTCATCTCCTCTCATCATCATGTGCAATATTGTTAATGTTATGTCCAATAATATTTCACTTAATTTACACCAAATTGTTTTCGCCGTCGGAATATCTTATCTTGCCCACATATTTGTATATTTTAACTGTAAATTTGTAATCCGTTAGTTTATTTTTATCATTCTGTTGTTTTCCCACATTGTTTTATTGTACTGTATCGCTATGCAACCTGGCACAAGAATTTCCTTCGGGATTAATAAAGTTGTATTCTATTCTATTCCTCCACCACAGCAGAAGCAGCAGTAGAAAAAAAAGAGACCGGGCCCACTGCCCCCCCCAACCCCCCACCATTGGAGAATGCTCGGTGTTCAACATTTTTCTGAGGAGAGGAGGAAGCATACGATGAGCTACAAACGTGACAAGAACCGACATGCATTATTATCCCCCTGGATAGCATGAGTCAGACCACACACACACACACACACACACACACACACACACACACACACACACACACACACACACACACACACACACACACACACACACACACACACACACACCATTAGCTGCTCTATCAACTGATATGCCCTCCTGCTGCTCTGGTCTCTGCTGAAACCAGCTTCCTGCCCATAATGCACCAGGGCAGGTTTTCTCAGACATCATCACCTCACTACAATCAAAAAGGGGTGGGGTGGGGGAGGGCAGGGGAGGGGGGATTATCACACTGGACTAAGAACCAATAAAACAGGAATACGAATAAGTCACTCCAAAGAAAGTATTTGAAGAACTCAAAAAAGACGTCACTTCTGGTCAAAACTCAAAACCGGAATACCGTATAGAAGGGGTAGACTCGGTGCTAAACACAGACATTCTGAGAGCTTAAATACACACTGCACAGGTGAAACAAATAAACACAGGTGCATGAACTTCACGACTAACGACTAACCCCAAATTGTACTGAACAGAGCCCCCTAGTGGCAAAACAAACAACAACAACAACAACAACAACAACAACAACATGCTGTGTCAGTGTGTGACAGCACGTCTGACAGCCTGCGTGACGTCGCGTGGGACAGCAGACTAGAGAGAGACTGTAATAATGTGACTTGTTGTGAGGCTGAGGCTGACCTCTGGGCTCACCACACACCAGTAGTCTGAGACATGATGTAGTAGAGATCTCTCTCTCTCTCTCTCTCTCTCTCTCTCTCTCTCTCTCTCTCTGTAGATTAAACATTGTGGTGGTACATTCCCATAATCTTTGTATCCAACAATTGCAAGGTTTAAGTGTGTAAGATAGCAGTGATGAGATTGGTCATCTTTAATAAGCAGACAATACCACGGTTGCCAGGTTGGTCATATTTGAAGTATGTAGGCATATTCCTCTTGGACAGTACAGTAGGCCTGTATGACCACAGCAGGTGGTGAGGTGACACAACAAACTCTGAGGAGGAGACAGTGATGGTGTTTAATTAGACTGTCTGCAAAACACACTTTTTAGTCATTTTATAGGATCTGTGTGATGTTTTACATGCCTCAACGTGGTCATGTCTTGTTTCATATTTAAACGGACCTATTTCAATGTAAAAGTTATTTTTAACCTTTACTTCAGGGATCACACTCACAGTCACACACACTTGCTCAGGCCTGAAAACGATGAGACACCGCCCCCCCCCCCAGTGTTCAACACAGGTCATCACTGGAAAATGGAGAACAGATTTCAAACACCAAAAAGATTTTTGAAAACTTAACAAACAACCAAAAACGTCCATATCTGCTGGACGAAGTACAGGAATGTGCAAACACAGCAGCAAGATTTGTGAGCTGTTGCGACAGGAAAAGGACATCCAACGGAATACAACCTCCATAAAGACTGTCAATCACCCGTCAATCACCCGTCAATCCCTTTATTCCCCATTTTTAATTTTTAATATGAATTTTCATTTATTTTATTTTATACTTTTGTATTTTTGTATTTATTTTTGTTTTTATTTATTATTGTTTTTTG
>PIJE02000201.1:391785-396785 GCA_002895965.2 Coryphaenoides rupestris
TCTCCTGACCCCAACGCACTCTCATGAGTCACGGAAGATGGCGGTAAAACTGCCGTTGCTGCGGGCGGCGAAACAAAAGCAGAGCCGGGAAGTGTCCCGGTCATCGACTTCCTGTCTCACAGCCTCAACGCACCAAACACCTGGACCTCACTTCCTGTCGGGCCGGTGAAGGGTCGGTTGGGGGCCGGTGGGGTGGCGGCGGTGGGGTCAGATCAGGGAGATTCCGGAAAGTGTGATAAGAGCTGTGGAGCGGACAGGACAGCTCATTACAACACCTCACCCCTCCTCTGAGAGAGAGACTTTTAAACAAGAAGCATGCGATTCAACACATGCTACCAGGAACGACCCAACACCCTGGACGTGGTTTACAATCATTTGTTGACCTCAAAATTATATTATATGTTGGGTGCGTGGAGAAAGTGTGTATGTGTGTGTGTGTGTGTCAGCATGTATTTGTACTGTATGTGTGTGTCCGTGTGGCTATGTGTGTGTCCCCAGGGGGTTGTGTAGACCACAGCGGGGGGGGCGCGGGCGGACGAGGGACCCATCACCCGGCTCAGCCTGATGTTTGCGGCAGACGGAGAGCATCTCGCCCAGGGGGGGGGACACGTCAGAACACATCTTCACCCACCCCCCTCCCCTTCTCACGAGGAACACACTCGACTATTCACCATGCTGTTGCCTCATTTTGCAGGTTTGAGGCTGTGGACACAATGGGGATCGAACCCAGTACCTTTTTGTTTGGGATTCGAACACCCTACACTACCCTGCACCCCACCCGTCCTATCCATTGTGACTTAAAGTTGCAATGACTTAAAGTCATTGCAAGCCATTCCTCAGTTGCCATGTGACTACCGTCTAGTGACATCACAAGTGGGAACATCCACCTAGATGTATGCTGACTAGATCAGTCTGTACCGGCACGGCAGGTAAACTGATCTAGTCAGCATGCATCTAGGTGGACATTCCCACTTGTGATGTCACTAGACGGTAGTCACATGGCAATTGTCAAACGGCTTGCATTGGCTAATCACACTCACACCTGGTGGTATAATAGGAGACCTTTGATTCAGATCCAGGTCATTCAGGAGCAGGTAGGGGGTGAGGGGGAATCTTGCTCTAGAATGCCTACAGGTTAGACTTGTGGACTCTGGGTTCAAACCCAGAACCACTGAACTGGAATTCAAATAACCGTACTGGGCTATCCTGCTCCAGCAACATGCTTTAGGAGCCCTTTGGTTCAGAAGGACACAGATTCTGTGCAGATTCTGTGTCTTCTCAATAGCATTTTGTAACCTGTGTTTTTATCTATTCCATATAGCTTTCCTAGCTTACTACATTGACATTGATATTGACATTATTGGGCCGTGAAGAAACATAGTCAGACCAGCTCAAAACATGGAGGCCAGGAAGATTCAAGATTCAAGACTCTTTAATCATTACATACACATACAGGATATGCAGTGAAATGAAGTGTAAATACTAATTAGCCTAAAACATCAGAAAACCTGAGTGAAACACATACACACACACACACACACACACACACTGCAGCATTGTGTGTACTACGTGCCACGCTAAGGTACCTTTTTCAGGGGCTCCTTCACTCCAAGGACACAGGCAGGATGGTTAATAAGCTAGTTTGCTGTAAGGATTGTAGTTGATAGCTAGCGTGCTAGTGCTCCATGAGTGTGTGAGTGTGTGTGTGTCAATGGCTGGTTTAAACTGTGCTGCATTGGTCAGGCAATGCAGCACAGATTAGGCAATGTACCACAGGTGTGCAGTCCCACACCCAGCCCAAGAGTAATCAGCCAGGGCCAGGTGAGGCTGCTTAAACCAGCCACCAAACACACACACACACACACACACACACACACACACATACACACACACACACACACACACACTCCACATACAGAAAAACAGACAAAACACAACAAACATCAGAACAATCGCAGCACAAACACAGACCCCAGCTGCGGTATGAGCTCAGGCAGAAGCCGACGCCAATCTGAGTCACCGCCGCCGCGCTACATTAGGTCTGAACCGCCAGACAACAGACATGTGTGTGTGTGTGTGTGTGTGTCTGTGTGTGTGTGTATGTTTGACACGTCGCCAAACGCTCCGACGCGACGTGTCACCGCGACGACTGAGACAATAGATGAAACAATGGCGCGCCGAGCGGCGAGCGGACCGGACCCAGAATACAACAGCGGCCTGTTCAGCCTGCAACCCACAGACGGATTCCTGACGAACGCATCACCCTGCACACACAGAGAGAGAGAGAGAGAGAGAGAGAGAGAGAGAGAGAGAGAGAGAGAGAGAGAGAGATACTGTGAGGACACAGAGACATGTTGATGCGAGTGTGTTTAGGATCCGATAACGCAGCAGTTAAACAAACATTATGGAACCTCCCGTAACCATTGACCTGCCTAAGGTCACGTTAGGCAGGTCGTTTTACGTTTTACTATTTAGCATTCAGATTTAAAGGGGAAATATTGTGCCAACAAGTGTGAGTGTGATTAGCCATTGCAAGCCATTTCACAATTGCCATGTGACTACCGTCTAGTGACATCACAAGTGGGAATGTCCACCTAGATCTATGTTGACTAGATCAGTTTACCTGTCAGTCCACTGGGTAGGCTGGTCGACTGATCTAGTAATCACAACAAATCGCATTATATGTCCCCTTTAAGTAATGTAGCAGACGTTTTTCTACAAAGCTACTATTATTGAATTCGAAGTAGCAGGGGCAGGGGTTAGAGGTCATCTCTAGGAGGCCTACAGGTGGTCTGTAGGCCTCCTACAGACACAACTACACTATCCCACTATCCATTAGTTATATATAGGTGTTATATATATGATATATTATGACTGTAGTCTAGGGTTCCATTACTGTGGAATCGTAGACTACAGTAACATACCACATCAACCACTAAAGAAATAAATAAACTAGGAAGTGTAATTTAAGTATAATTTATTAATCTCGCTAGGTCTCTAGTTGTAACGGTCAGTTTGATGGGGCTGCTTGAGTGGAGGGGCGTGGTTAAATCCTAGTTGTCTTCACTGTTTATTCTATATGAGCCTTGTGAAGAACTGCATAAACTCTGAGTTAATCAGCTTTTTAAATAAAGATTATTGCATTGTTAGTCACACTGGAGGGAGGGGGAAACAGAATACTGTCATGTCTTGTTGGTGTGTGTGTGTGCGTGCGTGCGTGCGTGCATGCGTGTGTGTGTGTGTGCATGTGTGTGTGTGTGTGGGTGTGTGCGTGTGTGTGCGTGTGTGTGTGTGTGGGTGTAAGGACATAAACACAGGGCTGCAGTTGACTTCAATGAAAACACAATTACACACTGATTACTCTTCATTTGAATGACATAAGAGAGGCAGCATATGTGTGTGTGTGTGTGTGTGTGTGTGTGTGTGTGTGTGTGTGTGTGTGTGTATGTGTATCTGTGTGTGTGTATGTGTGTGTGTGTGTATGTGTGTGCATTTGCATGTGTGTGTGTGTGTGTGTGTGTGTGTGTGTGTGTCCATCTCCTTTGCTTAACTTATAACAGTGTTTAGCTACCAACTGTAATGCAAAGTGTTGCAGTGTGTGTTTGCGTGCGAGCAGACTAGCTGCAGGCCAGAGCTTACTCTGCCATTATTATTTATTCATAGGAAGCTAATTTAGCATCCAGCTCTGCAGCTAAAGGTGTAGCTAAAAGTAGCCTATAGCGGCGATTACATTAAGCCAAACAGCGGCATGTGAAGTGGGCCAATATTAAACACGCTTTCCGAAACGGTTTCTCAGTAAAAGTCCTGCATAACATTCACAACTGACCTTTTTGTTCCACCCAGAATATTCTCAAGGAGCACGCAAGAGCCCAAAGGTCTGCTAGAAACTGTAATCATTTGCACTCCACAGTTTGGCTCTTGTCATATGAAGTTTATCACACATAACTTTTGTTATGTTTGACTTAGCCAACTGCTGTAATATACAAGTTGACAGTTCAAGGAAAATATGAATGGCCAATCAGAGAAAAAAAAGCTATATTCTTTACAAACAGATGACAATACGAATGCAGGTATATACTGTGTAGACCTCTTTACAGAGTGCACAGATGTTTCCTCCTCCTTTCCCTGGGAGCTGGCAGGACATTAGGTGACAGTTGAAGAGAAGTCTGGTTGTTCTGGGATAACGCTCCTCGGAACGGCACTGTCTCTCTCTCTCTGAGCCTCGCAAAATTATTCATAAGACACGACTCACAACTAGAGAGATCTTACAGAGATGGACCACGACACAGCCGCTAGCTACAACCAGAATCTACAGTTTGAAACTTCAGCCATGAACTACACAAGACCCTATTATTAAAAACTACCAAAGAACTACAGAAGTTAAGGTTGGAATCTACAGTTAGACAATACAGTCAGACACAACAGCAAGAAATGACACCAAAACTGAGACAAAATACATATCTTCTCTGATATCTGAGGTAACTTACTGGGACATTGGAATCACAACCTATGCGTCTTTACTTAACAGCATCACATGCATTTTAACTATATGTGTTGCTATGGTTACCTATAGACATATGTTTATCTAATGTCCTTATGATGTGGAAAATGATGTGCATGCACTTTTATATGAACTTTTAGCTACACACGTAATGAACACACACACACACACACACGCACACACACACATACACACCAGAGGAAACAACACATGTTTGTTCTTCTTCAATAGAAATTACTTCAGAGCTCTGATGCCCAGGGGGGAGGGAGGGGGGGAGAGTTCAACACCATATAGAAACCCTTAGGTGACCCCTTCTCCTCCTCCACCACCTCTTCTTATCTCTATTCACCCTTCCCTCCATCCCTCCCTGACTCCTTCCCTGTCTCTCTCTTTCTCTCTCACTCCCTCCCTCTCTCCCTCCCTCTTTACCCGCCTCCTTCTCTCCCTCTCCCTCTCTCTCCCCCCCCCCCCCCCGCCCCCAACCCCCCCAACCACCAAC
>PIJE02000201.1:399285-421603 GCA_002895965.2 Coryphaenoides rupestris
AGAAGAGAGAGGGGGAGTTCAGAGGTCAGGCCGGTTCAGGGTCATAAAGAGCTGTGTTCTGCTCTCCAGCAAAACACTGGGGACACACACCTGACGCCCCCCCATCCCCATCCGACCCCACCCCTCGCTCTGTCCCCAGAACAACCCAGATCATCAGAGCACCCATCTGACGTCACAGCACGTTATTCTACGCATCCATCGGACCTGCTGGACAAGACACCCACTGTCAGGACGCAGGCACCCCTAGACTAACCCCCCCACCCCCCCCCCCTCGACTTATTTGTGATTGTTTTTATCTGCTGTTCGTTTTTCTGTAAAGGCCTTTGTAAACCTTGTTTTAGAAAAGCTATTTATAAATAAAGTTTATTATTGGATATTACTTATTAGTATTCAGGAATTGAAGGCACTTTGTTGAGATAGGATCATGGTTACGTTTTTTGAGAAAGCACTTTGAAATGGGATAATATCTATTCTTACAGTTTGCACTACTACTAATTTGCACAAAGAAATGTAAATACATGAATATCAGGTTACTCAGTGGTTTCTTTGGCTACCATGCTCTTTTAAAGAAAGATTTGTGTTTATTAACACACTGTTTTAGCCCTAATTCTCAATTGTAAGTCACTTTAGATAACAGCATAGTCTGATAAGTGACTAAACTCTAAATGTCCAAAGGACACAGAAGAACACAATGGGAGCCATGGTCCACCGTTCAGACCAGTGGCGGTGGTCATGCTGGGGCAACCCGCTTGAAGGAGGGGGCCGGGGCGAGGTGAGGGGGGGGTCGGGGGTCGGACACGGCTGTTAGAGAGGCTTTATTACTAGGCCCGGAGGTCCACCCTCGTCTCCCTCTAAGTCAACACAAGCCCTGCTCCGGCCAGGCCATCCCTGCCGTAACGGCCGAATAAAAGGGTGTCAATGTGCGGGAGTCCGGCGCAAATTGTGACCTTTAATGACCATGAAGACGTGGTGGCGGGAGCATCCTGAGGGGTGGTGGGAAGGGGCGGCGGAGGTCCCGTGACTGGAACCAGACCGCCTCACGTCCTGGTAATCTTGTTCCCGGAGAAGAGGGCACGCACTCTAGTGGGGCCTGCCTCCGCCAGGTCCAGTCCTCCCCTGAGGGTGCAGGAAGCTGGACCCGGGCCCAAACATGGATGATTAGGGCGGGGGGGCAGTTAAGGTTCCAACAGGAACACCTCTCAGATCAAAGTACGCAGAACAGGATGGGTGGGCGGGGGGTTCATTCTACATTGTCCCGGAGGAAACGGCTTCGCGGGGGGGGGGGGGGGGGCATTAGCACAGAGACATGCAGCGTCAACAAGCTAACAGAGATCCGGCTGTTAGAGAAGACAAGGGCAGAGCTAGAAAGAGATACAGAGCTAACTGCTAACGACAGACAGAGCTAAAAGAAGAGACAGAGCTAAACAGTCAGGGACAGAGCTAAAAGCGAAACAGAGGCGGAGTTCAGAGACAGGGCTCACAGAGACAGAGCTAACGGCTAACACAGACAAGGCTAATGGCAAACAGAAACAGAGCTAAAAGTTTAAGTCAGCGTAAGCCTGCAGGTTTGTTTGGTAGACAATGTGATTGTGATTAAATCCCGGGAGTCTGGTAACAGTTAAGCTTGGTTGAAACTCCCCAGGACCAGAGATCTAAGGCCTGCTCTGTGATTGACAGCCATGAAACACCATTTGCCCAGAGAGCCCCCGACCGAGAGTTTACAAGCTCAGCCCGGCGTCACAGAGGTCACCGATGGAAACGGCAAATGTTCAATGGGCACACACACACACACACACACACACACACACACACACACACACACACACACACACAACACACACACACACACACACACACACACACACACACACACACACACACACACACACACACACACATCGCATGTCTGAGCAGGTTAACAAGGCAGGAAAGTCCTTCCAATTCAGCAGAAAATGATTTCCTGTTGGCAAACACATGAATGTTGTCCATTTCACAAACATCGTTCTACTAGTACACTGTGCCGGTCGTGTTCTCGTAAAACGTTTCAACGAGAGAGGTGAGGCCTCTGCAGTCCTGCTCAATCCTCACCACTAACACAGAACAACTGTGTTTTCGTCCTCCTGAATTTGACAAAATGGCTTTCAAATGTCTCGCACCACTGTGTGGTTCAGCAAAATCTATATTTCTGAAAACGATGACATATTGGTGATGAGATAACGTTTTCGCCGTTTCAGTATGGACGGGCTTTTGACAGGGAAACAGTATTTTTACTTTTGTCCAGCATAGTGTGGACATGAGGGGCCTGAGTCTTAAAAGGACCACTTGTCCAGAGTCTCTCATCCTTTGTGGCCGTGGGGTCGTTTGGCTGCTGCTCAGACCGCTGTTTGGTGTCACGGTTCACACCTCGTCAGCTGCTGTTTGACAACGTTGCATCGTTGTCACGGTCGTATAGTGCAACGACTCGGATAATGACATGATTATATTGTACTTAGTCTCACAAATCCGACTTTTTAGATTCAACTGGTGGAACGGGCCATTTCACTTTCTTTCTTTGCTTTTCGGCCAATCGTGTTGCTGGCGGCAGGGATCTGTCTCTGTGCGTGATTGGTGAATACAAACTCGACCGGCTGTCGTAAACGTGGATGTGAAGGTTTCAAATCAACACTGTGGAGACCGGCCACTGTAGAAAACAGTTATTACTTACAGTTTTACAAATGTACTTCTGAAAGCCAGTTGTACGAACGAGTCTCTAGAGAATGTCTCCGTAACGAAACAGGAAACAAGCCTTAACTCCGCCCCTTGTAGACTTTAGTTTCCGGCCCAGGCTCTGTGCCGTCTCCCCACAGCAGTTCTGCTATAATATAGTAGGACTGCAGAACCCCAGATTATATTGTACTGAATGATGCACAGCAACTTTATCCCAATGAAGTACCTACTACTCAGCTCATCTGTTATGTGATTTATCCAAAGTGTCTGACAGTGAATTCAGATACATGACATTAAGGAGCGGGTAGGGGGTTAGGCGATGTCTTACTCAAGGTATATATATATTTTTTGGGGGGGGGGGGGGGGGGGGGGGGGGGGGAGGGAGAGAGAGAGGAGAGGGAGAGGGAGAGGAGAGAAGGAGGCGGGTAAAGAGGGAGGGAGAGAGGGAGTGAGTGAGAGAGAAAGAGAGAGACAGGGAAGGAGTCAGGGAGGGATGGAGGGAAGGGTGAATAGAGATAAGAAGAGGTGGTGGAGGAGGAGAAGGGGTCACCTAAGGGTTTCTATATGGTGTTGAACTCTCCCCCCCTCCCTCCCCCCTGGGCATCAGAGCTCTGAAGTAATTTCTATTGAAGAAGAACAAACATGTGTTGTTTCCTCTGGTGTGTATGTGTGTGTGTGCGTGTGTGTGTGTGTGTGTGTGTGTGCGTGTGTGTGTGTGTGTGTCATTACGTGTGTAGCTAAAAGTTCATATAAAAGTGCATGCACATCATTTTCCACATCATAAGGACATTAGATAAACATATGTCTATAGGTAACCATAGCAACACATATAGTTAAAATGCATGTGATGCTGTTAAGTAAAGACGCATAGGTTGTGATTCCAATGTCCCAGTAAGTTACCTCAGATATCAGAGAAGATATGTATTTTGTCTCAGTTTTGGTGTCATTTCTTGCTGTTGTGTCTGACTGTATTGTCTAACTGTAGATTCCAACCTTAACTTCTGTAGTTCTTTGGTAGTTTTTAATAATAGGGTCTTGTGTAGTTCATGGCTGAAGTTTCAAACTGTAGATTCTGGTTGTAGCTAGCGGCTGTGTCGTGGTCCATCTCTGTAAGATCTCTCTAGTTGTGAGTCGTGTCTTATGAATAATTTTGCGAGGCTCAGAGAGAGAGAGACAGCGTTATCCCAGAACAACCAGACTTCTCTTCAACTGTCACCTAATGTCCTGCCAGCTCCCAGGGAAAGGAGGAGGAAACATCTGTGCACTCTGTAAAGAGGTCTATACAGTATATACCTGCATTCATATTGTCATCTGTTTGTAAAGAATATAGCTTTTTTTTCTCTGATTGGCCATTCATATTTTCCTTGAACTGTCAACTTGTATATTACAGCAGTTGGCTAAGTCAAACATAACAAAAGTTATGTGTGATAAACGTCATATGACAAGAGCCAAACTGTGGAGTGCAAATGATTACAGTTTCTAGCAGACCTTTGGGCTCTTGCGTGCTCCTTGAGAATATTCTGGGTGGAACAAAAAGGTCAGTTGTGAATGTTATGCAGGACTTTTACTGAGAAACCGTTTCGGAAAGCGTGTTTAATATTGGCCCACTTCACATGCCGCTGTTTGGCTTAATGTAATCGCCGCTATAGGCTACTTTTAGCTACACCTTTAGCTGCAGAGCTGGATGCTAAATTAGCTTCCTATGAATAAATAATAATGGCAGAGTAAGCTCTGGCCTGCAGCTAGTCTGCTCGCACGCAAACACACACTGCAACACTTTGCATTACAGTTGGTAGCTAAACACTGTTATAAGTTAAGCAAAGGAGATGGACACACACACACACACACACACACACACACATGCAAATGCACACACATACACACACACACACATACACACACACAACACATACACACACACACACACACACACACACACACACACACACACATATGCTGCCTCTCTTATGTCATTCAAATGAAGAGTAATCAGTGTGTAATTGTGTTTTCATTGAAGTCAACTGCAGCCCTGTGTTTATGTCCTTACACCCACACACACACACACGCACACACACGCACACACCCACACACACACACACACGCACACACACACACACACGCATGCACGCACGCACACACGCACACACACACACCAACAAGACATGACAGTATTCTGTTTCCCCCTCCCTCCAGTGTGACTAACAATGCAATAATCTTCATTTAAAAAGCTGATTAACTCAGAGTTTATGCAGTTCATCTAGGCTCATATAGAATAAACAGTGAAGACAACTAGGATTTAACCACGCCCCTCCACTCAAGCAGCCCCATCAAACTAACTGTTACAACTAGAGACCTAGCGAGATTAATAAATTATACTTAAATTACACTTGCTAGTTTATTTATTTCTTTAGTGGTTGATGTGGTATGTTACTGTAGTCTACGATTCCACAGTAATGGAACCCTAGACTACAGTCATAATATATCATATATATAACACCTATATATAACTAATGGATAGTGGGATAGTGTAGTTGTGTCTGTAGGAGGCCTACAGACCACCTGTAGGCCTCCTAGAGATGACCTCTAACCCCTGCCCCTGCTACTTCGAATTCAATAATAGTAGCTTTGTAGAAAAACGTCTGCTACATTACTTAAAGGGGACATATAATGCGATTGGTTGTGATTACTAGATCAGTCGACCAGCCTACCCAGTGGACTGACAGGTAAACTGATCTAGTCAACATAGATCTAGGTGGACATTCCCACTTGTGATGTCACTAGACGGTAGTCACATGGCAATTGTGAAATGGCTTGCAATGGCTAATCACACTCACACTTGTTGGCACAATATTTCCCCTTTAAATCTGAATGCTAAATAGTAAAACGTAAAACGACCTGCCTAACGTGACCTTAGGCAGGTCAACGGTTACGGGAGGTTCCATAATGTTTGTTTAACTGCTGCGTTATCGGATCCTAAACATACTCGGATCAACATGTCTCTGTGTCCTCACAGTATCTCTCTCTCTCTCTCTCCCTCTCTCTCTCTCTCTCTCTCTCTCTCTCTCTCTCTCTGTGTGTGCAGGGTGATGCGTTCGTCAGGAATCCGTCTGTGGGTTGCAGGCTGAACAGGCCGCTGTTGTATTCTGGGTCCGGTCCGCTCGCCGCTCGGCGCGCCATTGTTTCATCTATTGTCTCAGTCGTCGCGGTGACACGTCGCGTCGGAGTGTTTGGCGACGTGTCAAACATACACACACACACAGACACACACACACACACACACATGTCTGTTGTCTGGCGGTTCAGACCTAATGTAGCGCGGCGGCGGTGACTCAGATTGGCGTCGGCTTCTGCCTGAGCTCATACCGCAGCTGGGGTCTGTGTTTGTGCTGCGATTGTTCTGATGTTTGTTGTGTTTTGTCTGTTTTTCTGTATGTGGAGTGTGTGTGTGTGTGTGTGTGTGTATGTGTGTGTGTGTGTGTGTGTGTGTGTGTTTGGTGGCTGGTTTAAGCAGCCTCACCTGGCCCTGGCTGATTACTCTTGGGCTGGGTGTGGGACTGCACACCTGTGGTACATTGCCTAATCTGTGCTGCATTGCCTGACCAATGCAGCACAGTTTAAACCAGCCATTGACACACACACACTCACACACTCATGGAGCACTAGCACGCTAGCTATCAACTACAATCCTTACAGCAAACTAGCTTATTAACCATCCTGCCTGTGTCCTTGGAGTGAACGGTTTTCATCTAATACATCTGGGTCCCTAAATAGTGTAGTTTATAGTGTAGTACACTCTTTAGGGGTTAGGAATTGAGGGATCAAGTGAACACACTATGTCAGACACACACACAGATCCAAAATGGAGGCCCAGACCCTATAAACAGAAGACTTCAGCCAGGGTCAGAGGTCACCAAGTCTAAAGGTCCCCACCTCACGAGTGCAGAACGACACATTCAGACTCGATGAGGAAATAGGCTGTGGAGCGGTGGAGGATTAGTTTGAGTATGTGGGTCAGAATGTGAAGGTTGGGTGGTAGAGACCAGGCACGCACGGCAGCCACCTGCAATAACAGCACACGCTATCACAGTCAGAGTCCTCAGTGCTGGGTTCGGGAGATTGGGCATATTTTGAAAATAAAGTTGTTCTCAGTCCCAAAGTTGTGTTTTCGGGAAAAGTGCAAAGATTACCTTGATCCGCGTGTTTGTTATTTTTGTACAAAGTGAGAAAACAAAGACATTTTTCTGATGTATTTTCTTCGGTCGACTCAGAGTTTGAATCTGAGAATCCCTGGAAGCTGGTGTTACCTGGAGGCTGGTGTTAACTGGAGGCTGGTGTTAACTGGAGGCTGGTGTTAACTGGAGGCTGGTGTTACCTGGAGGCTGGTGTTAACTGGAGGCTGGTGTTAACTGGAGGCTGGTGTTACCTGGAGGCTGGTGTTAACTGGAGGCTGGTGTTAACTGGAGGCTGGTGTTACCTGGAGGCTGGTGTTAACTGGAGGCTGGTGTTAACTGGAAGCTCCTGTCTGGATCTCATAGTGACGACCAGCCCAGGAAGACTACTAAGTCACCAGAGATGATCTGTGTGTGTGTGTGTGTGTGTCTGTGTGTGTGTGTGTGTGTGAAGCCAAGGTGGTTACACCCAAAAGGAGGTTCCGTAAGCATCTACACACAAACACACACACTCACACATGCACGCACATGCACACACACACTCACGCACACACACACACGCACACACACAACCCACACACACACACCACACACACACATCACACACACACACACACACACACACACACACACACACACACACACACACACACACACACACACACACACACACACACACACACACACACACACACACACATGCACACGCACACACACACACACACACACACACACACACACACACACACACACATGCACACACACACACACACACACACACACACACACACACACACACACACACACACACACATGCACACACACACACAACCATATCCACACGCACACACCTGATCCACACACTTTGTCCTCCCTTCTCACCTGTCACCTGGCTAGACCCGTGGACACCAGGCCTCACGCACGGGCACACCCTCACCTTGTGTGGCCGGTGGGGGTCTTTTGAGGCGGGCGGGGGTTTCGGATGTAGCTACACCTCACCTGTCAACACCTGTCTGCTGCCACAACACCAGGCTAAGTGGACACGCCCTGCAGGCCCAGGGGAGTGTGGCGGTGAGCTGCTCCATCCGCTCAGGCAGCGTCCAGGCTGCCCGCTCTCCTCTTCTGCTGTTCGACTCAGACTCGGACATGTTGAGTTTACCAGGAGAGGAGCACCCTAAAGGTTCTGCCGTTTGAACTGTGACTGTGGCTACAGACCACTGATAGCCTGCAATCTCCTTAACACCCTAACCCTAAAAAAATATGAACCTCAGTTAATTCAATTCAATTCAATTCAATTTTATTTGTATAGCCCTGAATCACAAGACAGTCTCAAAGGGCTTTACAGGCCAGATTGTTATGGGCCAAAAGTGATTTATGACACCCCCCCTAGCCCCGCCCCCTTAGGACAAGAAAACGACTCCCTTAATTAACAAGGAAGAAATCTCGAGGAGGAACCTCAGAGTGGGGATCCCTCCTTCCAGGGATGGTTCAGAGTGCAATGGGTGTCATACGGGCATTTAAAAACAGGGCTAACAAAGCATGACAAAGTACAAATAGTAAATGAAATAGTAATATTATGATGGGGTGCTGGCTGGAGAGCAAGCTGGTAGCCGTCAGTGAGGTGGCCAGGTATTCCAGTTCACGATCACAGGCAGCCACCCTAGATAATGGAGACAACATGAAGGTTAGATGGAGCACAGTAAGGCAGGGAACATACAAGTTATCCTCAGACCTAGTACCCATCGGCAGCTAGGGTAGGCTAGTGCTAACGGTATTGATTTAGCTGTAAATTTGAGCTGAGGGGGCACTCCTAGCAGCCAAAGCAAGGGTAAAAAGGTTGGGGTTTTTAGTCTCACCTTAAACATATCAGCAGAGTCAGGCCTCCCTGATTAACAGGTGGGCAGACTGTTTCCACAGATAGGGTGGCTCGATCAGAGAGCGCCCTGTTTTCCTGCTGATTTTTTATTTACTTTTGGAATTGATAAAAAGGCCAGCTCCTGAAGGAACGCGGAGCGGCCAAGAAGAACAAATAGGGGAACAATAAGGTCCTTCATGTAGCGATGGTGCGGACCCATGCAGGATCTTGTAGGTAAGAAGTAAGCAACCTTAAAATCTGAATTCTGGCATTTGTTGGGAAGCCAGTGGAGGGAGTGAGAATAGGAGTAATGTGGTCAAACTCCTAGTTCGCGTTTAAAAGTCTAGCAGCAGCGTTCTGTACGAGCTGGAGGCCTTTTTGTAGTAGAGCTCGGTAGGCCAGAGAAACAGTGCATTTACAGTAATCCAGTCTGGATGATATAAATGCATGGATGAGTGTCTCTGCCGTCCGCAGCGGATAGCATTGGTCTGATCTTGGCAATGTTTCTTAAGATGAAAGAAAGCAGTTCTGGTGATACTTTTGACATGCTGATCGAAAGAAAGCGTAGGATCAAGCAGAACACCAAGATTCTTGACGCAGGAGCTTTGGGCAATAGTGGATCCCTCAAGGCAGAGTGTGACGTCATCAAGTTGTGATTGTTTATGCTTCTCTAGTTAGTCTCTGTAGCAAGGGTTTTGCCACAATGTCACTTCCGTGGTTTTGTCTGGGTTCTTCACCAGCAAGGAGAGACGGTAGTCGAGACGAAGTGGAATATTCATTTAATAAAACTGCAACACAAACTCGCCCATCGGCTTAATAACTAATAACTGAAAATCACTCTCTCTGAGTCTTGTCGGCATCTTGTGGGTTACGGTGTCGGACTTTTGTCGGGTCCTTCCTTGCCACCCGTACCCAGCCTCTTACTGTGGGGAGAGTAAACAGGTGTCAATGAATATCATCAGACTAATCACACTCATCCCCTACAGCTGTGTCAATCTCAGGCATTTTGCCGCTCCGCTCCCCTTGTCTCACCTGCCGACACTAAACCCCCCCCCCCACCTGTATTAATCCCAAACAGGACAATAGGACAGTACAATACAATCATACAAGTATACAATGAAAGTATCAACGTTGTTTATATTAAAAAATCACACACACACACACACACACACACACACACACACACACACACACACACACACACACACACACACACACGCACACACTGTGTGTTTGGTCTGCCTGGTTTCTGCTGGCACAGCAGTAAACTCACGAGGAGAGAGACGAGGGAGAGACAGACAGGGGAGTCAGAGAAGGGAGAGAGAGAGAGGTAGAGAGGTAGAGAGAGAGACACAGAGAGAGAGAGAGGTAGAGAGAGAGACAGAGAGAGACAGAGAGAGTGGGGGAGAAGGAGAGGGAGGGAGAGGCGGGCGGATAGATGCTATTCTAGATAAACAGATTTAACTCTTTCATACTCTCAGAGTGAAACCTGATCTGCCAGAGACAGCAGCTCAGATAAAGTCAACTCTTCTTTTAAACATTACGTTTCTATCTTACATAACTACAACAAAACTACCACTTGGTCTGTCATTTAAGGCAAGGCAAGTTTATGTATACAGCTCCCTCAAACACAAAAACCATTCATTAAAAACATTTGAATGACTCACTCAGGAATCATATAAAAGTGAAATGTAAAATGCAAGTACGAATACAAAATGTACAATTAATTTTCATTGACTTGGAAGCGTTACGTCATAAGTCATATCTTGCCCAGGGGGATGATGAGTAATTCGAAAGGAAAGTTATGGTTTTCCGAACTGAAACAGGCCCTATTTTGTGTGGAATGACACCATTTGCTATCTCCATTATAGTGAGAAGACATGATATGTGTGATTGACTTTGTTCTAGAACAGTGAAGACATGCTGTGCTATCTTTCTCTCTGTTTCATCATTTGAACTCCTGTGAGAGTGAGAGAAACTCAGCAACAGTGACAGTAACTCTTGGTTAGGCTTTGATCATATTCCCAGAATTGGATGTTAAAATGTGATGTGCAAACTTATGATGACGCCAATGAAAGAGGAAGTGGGCCGTTGATGAGTCACACTTAATGCTAGATCTCAGCTCTTCCGTTGTCAGCATTATGATTGGTCTGATGTCCTCAACACTGATGACGCACGTATGAAGCAGGGTTGTAAGAGTTTAGCCGGGATGATCTTTGGATGTTGGGGTGAAAACAAGACTGTGTTGGTGTTAAGGATTAAGGCTGCTGGATTATTCTCTAGTCAATAAATAAACTCTGACACTTGAGTAGGGATTTACCAGCCTGGGTCTGTTTGTTTAGGGTTTGCGTGTGTGTGGGTGTGTGTGTGTGTGTGTGTGTATGCAGTGGTGTGTGTGTGTGTGATGTGTGTGTGTGTGTGTGTGTGTGTGTGTGTGTGTGTGTGTGTGTGTGTGTGTGTGTGTGTGTGTGTGTGTGTGTGTGTTGTGTGTGTGTGTGTGTGTGTGTGCTGTGTGTGTGTGTGTGTGTATGTTTTGTGTGTGTGTGTGTGCGTATGTGTGTGTGTGTGTGTGTGTGTGTGTGTGCGTGCGTGTGTGTGTGTTACTGAGTCTGCCTTCCATCACTCACTGACCCTCTCGACGTCTTCCTGGTGACCCAAAGCCGAAGGTTTCTACTTCCAGTTCCTGCTTGTTAACACTCCATTCCCTGGAGAAAGCCCAGAGTTCAGCGACTGATAGAGGCATCGGGACAGAGGTTAAGAATAACGCGTAGACACACTAGTTTTCAGTTAAGAAGTCGGCTCCTCTCTCACTAATCTGTTGTGGTGATATGAGAGCGACAGGAGACCCGTCTCCAGACTTGGCTACCCACTACTCCACGCCTGTCAGATCAGCTGATCACTTGCCCCAATCTGATCTAATTGTTAAAACTGTTTTTTTATGTGTGATAGGTCTGTGATAGGTGATCGGGAACAGGATCAGCAGAGAATTATTTGACAGGGACAGTGTACTGCTTCTTCACTGTACCAGAGTTAAAAGCTAATTTGCACCTGTAGTCCCTGGGCAGGAAACAGAGAATAAGATCTCTGTTAAGAACATGAAAACTGTCGTATAAAAACAAAATGAACATATTCACGATACAACATACAACAAGATTTCACGACATTTGGAGACCACGACAACAGCACAATTTTACAACATTGAGGCATCAAGTGTTAGTATCTATGTGTGATGGGTACATGTTTGAGTGGATTTTAGCCATGATTTCATTTTGAATTTAAAATCAGTAAACCTGCAGCACGTTATTGTAGTTTGACGTTTATTGATCCTCGTTGAGATTCAACATGTGTTTTACAAGCCAAGACCTGTAGGCAGAGGAATGACAGACCTCCTTCAGATGCATGCATGCACCGGCTTCAGGAAGCCATGATGTGTGCCTGGGGTCCATGCAGTCCAACGCTCTGTGATGAAGACAAATCGGTTCAGAATGAGAGGAAACGCCACCAGGTGAAGCGACCCGAGACCGTGGGTTCCTGGGAGATTTGGCGAGAGAGAGAGAGAGAGAGAGAGAGAGAGAGAGAGGGGAGTTCAGAGGTCAGGCCGGTTCAGGGTCATAAAGAGCTGTGTTCTGCTCTCTAGCAAAACACTGGGGACACAGGTTCCCAGTGATGGGGACCTGACGCCCCCCATCACCATCCGACCCCACCCCTCGCTCTGTCCCCAGAACAACCCAGAGCTTTTGCTATCATCAGAGCACACATCTGACGTCACAGCACGTTATTCTACGCATCCATCGGACCTGCTGGACAAGACACCCACTGTCCAGGACCGCAGGACCACCCCGAGACCCTAACCCCCCCCCCCCCGACTTATTTGTGATTGTTTTTATCTGCTGTTGTTTTTCTGTAAAGCACTTTGTAACCTTGTTTAGAAAAGCTCTTTATAAATAAAGTTTATTATTGGATATTATTATTAGTATTCAGGAATGAAGGCACTTTGTTGAGATGGATCATGGTTACGTTTTTTGAGAAAGCACTTTGAAATGGGATATATCTATTCTTACAGTTTGCACTACTACTAATTTGCACAAAGAAATGTAAATACATGAATATCAGGTTACTCAGTGGTTTTTTTGGCTACCATGCTCTTTTAAAGAAAAAATTTGTGTTTATTAACACACTGTTTTAGCCCTAATTCTCAATTGTAAGTCACTTTAGATAACAGCATAGTCTGATAAGTGACTAAACTCTAAATGTCCAAAGGACACAGAAGAACACAATGGGAGCCATGGTCCACCGTTCAGACCAGTGGCGGTGGTCAGTGCTGGGGCAACCCGCTTGAGGAGGGGGCCGGGGGCGAGGTGAGGGGGGGGTCGGGGGTCGGACACGGCTGTTAGAGAGGCTTTATTACTAGGCCCGGAGGTCCACCCTCGTCTCCCTCTAAGTCAACACAAGCCCTGCTCCGGCCAGCCATCCCTGCCGTAACGGCCGAATAAAAGGGTGTCAATGTGCGGGAGTCCGGCGCAAATTGTGACCTTTAATGACCATGAGACGTGGTGGCCGGGAGCATCCTGAGGGGTGGTGGGAAGGGGCGGCGGAGGTCCTCGTGACTGGAACCAGACCGCCTCACGTCTGGTAATCTGTTTCCCGGAGAAAGAGGGCGCGCACTCTAGTGGGCCTGCCTCCGCCAGGTCCAGTTCCTCCCCTGAGGGTGCAGGACTGGACCGGCCCAAACATGGATGATTAGGGCGGGGGGGGCGTTAAGGTTTCCAACAGGAACACCTCTCAGATCAAAGTACGCAGAACAGGATGGGTGGGCGGGGGGTTCATTCTACATTGTCCCGGAGGAAACGGCTCGCGGTGGGGGGGGGGGACATTAGCACAGAGACATGCAGCGTCAACAGCTAACAGAGATCCGGCTGTTAGAGAAGACAAGGGCAGAGCTAAAAGAGATACAGAGCTAACTGCTAACACAGACAGAGCTAAAAGAGAGACAGAGCTAAACAGTCAGGGACAGAGCTAAAAGCGAACAGAGGCGGAGTTCAGAGACAGGGCTCACAGAGACAGAGCTAACGGCTAACACAGACAAGGCTAATGGCGAACAGAAACAGAGCTAAAAGTTTAAGTCAGCGTAAGCCTGCAGGTTTGTTTGGTAGACAATGTGATTGTGATTAAATCCCGGGAGTCTGGTAACAGTTAAGCTTGGTTGAAACTCCCCAGGACCAGAGATCTAAGGCCTGCTCTGTGATTGACAGCCATGAAACACCATTTGCCCAGAGAGCCCCCGACCGAGAGTTTACAAGCTCAGCCCGGCGTCACAGAGGTCACCGATGGAAACGGCAAATGTTCAATGGGCACACACACACACACACACACACACACACACACCAACACACACACACACAGGCACCAACACACACACTAAGCACACACACCAACACACACACCAACACACACACACACACACACACACACATCGCATGTGTGTGTGTGTGTGCAGGTTAACAAGGCAGGAAAGTCCTTCCAATTCAGCAGAAAATGGTTTCCTGTTGGCAAACACATGAATGTTGTCCATTTCACAAACATCGTTCTACTAGTACACTGTGCCGGTCGTGTTCTCGTAAAACGTTTCAACGAGAGAGGTGAGGCCTCTGCAGTCCTGCTCAATCCTCACCACTAACACAGAACAACTGTGTTTTCGTCCTCCTGAATTTGACAAAATGGCTTTCAAATGTCTCGCACCACTGTGTGGTTCAGCAAAATCTATATTTCTGAAAACGATGACATATTGGTGATGAGATAACGTTTTCGCCGTTTCAGTATGGACGGGCTTTTGACAGGGAAACAGTATTTTTACTTTTGTCCAGCATAGTGTGGACATGAGGGGCCTGAGTCTTAAAAGGACCACTTGTCCAGAGTCTCTCATCCTTTGTGGCCGTGGGGTCGTTTGGCTGCTGCTCAGACCGCTGTTTGGTGTCACGGTTCACACCTCGTCAGCTGCTGTTTGACAACGTTGCATCGTTGTCACGGTCGTATAGTGCAACGACTCGGATAATGACATGATTATATTGTACTTAGTCTCACAAATCCGACTTTTTAGATTCAACTGGTGGAACGGGCCATTTCACTTTCTTTCTTTGCTTTTCGGCCAATCGTGTTGCTGGAGGCAGGGATCTGTCTCTGTGCGTGATTGGTGAATACAAACTCGACCGGCTGTCGTAAACGTGCATGTGAAGGTTTCAAATCAACACTGTGGAGACCGGCCACTGTAGAAAACAGTTATTACTTACAGTTTTACAAATGTACTTCTGAAAGCCAGTTGTACGAACGAGTCTCTAGAGAATGTCTCCGTAACGAAACAGGAAACAAGCCTTAACTCCGCCCCCTTGTAGACTTTAGTTTCCGGCCCAGGCTCTGTGCCGTCTCCCCACAGAAGTTCTGCTATAATATAGTAGGACTGCAGAACCCCAGATTATATTGTACTGAATGATGCACAGCAACTTTATCCCAATGAAGTACCTACTACTCAGCTCATCTGTTATGTGATTTATCCAAAGTGTCTGACAGTGAATTCAGATACATGACATTAAGGAGCGGGTAGGGGGTTAGGCGATGTCTTACTCAAGGTATATATATATATTTTTAATATAAACAATGTTGATACTTTCATTGTATACTTGTATAATTGTATTGTACTTAATCCTAATGTCCTGTTTGGGATTAATACAGGTGGGGGGGGGGGGTTTAGTGTCGGCAGGTGAGACAAGGGGAGCGGAGCGGCAAAATGCCTGAGATTGACACAGCTGTAGGGGATGAGTGTGATTAGTCTGATGATATTCATTGACACCTGTTTACTCTCCCCACAGTAAGAGGCTGGGTACGGGTGGCAAGGAAGGACCCGACAAAAGTCCGACACCGTAACCCACAAGATGCCGACAAGACTCAGAGAGAGTGATTTTCAGTTATTAGTTATTAAGCCGATGGGCGAGTTTGTGTTGCAGTTTTATTAAATGAATATTCCACTTCGTCTCGACTACCGTCTCTCCTTGCTGGTGAAGAACCCAGACAAAACCACGGAAGTGACATTGTGGCAAAACCCTTGCTACAGAGACTAACTAGAGAAGCATAAACAATCACAACTTGATGACGTCACACTCTGCCTTGAGGGATCCACTATTGCCCAAAGCTCCTGCGTCAAGAATCTTGGTGTTCTGCTTGATCCTACGCTTTCTTTCGATCAGCATGTCAAAAGTATCACCAGAACTGCTTTCTTTCATCTTAGAAACATTGCCAAGATCAGACCAATGCTATCCGCTGCGGACGCAGAGACACTCATCCATGCATTTATATCATCCAGACTGGATTACTGTAATGCACTGTTCTCTGGCCTACCGAGCTCTACTACAAAAAGCCTCCAGCTCGTGCAGAACGATGCTGCTAGACTTCTAACGAGAACTAGGAAGTTTGACCACATTACTCCTATTCTCACTTCCCTCCACTGGCTCCCAATAAATGCCAGATCAGATTTTAAGGTGCTACTTCTTACCTACAAGATCCTGCATGGGTCCGCACCATCGTACCTGAAGGACCTTATTGTTCCCTATTGTCCTTCTCGGCCGCTCCGGTCCTCAGGAGCTGGCCTTTTATCAATTCCAAAAGTAAATAAAAAATCAGCAGGAAACAGGGCGTTCTCTTATCGAGCACCCTATCTGTGGAACAGTCTGCCACCTGTAATCAGGGAGGCTGACTCTGCTGATATATTTAAGGCGAGACTAAAAACCCAACTATTTACCCTCGCCTTTGGCTGCTAGGAGTGCCCCTCAGCTCTAATTTACAGCTAAATCAACACTGTTAGCACTAGCCTACCCTAGCTGCCGATGGGTACTAGGTCTGAGGATACTTGTATGTTCCCTGCTTACTGTGCTCCATCTATCCTTCATGTTGTCTCCATTATCTAGGGTGCTGCTGTGATCATGACTGGATACCTGCTGGCCTGACCTCACCTGACGGCTACCAGCTTGCCCTCCAGCCAGCACCCCATCACATTATTACTATTTCATTTACTATTTGTACTTTGTTATTTGCACTCTGTCATTTGCATTTTGTCATGCTTTGTTACCCCTGTTTTTAAATGCCCGTATGACACCCATTGCACTCTGAACCATCCCTGGAAGGAGGGATCCCCCACTCTGAGGTTCCTCCTCGAGATTTCTTCCTTGTTAATTAAGGGAGTCGTTTCTTGCCCTTAGGGGGGCTAGGGCTAGGGGGGTGTCATAAATCACGTTTGGCCCATAACAATCTGGCCTGTAAAGCCCTTTGAGACTGTCTTGTGATTCAGGGCTATACAAATAAAATTGAATTGAATTGAATTGAATTAACTGAGGTTCATATTTTTTTAGGGTTAGGGTGTTAAGGAGATTGCAGGCTATCAGTGGTCTGTAGCCACAGTCAGAGTTCAAACGGCAGAACCTTTAGGGTGCTCCTCTCCAGGTAAACTCAACATGTCCGAGTCTGAGTCGAACAGCAGAAGAGGAGAGCGGGCAGCCTGGGCGCTGCCTGGGCGGATGGAGCAGCTCACCGCCACACTCCCCTGGGCCTGCAGGGCGTGTCCACTTAGCCTGGTGTTGTGGCAGCAGACAGGTGTTGACAGGTGAGGTGTAGCTACATCCGAAACCCCCGCCCGCCTCAAAAGACCCCACGGCCACACAAGGTGAGGGTGTGCCCGTGCGTGAGGCCTGGTGTCCACGGGTCTAGCCAGGTGACAGGTGAGAAGGGAGGACAAAGTGTGTAGATCAGGTGTGTGGATCAGGTGTGTGCGTGTGGATATGGTTGTGTGTGTGTGTGCATGTGTGTGCATGTGTGGTGTGTGTGTGTGTGTGTGTGTGTGGTGTGTTGTGTGTGTGTGTGTGTATGCATGCATGTGTGTTGTGGTTGTGTGTGGGTTTGGTTGTGTGTGTGGTGTGTGTGTGTGTGCATGTGTGGTGTGTGCATGTGTGTGTGGTGTGTGTGCGTGTGGTGCATGTGTGGTGTGTGTGTGTGCATGCATGTCTTGTGTGGTGTGTGTGTTGTGTGGTGTTTGTGTGTGTGTGCATGCATGTGTGTGTGGTTGTGTGTGTGTGGGTTTGTGTGTGTGCGTGTGTGTGTGTGCGTGAGTGTGTGTGTGCATGTGCGTGCATGTGTGAGTGTGTGTGTTTGTGTGTAGATGCTTACGGAACCTCCTTTTGGGTGGTAACCACCTTGGCTTCACACACACACACACACACAGACACACACACACACACCACACAGATCATCTCTGGTGACTTAGTAGTCTTCCTGGGCTGGTCGTCACTATGAGATCCAGACAGGAGCTTCCAGGTAACACCAGCCTCCAGTTAACACCAGCCTCCAGGTAACACCAGCCTCCAGTTAACACCAGCCTCCAGGTAACACCAGCCTCCAGTTAACACCAGCCTCCAGTTAACACCAGCCTCCAGGTAACACCAGCCTCCAGGTAACACCAGCCTCCAGGGATTCTCAGATTTAACACCAGCCTCCAGTTAACACCAGCCTCCAGTTAACACCAGCCTCCAGTTAACACCAGCTTCCAGGGATTCTCAGATTCAAAACAACCGTACTTGAGAAGGAAACTCTGAGTCGACCGAAGAAAATACATCAGAAAAATGTCTTTGTTTTCTCACTTTGTACAAAAATAACAAACACACGGATCAAGGTAATCTTTGCACTTTTCCCGAAAACACAACTTTGGGACTGAGAACAACTTTATTTTCAAAATATGCCCAATCTCCCGAACCCAGCACTGAGGACTCTGACTGTGATAGCGTGTGCTGTTATTGCAGGTGGCTGCCGTGCGTGCCTGGTCTCTACCACCCAACCTTCACATTCTGACCCACATACTCAAACTAATCCTCCACCGCTCCACAGCCTATTTCCTCATCGAGTCTGAATGTGTCGTTCTGCACTCGTGAGGTGGGGACCTTTAGACTTGGTGACCTCTGACCCTGGCTGAAGTCTTCTGTTTATAGGGTCTGGGCCTCCATTTTGGATCTGTGTGTGTGTCTGACATAGTGTGTTCACTTGATCCCTCAATTCCTAACCCCTAAAGAGTGTACTACACTATAAACTACACTATTTAGGGACCCAGATGTATTAGATGAAAACCGGTGAAAATGAAAACCACAATGCATCATGGGATATACTGGGGAATTTAGCACTACAAAATTGTGACACCCCAAACAGTGCACTACATACTACAGAGCACAAATGAAAGACTTTTGAACTGGCCACAGTTTCCCAGAGGCCGCCAGCCAACTGGAAATATTCTGGATGTTTCTCTCTCTCTCTTCTCTCTCTCTCTCTCTCTCTCTCTCTCTCCACCTCTCTCTCCCTCTCAATCTCGAGGAACACAAATGTTGTTGTTTGATAGGAGAACTGGCTGAAAACTTCACATTCCTGCCACTCTAATCCGCTCTGTGGAAATGATCTTTCCTTCCTCAATACAACCTTGCAGGGCTCAGAACAACCGGATCCGGGTGAGGGGGGGAGGTGGGGGTGGGGTGGCGGCTGGTACCCCATTGAACGGGTTCCCCAGGGAGGGCACCACCGCCTCCGGGGTGGTGGTGTCTGGCAGTAGCGCTTTGCTAGGTCTCGGCGACAGCTAGCATAAATCTGGACGCCTGACAGGTCGGGTCGGGGCTGGAGCTAAACAAGACCTTCCTGGGTTTACTGTCCGTGTGGGGTCCGAACGTCTCAACCCTGCCGGGGTCAAGAGGTCATCCGTGTGCAGGGGACACCTCTCCTTCTCTTCCCCCAACCATCCATCCCCCTCTCCGCTCTCCTCTCCTCTGGTTCTCTTTTCCCCCCCGGCCCCCCATTTTTCTCCCCCTTTTCTCACCCGCTCGTCTCCATCCCAGCAAGATGTAGAAGAGTGTTAAGAAAACACAGAGGCAGCATGGAGTTCCTCAGCAGATGTAATCTCCAAACAAAAGGAGTCGTAACAGGGGGGATGAGGGGGGGAAGGAGGGGAGGAGAGGTCGGGGGTCAGGGTAAAGCGAGGTACAGAGAGCGAGAGAGAGAGATGTTCTAAAAGGGACATGTTTAGGTCATCTTCCATGTCTGCACCCTGGGGCTTCTTGGGCGTTCCATGCAGAGCACGGGGGGTGGGGGTGGGTGGAGGGGGGAGGTTAGACAGGAGTCTCTGTGTCTCGGTGTCCAGTGATGGGGTCACGTTAAACTTTGACACCCAGCAGATCCACAGGCAGATCTCTCCCCCCACCGCCCGTGCCCCACTCCCCCCACCCCATAGCTTCTGCTATAGGATCCCCGGGATATGTGCTTGGTTTTGTATATCTTATTTTACGTTTCCATTAAGAATATAAGTTGGACAGACAACATGGGGTTTTTATCATAACAATAAATAACAATAAACAGTCATGGGTCATTGATCATCGAGATGTGATGACAGAAAATACAAATACATTGAATTGGTGTCAATTTGTGCCGGTCTGGTGGGTTGCATTCAATGTCTCTGAAATGCTTGCTTCCATAACTATTGAATCATCAAATAATAAACAATCATTCATTTGTCATCAGTGTGATTACTAAATGGAGAACTATTGATCGAGATGGTTGGGCCCGAAGAAAAATACCCACAAGACTAGCTAGTTTTACATTTAAATCAAGTCTTAACCAATATTAATCAATATCTTTTCCGCAATATATAAGACCTCAGTTAAATGTTTCTTAACTGATACACTCTTCAATCTGAACAAAGTAGTAGCTAGCAGGCCACGCCAATAGGCTAATAGGCTAGCACTGAAAACACCAGTGACCACAGGGCTTTTCCCACGCGACGCAACATGTTGTTATACATCAAGGGAGCCCGTTAGCACCGTTAGCTTCTAATGACCAACACATGGCTAACGGCTGACAGAGAGGAATGAGAGGGTATTCACCCAGACCAGCACCCAGTGAGGGGTGGGTGGGGGTCCTGCACTAACTCATTTGCTGTTCTGTGTTTCCCTTTCAGAAGGATGAGCATCCAGACCCCAACTCTCTCTCTCTCTCTCTCTCTCTCTCTCTCTCTCTCTCTCTCTCTCTCTCTCTCTCTCTCACACACACACACACACACACACCTTCCCAGGTCCGACCCCACCTGTCCTCTGTTCTCCCCTCTAATAATCCTCTTGTTTATATTTAAAAACCTCAACTAAAAACTCCAAAATGACTCCAAAACAAATACACCGTTATTGTTGTTGCTGTTGTTGTTGTTGTTGTTGTCTTGAAGTCAATGAGTGATGCTATTCATGCATTTTAGATCCTTGTTGATCCACATGTTTATATATTGAGGTAGATGTCAATAAATAGTTGAAGCTCTGCGCCTCATGCAGGTGAAGCTCAACCCGTCCAGGGGGTCCAACAGGGGTCCTCAGTCACACACGAGCGATCCACCACCAAAAAACCCGTGTTGTGTGTGTGTGTGTGTGTGTGTGTGTGTGTGTGTGTGACAGGCATTGTATTTTAAAAAAAATACAATAAAAAAGAAACACACACACACACACACACACACACACACACTTGATCGACTTGGCATTTCAATCATTGAACACACTCCCTTCCTTAAAATAGTAATAATACATATAAATAAATGAATAAAAGCGCTTACCGTGTATTACCGTGTCAGGGTCCCAGCTATAGCGCAGATTAAATAGTTTTAATTGAAATCACTCCCGCGGTGGATTTAAACTTAAAAGTCCTTAAGCGGGGCTGCTGAGGAGGTCCTGTCGCCCAGAGAGCGTGTGAGCGTGTGAGTGTGCTGTTGGTTCAGTTGCTCTCCTCCTCCTCCTCCTCCTCCTCCTCCTGGCGGCACCAGGAGGTGAGGGGTGGGTGGGGGTGAGGGTGAGGGGTGGGGGTGGGCAGGTAAGCTGACGACTCCCGTCCCGAGGAGGAGGAGCAGCCAATGTTTAAAGGTGGGTGGGGGTGCGGATTAGTGGGACTCCTTTTTTTGATTCAAATGGAGAGACAGGTACATGCGCCCGCGGCGGAGATCCACCTCCATTCAATCACTCAACGGAATGACTGCAGTTTCAGGATTAACGTCATTGATCGTTGATTAGGCGACACGTTTCACTAACCAGTGCGGACTGATCAATAAGTTGTCGGCAATTAATTCGCTGAGTGTAAGTAATCCGATACGATCTGTGTCAAGAAACAGACTTGATGAATGAATGATCATCAAAACTTGAGACGACACTATGAGGACTACAGAAACAAAAAAAACTGCGTTACATGAAAAAAATAAATAAATCAGGAGAGCAAGGCTTACATGCTTTTATTTTCTCCTGCTGAGGTTTCCTACTGTTCCCCTCCCCCCTTAACCCCCCCCCCTCCCCTTTACCAGCTTGCCATGCTCCAAAAGGTTAGAGGGTGTGTGTGTGTGTGTGTGTGTCTGTGTGTGTGTGTGTGTTTTGTATATGTGTGGGTGTGTTTGTGTATGTTTTCTATATGTGTGCGTGTTTGTGTGTGTGTGTGTGTGTGTGTGTGTGTGTGTGTGTGTGGCCTACAAAGAGTCGAATGACATTTGTGTAGGGCT
>PIJE02000201.1:422388-434888 GCA_002895965.2 Coryphaenoides rupestris
ACACACACACACACACACGTTTTGTCTCTGCAACAGGAGCGCTCGTGATTCCGTCCGCTGACCTCTGACCTGTGAGTCGTGACTGAGGGTAGGAGCTCCACTTCCTGTGGACCGGCGTGTTTAAAGGAGTGTGTGACCCCTAGGCTGGTTTGACGCCACCTCGGGGCCCCCCGGGCTGGTTTGTGGGGACGGGGACGGGTGGGGGGGGCGCGGCATGCTGACGGAGCAGGTGGAGTGGACTTGGCGCCACTCAGCTGTTGGGGACCTCGTTAACAACAGGGAGGGCAAGTTAAAGTGGAATAATTATGTTTTTTTGTTTATTGTGCGCAATAGTTTTTTTTACATTTTATTTGACTTTAGAGCGTTATGCGTTGCGATATACAAGGTGTGCACGTGCATACACACATACACACACACACACACTGGTTGAAGATTAGTGACACTTTTGCAGTGAAGTCATCTCCCAGCGAACATCCTGACTTCCTGTCCATCTAGAAACAATTGGTCTCCCTCTCCCTCTCTCTCTCTCGCTCTCTCTCTCTCTCTCTCTCTCTCTCTCTCTCTCTCTCTCACTCTCCCCCCCTCTCTTTCTTTCCCTCTCTCACACTCCCTCTTTCTTTCTCACCCTCTCCCTCTCTATCTCTCCCCCTCTCTTCGCCCTACCTCCCCCCCCCCCCCCTGGGTGAATGATAGGGGGGGGGGGGCTTGGGTGCCGTAGCGGTGGTGTGCGGTCGGCCGGTCACCGTAAACACCAGGACTAGACTAAACACCCCAGATAACAGTCCAAACACATCTGCTACAGAGTTTACAAACATATAATGACATCGTTATTGCATTTTGTTTATTACCGTACGGTTGTTGTCTGCAGTGCGCGATCACAGTTAACACAATGAATGATTGCGGTCAATTGCGTGTTAAATGTTAAGCCTGCGATTGATTTGCGCAGTTTGCGTTTTTCCACAACAAAATGACAGCAGGTGGGGTTTATTTTTGGTAATAACGTTTTCATAACGTTAATCCGTTGTTCACAAGTCAAATTGAAAGTAGTTATTCAGATAAAGTTGTTTCTATTCGCGGGTTACCGATGTGTTGATTCATTAGTTCGGAAAAGTTTCCAGTCCGAATCGCAACACTGAGCCACGCCCACCCGTCACTCACCAAGACACCGCGGGGCGCTGAGGCGTGCGCCCCGGCGGTGACGTCATTAACACGTCAGCGCAATTACAGGAGGAGGAGGAGGAGGAGGAGCCGCGTCGTCCTGGCAACAACACACCTGAATACAACCTACACACACACACACACACACGTGCTTGAACACACACCTTGACACACGCACTTGAACACACACCTGGACACACGTGCACTTGAGCACACACGCCCACACATACGCATTTACACACACACTTGGACACGCACACATCCACATTTCCATTTCCATTTAGGGCATTTGGCAGACGATTTTATCCAAAGCGGACTTACAATAACTACATTTGTCAAAAGGACACACAGACACCTTGAACACACACACACACACACACACAGACTTGAACACACAGCCTCAGTGTTGACTGTGAAGAGGGAGAGAGGAAAACTACAGGTTGATTTAACATTGGAGATCAACAGGAGTCACAGTTACATTTACAGTCACCCCGTACATATATATAATGAGCTTTATATAATATAAGTACAGGTTCATTAAGACAGATTCATTCAGACAGACAGACAGTACACACAAGGGAAGCCACATCTCTCTCACTCTCACATCTGTAATAGTTCACGGTCTGACTCTGTCACCCTGCCACATCCACTCACCATCATCCCAACACACACACACACACACACACACGCGCACACACACACAAACTCACAACATCCTGTACACACTGCCCTGATTTTGACGTGTGTGTGTGTTCTTGTGTGTGTGTCGGGACACAATGGCCTGTTTCCAGTCTAGCGGTGTAGCGTAGCACAGCTACCATTATGTGAGCGGTCAGCTAGAAGGTTCGCTGGAGGTCGCTAGCTAAGTGTGGGCTAGCCACACACACATACACTCACTCACTCACACTGTCTGTCTCTCTCTCTCTCTCTCTCTCTCTCTCTCTCTCTCTCTCTCTCTCTCTCTCATACAAACACATTCACATTCCCCCCCCCTTCCCAGACCCCACATCGATGGGCCTACATCCAGGTTATGAAACGCACCGACACTGCTACAGTCTGCCCTGTCTCTATGACTACCTGGTGTTGGTTCCTGACGCTGGGTGACGAAAAACTCCCAAATACTTTCTGCTCCTGAAAAATCTGTCGGCCTCGTGTGTCTAAACAGACCGACCGGTCGACGAGAAACTAGAGCGAAAACAGAGTTTCAAATGGACTCTTCTCAAAACAGGGTTGTAGTGTGACATCCAGGTCAATAGCTGTTTATCAGCAAGCCAGTGCGCCCAACGGATAATTATTGAGTGTACAGTATTGAGTACAGTATGTATGGAGAGAGGGGAGATGGAAGGTGGTGGGGGATGATAGGATGGTGAGTTGGGCGGCAGTAGCTCAGGAGGTAAGAGCGGTTGTCTGGCAACTGGAAGGTTGCTGGTTCGATCCCCCGGGCTCCTCCTAGCTAAGTGTCGAGGTGTCCCTGAGCAAGACGCCACCTAACCCTAACTGCTCCTGACGTGTTGGTTGTTACCTTGCATGGTTGGTACCGCCGTCGGTGTATGAATGGGTGAATGTGAGGCCACTGTAAAAGCGCTTTGGTTAAAAGCGCGATATAAATGCAATGATTATCCACGATTCCAATCGTATCCAGTGTCCGGCAGACTTCTCTCTTCTCTCCACATCTGCCCCGGCGTGCTGACTGTAAACATCTGTCTGGCGGCAGGCGAGGTTGTGGACACCCAGCTGGTGTCCACCCAGCTGGACACCAGCTGGGTGTTCGCAAAGGATCGGACCCTCAGCATCTAGCACCCGTGGGACTTTAAGGTCACACACACACACACACACACACACACCCCCAGGACAGAGACTGATAGACTGGGTTCACCGTTCACCCTGGTGGCTGCTGGCGATACTGCAAGGAGCTAGGAGCACTTAGCCTCACCCACAGCCCTCTCTCTCTCTCTCTCTCTCTCTCTCTCTCTCTCTCTCTCTGTACAGATGTACCTCTCATCTTCCTGTCTTCCTGTCTCTCCTGCTGTCTTTCGTTCTCTCTCATTACATTTCAAGAGCCTGTCGCCTTGTGGTAGCCTTGTTAGCTTTGTGCTAGCCTGGTACGCTGCCTTTTCTCCACCCGACGACTCTTTCGTTCTAAAAACCCCATCAAAGCCAGTAGTTGTGTTTTACAAGGTTTGTAACATTGTTTGTGGACACTCAAAAACACGTTATATTATAATGCTTTAAAACATACAGCACAGACTCATAAAGTTATATAGGTCAGCTATGCCGCTAGTCGTCTCCTGGGCGCTAGGATGGAGGGGAAAACACAAAACACGGGGCTTGAGCTGGAGAGAAAAGTAAGAGTTATAGCTAGCGTCTTATCTGACCCTGCGGTTTATCTGTTAGCTTTGGGTGGTACAGCTTAAATAAAGAGCTGAAACACAATGGCAGTTAGGGGTTGGCTCGCCCATCGCCAACCACTAGAGCCCTGCACTGTTTTACGATTTTTATTCTAATTACACGCTTCGGTGCCTACAGACACATAATTAAGGTCGTTTACGCTCTGGCTCTCAGTTGAACTGGCTGAACTAAAGTAAAGTCGTTTTTGAAAAGGTCGTGACAGACTCGTCGCGAACAGTACTACCCCGCGACCTTGACCTTGGCCAGTATCAGCTTGAGGTAAACATTGACGTGTGCATGTATGGGGCGGGGGGGGGCGTGTTCGCGGGTGCTATGTATCTTATCACTAGCCGGCGTGTGTGTGGCGTCTGCGGAGAGAGGGTTTGTGTGTGTGTGTGTGTGTGTGTGTGGGGGGGGGGGGTTGGTTAGCTAGCCAGTGATCCCCAACACTTTCGAGCCTGCGTGTGATTAGCTTTGAATGACAAAGGAGCGAAGGCAGTAAGTTAAAAGGCAATCCTCTCAGTTTTACGACTTGGGAGTGGGTCCATTCAGCCCCCCGCGCCCTTTAGATGTCCCCTGTGCCCGGTGTGAATGCAGACTCCGCCCCCTCGCCCCCCCCCCCCCCCACCCCAGGCCATACATCAGGTGGGTAATTATGCCCGAGGCTGCCTCGCAACATCGAGATTTACGATTGGCCAGCCGGCGATCTGCTAGTTTCCCAACTCGACGGCGACGGTTCATCATCCGTGTTTTTATCTCCGGGGTTAATGAGGAGACGCGCCGTCTCCCCTCGGAGGACGTCCATCATGGCCGCCCGCCTATCCTACAGCAGGCCCCTAGAGCGGCGGCCATTGTTGTGGTTGATTAATTATGCAAATGGTGTCCAAACTGAGAAAGATGCCGTCTGTTCTCAAGGGTTGAATGTAGCAGTGGAGTGCTTTTACTTTTGATACTTGAGTGCTACATTATAGTATTACTCAATCAATATCAGGTATGTTTTTAATTTAGGCAAATTAAAGGCAAATTTGCCTTATTCCTTGGCTACCTCATACAATTGTCAATTGTTGAATGGACTTGAATTTCTTTTTAAGAGTATTTATGCTAATGTATCCAATAATGTTCTTCTGAGCTCCATAAAAGACTCTCCGTTCTCGCCTGTGTCTCCCTAATGTCCGAAGCCCGTGTGGGAGTTAATTCTGGCTCATTAGCACCCATTACCCTCATTAGCTTCATGGCGACACATGTGAGCACAGATGCTACCGGATAGCACATAAAGAGACGATAAATAGACGCCAATGAGCTCCGGTTAAAGATTAAAACTTTTAGACAATTCGAGTGTCGGGAGAGTGGTCGTTAGTCCATGTCAGCCCTGACAGAGATGCCAGATGTTGTTCTAGAGACCCTGGAGATAGAGAGAGATAGATGGAGAGAGGAGGGGGAGGGGGGTAGAGCGAGTGAGGGAGATAGAAAAGGAAAGAGAGAGGGTGATAGCTGAAGAGAGAAAAAGGGAGGGAGCAAGAGAGAGAGAGAGAGAGAGAGAGAGAGAGAGAGAGACAGATAGAGAGAGAGAGAGAGAGAGAGAGGGGCGGGGGGGGGAAGGGAGAGATATAGAGATAGAGCGAGGGGGAGAATGAGAGGGGAAGAGAAAAGGGAGACAGAGAGAGATGGAGAGATCACCAGTTGGTCCACAGAGTGTGCAGCAGATGTCTCTGATTGGAGGAAGATTAATTTGACAGGCAGAGGTCTGAATACCTTTGAGAGGAGGTCCTAGGGTTACCACTCAGCTCCCGTGTTTACACTCTCAACACATTTTTCCACCAAGGAACTTCATAACTTTTAGATATGAGACTGGCTTCATTTAGACACGCCCCCTGAGGTCAGATTAAACTCTCTGACCTGTACACTTCCTTGTTGGCCCACTTTGACTTCCTGTCTGGAGGTTTTCACATGAAGAGCTTCTGTTTCTGTCTTACGGTTTCAGGGTGTAGCACGAATATATATGTATTTGGTTGAAAGCGTGTAATTACAGCACCAAAACAAACAAACAAATGAAACAAGCTAAAGACATTTTTATTTGAAAAAGGCCCCTTCAGCTATATCACCTCGTTATGGAGTGGGACAACACAATAATTGACTCCTTGAGGACTTGATTTGCAGTTGATTACCTGCTCACTGTTTTAATCAGTGTGTGTGTGTGTGTGTGTGTGTGTGTGTGTGTGTTGGCCCCTGTGCAGCGTGACAGGGGACATCTGGATCCTCTCGGACCCCATCAAGCTCGCCGTGTAACCCCCCACTTCACAGGGGTGTGTGTGGTGTATGTGTGTGTGTTTATCAGTGTTGCTACTTTGCTGGGGAGCGTGTGCTAACCCTTTGTTATCATTCCGTACACTTTCTGTATTGTATTTTATTTATAATTTGTGTTGAGTCAACATGGGGAGGAGGAGATGTCAAAGGAGACAGAGTGATATGGAGATGAGAGGGGCAAGAGGTTGAGTGACGTAGGAAATATATAGGAGGAAGAAGAGACAGAGAGGAGAGAGAGAGAGAGTGAGACAGATTGACAGAAGGTGTTAGTAAAGGTAAAGTACAGGAGAAAGAGAGAGAGAGAGAGAGAGTTTAAGAAGAGAGGGAGGGAAGGACTTCAGAGAGAGAGGGAGGGTGGAGGGAGAGAGGGAGGGGAAGTTCTGATGAAAGAGAGAGACGAAGAGAGGTTAAGAAAGAGGTTAATCGGTACCCTCTGGGAGAGAGAGAGAGAGAGAGAGAGAGAGAGAGAGAGAGCGTGAGAAAGAGAGAGAGTGAGAGGCCCAATCCTCATACAGCTCTTGCCCAGCCACCACTTAGCCTGAGCACGAGTTCACACCTAGGGGGAGTCAGGGGGGTCCCGATTATTGTTGGGGGATAGAGGGGTAGTTGGGCGACATGGCCCTCCAAACACAGATCTTTCAGAGGCATTCGCAAAACCATGAGAAGTTTAGAGGTGTGATATATCACAGATATGATGGAAGGTGTGATGTGGAGGCTCAGAGTGGGTCACCGAGGCCGTGTGGTTGTCATGGTCACAATCCTGAGGTCCCTCCGCTTTGTTTTTCACACACGCACGCACGCATACATACACGCACGCACGCACACACACACACACACACACACACAAACACAGCAGTAAATGAGGATGGATGAGTGGACTGTGCAGGGATACTGCTAATTCCTCTCTACGCTTTATAGCATTAAGCATTAAGTTTGATCTTTGAACCCGGATCCATATAAATCATGAAGAGCCCTCGAGCGCTGACCTCAACTTCCCTCCTCCTGCTCCTCTCCTTCTGTTATATTGTCCCACCTCTCTCTTTCCTTCGACACCTTCATTTTTGTCCAACCCCAACATAAACAATGTCTGCCTATCTGTTTTCTCTGGGCTGCCCAGCTACCTGACGTCTGCCATGTCTCGCTCACAGTCTAACCGGACTGAACTGCCCAGAAAACAATCTGTAAAGTTGAGCAAAAACAACTGTTAACCAAACATCTGTAAAGTTTAGCTGTAACAAGCTGTTAACCAAACATCTGTAAAGTTTAGCTGTAACAAGCTGTTAACCAAACATCTGTAAAGTTTAGCCCAAAGGCTAGCTGTTACCCATAGACGGAGAGGTTAGAAGTTTATGAAACATCTGTAAAAGTTTAACTGCCATGTAACATCATAGAGTTTAGCGAACAGACTAGCTGTATACCCAACATCTGCATGTTAACTCACCTCAACTAAGTTGCACATCTGTAAAGGTATTACCAGTGCGTGGGGTTTGAAAGAGAGACATATTAAAAAGGATGTTTTAATATGGTGTTTTACTAGGTTTGTGTGATTTGCATGGCTCATCTCAACTCTGTCTGTAGTGTGTCTTCACTTTGACCCCTCGGTTTGACCTTTAGAATGGCATATGACCTGACTAAACTGCATACAATGAGATCAATACAGAAATCACAAACTAGTTAATCTAGTGACGTAATATGGCTGTTGAGGTGAGTAGTGAATGTTTAATCTCCTTTAATCCCCTTCAATAACTTTCCCATAATGCCTTTCAATACAAGCGACAAAACAAAACATCAAACCGTTTCAGAGCTTCATGCAACACATGTGTGTGTGTGTGTGTGTGTGTATCTGTTGTCTAGAACGTCCTTGTGATGTGTGTCACTGTGTGTGTCCTTGTGTGTCGGACGCACACAGCAGATTTATAGCCAGGCATATTCTGAGAGACCTTCAAGACATCCGGACCCCACCCACAACACACACACGCGCGCACACACACACACACGCACACACACACACACACACACACACACACACACTCCATTTACTATCTAATAAAACAGAAAGGCACACTTCAAAAATAAAAAAAGCACAATACAATAAATAACAAAAAATAAAACATGAGACCTCGACCTCTGACCCCCAGCGCCCCCCGCCATTGTCTGCAGCTCACGCAGAGGAGGAAGCGCTAAAATAGAAGCCCGCCGTGAGCGGAGCCGCCGGTCGGAAGCAGTGACCAGCTGTCCGTCGCTCCATCAAGATCTCCTCTCCTTTCAGATGCGTTTTTTAAAGCTGGGGGGGGGGGGGCAGACGCCACCTGTGGTTCGGGGCTCCTCAGGTTTACACACACACACACACACACACAGACACACACACACAGGTTGGTGTGTTTTGTGTGTCTGTGCTGCTAACGGCGAGAGAGAGAGAGAGACTTCCTGCTCACATTTCTGTTTTTATTGTAACTGATAACGGCGCAGGAAGGATATCGTAGCGGTGGGTTAGGCGGTTTGACTCCCAGCCAACAGGATCTGGGTTTGATGATCTATCACTGTCATGTGACACACTGTCTCATTTATATACTGTACTGTATATATACTGGAAAATTCTCTCCTGAATTTCCATCTGGATTACTATAAGATATATCGTCATCGTTCTAGTCACCTGGCAGGTCTCATAAATGACATAGGCCTATGTAAACTCACCTTCATGACGAAATAGTAAATAGTTTATTTCCTGTAGATGCTGGTGTGTGTGTGTGTGTGTGTGTGATCCACAAAGCAAATGTGTTTTGGCACAATCCAAGCCCTGACTCACAGAGACACACACACACACCTACGTTGTAAACACTGCAGGGACATGTTGGATTACAGAACGTTTTCACCTCCTCCTCCAGCCATGGGCGTGCGCGGCACATGAGCACGCATACACTTGGACATGCGTTAAGCGTGTTAAAAATACCCCCTCCTCCCACATGTACTGCGCTGGAGACTGTCCTGTTATAGACTCCCTCCCTGCTCCTATAGGCAGCTAGCGCCTGGCTGTGCAATCCTAAAAATACTGGTTATATAGATAGATAAATAGATAGATAGATAGATAAATAGATAGATAGATAGATAGATAGACTGACAGATAGATAAGCAGACAGACAGACAGACAGACACTTCAGTGATCCCAAAGGATGTTCAATTATAGCAGTAGCCTATCAATGACAGAATAGAACAGATATATAGAATAGAATACAGACCACAAGGTGACATACACATTTATCTTTTTTAAATGTATGCACCACCTGGCTGAAAACCTGGTCCTCCTGTTTGCAATGTGCTGCTTGACGTGAGGGCAGCCAGAGGCTGAACAAGACTTCATATGTTTAGAAGTGGGTCAGGTTACCGTCTTAGTTTCCAGCCTGTTTAAATAGTCATGGCCTTGATCCCGCGTTCAGCTGTTTAGGCTACCGTGTGTAAACTGTCAAACCACCACCTTATTGTGCGCACGAGTGGGAGTGTGGGACGTGCCGGCCACTAGCCGCGGAGGGATGCTTTTATTGACGTTATGCATATTGTAACTAGCAATAATGTACCTGGACATTACCTGGATACTACCTGGTGTTTTAAAAAGCCAAAGCCTGGAGGTACATTTATATTGTATGGTGTGTGTAATATATCACATTAACACATCATATTATATGTTGGTGGAATATTGTTGTGGCAGTTATTTACATAACTGTGGTAATTATACACAAACTGCTGAGTATTTTAGTTTTGTCACGGCTTAGTGATGCATTCTAGCATTCCTGGCTTTAACTAACCCTCTCTCATGTGTCTCTGTTCTCCGCAGGGTTCCAGAGTCAGGTGAGGACAAGGACTTTGTCTCCTGTCCATCAACACATACAGGCCCCGCAACCCCCCATTCCCCCCTGTCCGCCACCCACCCAGGAGACAAGCACACACCCTTGAGGACATCTCGACCGCGACGGGCGTCCGGCGATAAGCGGCCCAGACCCAGCGTCCCACCGGCAGGCGACACTGAGCAAATATTTGCAGCCCTCCAGATCATATTTCCCCGAGTGGGAGGAAGAAAAGTAGCTTTTTCAAACTCTGGGAGCTATTTCTGCAGCGCTGTGGCCAGGGAGGGAGCTTGGCGGAGGGAGAAAGGATTTCCCGGTGCCCTGCCTGTCTAAATACTGGATCCAGATATCAATTAGCCTGGCCTCCGACACGGCCCAAAAGAGAGCTTGTGACCTATCTATAGAACGCCTCACTCCGCTCCTCCATGGCCTCTATGGTTTTCTGGAACTGATACCCATCTATTATACCCACGTATTATACCCGTATATTACTCCTCCGGGGAGCTGTTGAGGAGGACGGGAGGGGCCACGCTCCCATTCAGTAATTAAAGGCTTATTTTAAACCCTTAGAATTCTTGAGGACCAACACTTCCCTGGTGGACACCTTGTTGCCACAGTGACCGGCAGTCAGTCGGGCATTCTGGGTGGTGACGTTTTTTTTTCCCGTCACGGGTGAAAAATAAAGAAGCATGAAGCCGTTGACGCCCATCGGATCCCCCTCTCCCCTGCGGCTCCTTAACAAGGGCCCCGAGTACCTCCGCCGGCAGATCGACGGCGGGGGCCACGGACGGGCCCTCAGTGCCGTGGAGCGGCTGGAGGCGGACAAGGCCAAATATGTCAAGAGCCAGCAGGTGATCAACACCAAGCAGGAGCCCGCATTGGTGCCATGCGCCACACCCCCTCTGCACCCCCGCCGACCCCTGGCCACGCCCGGGATGGCCATGACGCCCCGCCTCCCACCCAGACGCACACAAAACATCACCCCCTTCTCCACGCTCTCCAGCTCGCGGGACGAGAACGACAACGAGGACTGGCGGAAGGAGAACCGCCGGGCCTCGGTGGATGTGGTGGAGGCCAACAACCGGAGCAACACCAGGAACGCCTCCTCCAAGCCCCCCAGTCCGCGGACCCCCTGCCTGGCGCTGCGGGTGGCACCGCACAGCGCCCCTGTGCTCAGGAGGAGCACGGGCAAGCGTATGCTCCGGCCGGACTCCCTGCTGATCTATCGGCAGAAGAAGGAATGCAGGAGTCCCGGCGGGGCCCCGGGATTCAACGCCACCAACACCGGCACCGCTGAGGGGAAGGGCTCCAGCTTCGTCCGGCGCCTGTTCCAGGGCTCTATGAGGGGGGAGAAGAGTGGCGAGGCAGCAACCCAGAAGATGGTGATCGCAGAGGAGAAGGCTCTGTCTCGCGACGGCGACTCACGCATGTCCTGGAGCAATGACCGCGACACCCCGGATCCCAAAGGTCCTGGGAGCAGGAGGTCCAGCAAAACCGACCAGATTCAACGATCGCCGGGGTCCCTGCCTAGCCCCGCTTTGAGCTCCTCCCCAGAACGCCCCGAGAACAGATCTATTACCGCGGTGGTCAGCCCAGACGGGGTCGATCACGGCATCGCCGACCAGCCGGCGAGTTGCCATGACGACACGAATGACCCGTGGAGACGAGCGTCGCCGCCGCCAGCCCGAAGGTGCACCGGGGTTCTGCGTCGATCCCGGTCGGACCTGCAGCTGCACTGCTCGGCGGAGCTCTCAGAGCAAGAGCGGTTCTTCGACTACTGCGGGCTGGACGGCGACATGGTGGAGCGCCTCGGCCGCGACAACTTCCTGTGTGAGGCGAGCTCCATGGGCACACTCTCATTGGCTCTTCGCAGCGTGGGAGCGGGCGGCGGCGGTTCCGAGCCCAGTGAGTTTTCCCGCCACTCGGGCGATGGACTCTTCGAGGAGGAGCTGGCGGACCAACTGCCGACCGGCGTGTCCATCATCGAGAGGAACGCCCGCGTCATCAAGTGGCTCTACGGATGCAAGAACGCTGCCAATGAGGGGCCCAAAGAGTCCACCGTTTAGGCCAACCATTTTGGTTCCGGTGCCAATTTGGTTTCCACCATTTTGTATCCGGAATGGACATCATGTACTGTAGCGCTAACTGCCCCAGGTCTCCCAGACCGATGACACTGTATTTAAAGACTACATGGAAGTATTGTGAAGGGGTATAGATATACACCCTATTGCTAACTAGTTTCCACTGGTATTATTGTGTGGATGTGTTGAGTAGGTGCTGAACATTGGACATACTGCCAGCTGTGTTTACAACCCAGTGTGTCTCCGGTGTGTTATTGGGCAGAACTGGATTGACAGAACTACATTCAGAACTGAATCTATTGCTTGAATCCATCCATTGAAGGCCCGCGTAGATCATTCGTCCTACAATTTGTCAAACTATATGCCGATGATGACACTGTGTTCTGCATCTTGGGTACCAATTGTAAATGTACACCCATCATTCACACCGAAACACAAAGAAAACCACTAAGCTTGTTATATTTTTGTATTTTCCTTCAACTGGACAACTGCTGTGTGAAGTGAACCATGAGTACCTCATTCCGCTCGGGTCCCGTTCGGTTATAGTGTGTGTGTGTGTCGGTGTGTGTGTTTTGTTCTCCATGAAACGCGGGCGTTGGGACAACTGCGACAGGCCCCTGTGGGGTTGTTAATGCACTGAACTGGACAGAGAGAGAGAGCGAGAGAGAGAGAGAGTGGACTGAGTATTGTGGGGACCTTGAGACACATCGCTATGACGATGATCTTGGGT
>PIJE02000201.1:439888-511716 GCA_002895965.2 Coryphaenoides rupestris
GAGGTCTGCTCCGGTGTCCCGCCCCCCGGCTGGACCTCCTCACCTCCTCGACCAACTCCGCACCCCCCCCCCCCCCCCCTCCTCCATCCCCACCAAACTACTCTCACCTTCTCAACCCCCTCTCTCCTCACCTGCCCACCCCAACCTCACTTCCCACCTACTCACCTCCTCACCCCCCCCCCCCCCCCACCATGACCCACCCCTCCCCCTCTCTAACAAAGCCCTTGTTGTGTGTCGGGTCATAAATCAGGGTAGTAGTGCCTTGCCCTCCAACCTCTCCACCTCTCCCCTATACCATACACTCCCCCCCCCCCCTTCCCCCACCAGAAAAGAGCAAAGGGGGGGGGGGGGGGGGGGGGCTGAAAACCTGACCAGAGGAGATGATCAGATGGTCTTCAAATAACCCACTGACCTCATGAAAGACAACATTGATGTGTGTGTGTGTGTGTGTGTGTGTGTGTGTGTGTAGATGATCTGTACACACATTTATGGAATAGTTCCTATTAGAAGACAGAAAGTATTTTAAATGAATTACTTTGTTATTATAGAGTTGTATAGAATAGATACCTAGTTGTGTGAATTCATTCAGCAGAATATTGTCCCAAAGAATATCGACTATTAGAATTGTATGTTTCATATTATGAGAATGGAAAAAGTACTTTTTTGTTAGTTTTGTTTGTTTGTACTGTTTTTACAGAAATATACACGATAAGATAAGACAATATTTTGTTAATCCCATGTGGGAAATTGCGGTCAATTTGTAAGAATTGTCACCGTTTGCCACAGGGTGTCTGTTTCTTCTGGACTTAAAACTGACAGGAAACAGAAGATTTGTGTGGATTCTCTCTAACGTGGACCCCCTGCTGTGCCACAAAGGTAAACAAAATCTGACAGAAACCGGAGGCTGCGGCGTCCCTGACAATACGCAGCAGCTAGCTAAGTTACGTCGTATTGTGGGTTTGAAAAGCTGTTATCTGAGCTTCTTCAGCGAAACGTCCGTCTTTGTCATTTTCTCCCTCGCAAGTCAACTGTGAAAGCCTGCTAATGTCATTAGCAACAGCTGTCGGTGGGTCTCGGGAGCCGGTGTCAAACGGTTGTGCAAACACATTAGCCCATCATCCAACGCGTCAAATAAATACAATTAGATGTTGACTAATTGCGCGTTATCACTGGGCTGTATGCTCTGTAACGGATACGACCGTGGAGAAATGGCCACAGATTGAACAGTTGAGGCCAGGGACTTATTACGAGAGGTGAGATATGAGACGCTCTACGCTAAAGTTGTTACCAGATGCTGTCGGCGTCAGCGGGACGTAGAGGAGGAAAGTTACGAGTCGTTTTTTGGCTGACTGTTAGTTTAGGCTACTGTTTTGGCGAGCCTGACCCTAACCTCTAGAGCAGAAGACAATTTCAGTGCATCCGTGGCTCTGAGCTCGCTGTCTGTTCTGTGCTTTGTCAGGTCGCGACCCACCTCTAACTGGAACGCCACCCATAAGACACCCTGCTCTCGAAACTAGTGTCGGCTACTATTGCGGCTAGCCTGACAAACGAGACATCGAGCCAAAAGACTGACTCGGCAGGCTAGCTGGATGCTACGTTAAGTCCAAGCTAGCTGAGTTAAAGCACGAGTCAGGACTCACCTGTCTTATCTCATCCCGTCACGCCACGGTTAGTTCACTTCAGGAAACGTTTAGGTCACGGAAATGTTTTGAGCATGAAATTGTCTCCTGTGATTGGCTAACCCCCCCCCCCCCCCCCACCCCACCCCCCTCCACCCCATCTAACAGCCTCCTGCTCAAAGAGGTTAAAAGAGAAAATGTGAGAAGCGATTGTACATTTTGATTTACCGCCGACGGCCTCAGAGTCAAAGAGGAGTTTAATGTGGCTTCACGGGTCATTTGAGAAGTTTGAATTCTATATCCGGTAAAAAGCTCCAGTTGTATGAATGTCACCAGGTGCCCCAGGTCATATGGGTCATGTTTCCATGGAGACAAATTAAAGGTTAGGACTGCATCTTATTGCATAACAGACTTTAACAAACACTCACAACTTCACAGTTTTCTGATGAGTGATAGTTGATAGTTTTTGTTAGGATAGACTTGACAACCTTATTACCTTGGCTGATACAGCTACATTTTGTGATCTTGAATCTTATATTCTGCTATCTGGGGAAGAATCCACACGTGTTAGAAACCTCATTTGATACTTACATATACTACATATTACTTGCACTTTCCTTTTTTGCTGCTGTAGCACTTGAATTTCCCGCCTAAGATTAATGAAATGTCTTATCTTCTTCCAAGATCTTCCTCTGTTTTTGAGCAGCCAAAGGCAGCTCTGCCTCACGGTGATCCCGGGAGAAGACTGGGCTGGGAGTCTGGAGTAAATCATAGCTTCTGAGAGATTCTCACCCATGTGGGGAAAAAAGAAAACATCAGGGCAACAGCTGCTCCACCCGGCTCCACCCGGCTCCACCGTCTCCAAACAACAACATTCCTCTTCTCCTGATATTGTCCTCCCCGCTCACCACCATCTTACTACAAGCACCTTGTGTCACTACCCTCACTCCACTGTGGCTTGCTTTCCCTTTCTTTCCCCTTGAAATCCTTCATGATTCCAACAGCTATCAAATCCACTCGGGTCATATGTTCATGTCAAAGTTTTCGTCAGGGGCAACCGGCGCCCTCGCTTTGATGTGTTCTGTAGGCAGTTACATTTGTGGGGGAAAATGTACGTTTGGACCAGTGAGTCGTCCACAACTTCAAATAACGCTTGTCAGCTCTTTTCCGGCTGCTAACAGTGTATCGTTGCTGGTAGAGAAAGACCCCCAGAGGGGTCTGCAGTCGCTAGCAGCATAGCTGTTTCGACACTAACTCGTCTGCGTTCAGTTTCTTAAAGTAAAAGCAGGCTGCTGGGAGGTCGCTAGCCTGCTGTCCTCCTGACCCCAACATGTTACCTCGTAGTATTTTAGCATGATAGGGCTAAAAGGAAAACATTAGACTGGGGGACTACACTGTTAACTGTTACCTACAGCATTACTGTTAAACTCAGTGAATATTTCTTTGACAATAATATTATCAGCTATTTTCTAAAGCAACTTAAAGTGCATTCAGATACATGTCATTAAGGAGCAGTTATGGGTTAAGCATGGTGTTCAGGGATGCCTACAGGCAGGGATTCAGGTTTGAACATAGTACCCAGAAAGGTAATTACTGAGTGAAATACTCGAACCACTTAGCTTAAAAAGTGACCTTTTGGGCTGTGAGAGAAACAGAGGAGACAGAAATAACAGTGTTTCCACCTGGTTCTGAAGGCCTAGGCAGAACCAGTAGAACCAGTGATGAGACACTGCACCCATCCACCCGTACATCACATCCTCCAGCCATCTCTTTCACCCCATCCTCCTCCTCCTCCTCCTCTTCTTCCACCTCCTCCTCCTCCTCCTCCTTCACCACCAGAGCAGACCAAAGAGTGTCTGGCCTGGTGGCCGTGACTAAGGTTCTGGAGGTTGACTGTTCCTAATTTAGGCTTAGTCTGGTTGGCAGAGGTCGGCCAGACTTATTACCGTGGCGCCACACAGGGCGGGACCTGCCCAGGGCAAACCAACCAATCACGGCTCCCCTCAGGAGCCACAGAGAAACCCTGCAGGATACCCAATCCTCCACATCACAGAATGCCTGTCACTCCTGAGTGATGGTTAGCAACATGGGAGACGATCACCTGTCGTCAGGTGACAGCATGTGCACCTGCCTGGCGAGCAGTATAGCAGCAGCCTACACGGATGTCTTTACAAAGCAGTCCCTATACAGCAGCGTTACACACCGGTCCCCACAAATCAGTCCCTGCACTGCACTCGTTACACTCCTACACAGAGGTCCCTACGCGCCAGTCCCCAAAAGGCTGTCCCGGCAAAGCCTGTCCTCACACAGCTGTCCTCACACATCAGTCAGATGAATGCTGTAATTACATTCTTCAGCTCATCAAAGCAACGCTTCGGGACTCCCTGCCAATATCCGTACTCTGTGTGCCCAGTGTGGCGAGGAATGTGGCCCATATGCAGCATTCTGCACATAATTCAACTCCATTAAAGGGCGTAGAGCTCTGCCATCATCTGTCTACAACTCACGGTTTGAGTGTTTACACTTCAGAAACCGAAGCGGATGGCTCTGAATTCTGAGGTGCATTAATGAAGGGAGTTTATTTCCCTCCATGCCGGGCCTGCAGATCTTTGAGCACGGCTGTTTTCAAGTCTTCTGAAGGAGAATTGAACCGACGGAGTGTGAACCCCAGAGTGTGAACCCCAGAGAGAGAGCTACTCACGAGGATCATAAAGATTGTTGTGTCTTCTCTCTGAACAGATGTACTGTGATTAACCCTGGAGACCTACGAACTTCCCAGAGCGCTCTGGTCCTGCTGGAGCAGCTGTGTAGTTCAAGTGTATGTCATAACATACTGTATATTCTCCCTGTGTTTAGCTTTCTAACTCTGTAGCGGCTCAATCAATGAATCAAACTGCAGTATTTTTCTTGAAAATACTGCAATACAAATGGCTTAACAAGGGAAACGACTAAAGAAGAACAATACATGAGTATGACATAACCACGGCAAAGTCTGAATCCCAGAGATACATTTGAGAGGTAGATTTAAACACGAAAACGTTTTCCAAAAAGTATTGACAGATTGTGAGGATAAGTTGTCTAATGACGCCTGCTGACCTCTGGTGACCCCTGGTGAAACCCGACGCCAGCCCCGAGCAACACACACAGACTCCTCTCCAGGTGTGTAACCCATTAATTAGGCCCTGCGTCCACACGGGGGTCACACCTGAAAGAAACAATTAGCCCGCTCTCTGAGCAGAGAAGCTGCCTTCCCCGGCGGCCATGTTGGATCAAAGGATCAGGGACTGACCCAGACCCCCTTCCCCTTCGCCATGGCAACGGGATTCAACCCAGGAAGTGGATGGATCCGCCAGGTAATGTGGGAGGATCATCTATTTTGTGGATGGACCTGAACACCCTGGGAGGAAAATATTTGATCTGAAATTATTTGATCTGTTCCATTTGTGTTTTTTGCAAGATGAACAACATATTCTGATCATCAATCATCAGAATGTATCGGGGGAGAGAGGGGACAGTGGGGTAAGGGAGATGAGGAGGAAAAGGAGGTGAGTAGGAGGGAAGAGGAGGTGAGGAGGAGGTGAGAGGCGAAGGGGAGAGAAGGGAGCAAGTAGGGGATACCAGGAATTCCTGCCAAGCTAAAGAGAGAGAGAGAGAGAGAGAGAGAGAGAGAGAGAGAGAAATGAGAGGGAGAGGGAGGGAGAGAGAGAGTGGCAGTCAACAGATGAGAGAGAGACATAGACAGGGAAAGGGATGGGGAGAAGGGTTAGGGTTAGAGACAGAGACAGACAGAGCAAAGGAAAGCAGGGTCGACAGAGAGCTTTTCATAACATTTTGCTGAACGGCCCCTCAGAATATATGTGTGTGTGTTCACATCTTGTAAAGTGTGTCTCTGGTATACACAACATGAATTTGTGTCATGAATTTCTTATGTTCTTAACTTCGTTGTGTTTATCTTTAGTTCATCCCTTGCTGGGTGAACTAAACAGACCATCTTTGGGTTTCTCTGTTCTCTGTTCTTGAGGCATCAGAGGTGTGTGTGTGTGTGTGTGTGTGTGTGTGTGTGTGTGTGTGTGTGTGTGTGTGTGTGTGTGTGTGTGTGTGCGTGTGTGTGTGTGTGTGTGGTGTGTGTGTGTGCGTGTGTGTGTGTGTGTGTGTGTGTGTGTGTGGTGTGTGTGTGTGTGTGCGTGTGTGGTGTGCGTGTGTGGATGTGTGTGCGTGTGCGTGCGTGCGTGTCAGTAACAACAACAGCATTAGCAGCTGCAGCAACAGTAAGCTGATCCACAAACCCTGAGCAGAACGTTACGACCTGAACATTGTAGAATCGCAGCCCGTCAGCCAATCAGAGAGTTTGACACACCAGGATACATCCATCAGCCAATCGAATGCCCCGACGTTACTGAATTGAAGAACTTTATGATGCAACGTATTCATCATTATTCATTTGGAAGGGAGGAGAGAGGGAGTAAGGGAGGACAGCAAGAAGAAGAAAGGAGGAGAGGAGAGGGACGGAGGAGATAGGAGTAGAGAAGAGAGACAAAGGAGATAGGAGGAGAGGAGGAGAGGAGAGAGAGAGAGGAGATAGGAGGAGAGGAGGACAGTGAGGAGGAGAAAAGAGGAGAGGAGAGGGAGAGAGGAGATAGGAAGAGAGAGAGAGGAGAAGGACAAAAGGAAAGGAGACTTAGTTTTCTCCACCAGCGAAGTCCTAGATCCAGAGCTCCGGGGGCTACACTGAGCTCCTCGATCCAAGAGAGAGGCCCTGGTGGCCCCCATGAGAGATCCTCCATGTGAACACAGGGGCCAGGCGGGGGGGGGGGGGGGGCATGTTTTCATTACTTACCTTTCATTACTACTTTCCCTGAAGTGAACAGAGAGAAATGTTCCCAGTCTCTCAGCCATCACACCATCACATCAGGACAGGCATACACCTGGAGGGTAGACCGCGGGAGATCCCCGGGTCAACCCCGCACATACACGCATCATCTGTTCTCACAGAGGGAGAGTGTGTGTGTGTGTGTGTGTGTGTGTGTGTGTGTGTGTGTGTGTGTGTGTGTGTGTGTGTGTGTGTGTGTGTGTGTGTGTGTGTGGTGTGTGTGTGTGTGTGTGTGTGTGTGTGTGTGTGTGTGTGTCCCAGGTGGAACACCTGTTCGGTGCATGTGAGTCACTGTTGAAACGCCCACCTCTGCTGTCATGTCTGCTACCACTGCCAGTCTGTGCCTCTGTCTGCTACCACTGTCTATCTGTCTGTCTGTCCCTCTGTCTGTCTGTCTGTCTGTCCCTCTGTCTGCTACCACTGTCTGTCCAACTTGCTTACCTGTCTGTCCCCTTGTCTGTCCTGCTGCCTGTCTGTATAATATGTGTCTCTGGGCTTGTCAAACAGCAATCAGGTGTTGTTTTGGTTCACGGTTATAATTTCAGCCGCTGAGATAAGAGCAGATAACCACAGCTCTCTCTCTCTCTCTCTCTCTCTTCTCTCTCTCTCTCTCTCTCTCTCTCTCTCTCTCTCTCTCTCCAGACACCAAGAAGACGGCGGGGGGGTGGAGCCAGCCCCTGGGGGCCAGATGTGTTCAGGGGTGACTAACAGCTACATCACAAGCTTTTACGAGCACTACAAGTTCAGAAAGGAAAAGCGAGGAGAAGAAAAACAAACTCCACATTGTCTGGCCGCGGCCCTCGTAAAGCGCGGGAGATGATTGGTTGGAGACGGAGCGGCAGGAAATTAAATAAACATAATCACAACACTAGTGCTGGCCGGAGCCCTCCTCTCTCTCCCAGCGCACGCCACCGACGCAGCGAGGCATCGTGGGTAACCGGCAGGAATAACTCTGCGGGGCTACGGCTGTAATTTACGTTCTAATTTTAACGTCCGCTTTTTTGTTGCTCTCTTCTGTACACATCTCCACGCGAGCTCAGAGATATTATGCCACCGCTGGAATCAGAGACACTCAAAAGACGCCCCTGTGAGCCACGGCACTATGATTAGCTTTGTAATTACACAGGTAAATACCAAACTAAAAAGAGTTAGGAATAATCCCATGGTTGTGTATGTGGGCTAGTGGAGTGCGGGCGAGAGAGGTAGAGTCACACTCTCGGAGACAGGTATAGAGAGGTAGAGACAGACTGGGAGGGAGTTTCACAGAGAGACAGTCATTTTAACAGGTCCTTGTCTTACCAGAGGACAGACCTCTGGTCTGGCTGTGTGGGAGGCGGCTTTGGGTTTGGGCGGGGTCACGAGACCTGGAAACTATGTGTGTGTATATGTGTGTGTGTGTGTGTTTGTCATTCATTTTCCATGATTTTACTAGCAGAAATGTTCTAGCCCCTACCTTAATAATGTGTCTGATTTAAGCATAAGTCGCTTTGGATAAAAGCGTCTAAATTACTCAAAAGTAAATAAAGCTGGGTTTATTATCCATTCGTCAAACATTTACCAATCTCGCCAATCGCCAACGGAAACCAGTAGAGACACACTAGACGCCTGAAGAGGACCAGTAGAGAGACCAAGTGGGATGGAACATGTTGATCCTCTCGGTTTGAGTTGCGGCCATTTTTTATTTCCTTGCTCGCTGAAAATACCCGGTTAAGTATATCTGAAGGAGGAGGATCTCTCAGAACTCATCGCTCACACAGAGAGAGATCTCAGGACGCTGGTTCCTCTCTGAGCATCAGCTGTCGGGGTGGGGGGCGGCGGGGGCGGGGGGGGGGTACTGATGCAGAAGACTTAATGAGTTACATAACCACCTTGTCCCAGTATGACCCTCTGTCCCTTTACGTTCCAATGCTCCCTCACACCGGCTCTGAGGGGAGGAAGAGGATGGAGTGAGGAAGATGATGGGAGAGGGAGAGTGTGATGAAGATGAAGCTGGGGCAGATGAGAGGGTGAGGCAGACGAGAGGGGTGAGGCAGATGAGAGGGGTGAGGCAGATGAGAGGGGTGAGGCAGATGAGAGGGTGAGGCAGATGAGCGGGTGAGGAGGATGATAAGGGGTGAGGTAAATGAGAGGGTGAAGGTTGATTTATGCTTGGGCGCTCGACAATTTTGAAGTTAGTTTGGTTACCATGGAGACGACTGAACCTTGCACAGAAGCATAAATTGAAAAAGACGCGCAACACTTTCATTTTTGTCGAGCGACACTTTTGAAAAGTGTCGAGCGTCCGAGCATAAATCAGCCTTGAGGCAGATGAGGGTATGGAAAATTAGAGGATGAGGAAGATGGAAGAAGGGTGAGGAAACTGGTTGGGTGAGGAAGATGAAAGGGTGAGGCAGATGTGTGTGTGTGTGTGTGTGTGTGTGTGTGTGTGTGTGTGTGTGTGTGTGTGTGTGTGTGTGTGTGTGTGTGTGTGTGGTGTGTGTGTGTGTGTGTGTGTGTGTGTGTGTGTGTGTGTGTGTGTGTGTGTGTGGGATGGGAGGGATACAGAAGGTTAGGATGGGTCGGGGAGAAAGACCAGGTTGCTGAGCAACGGGAGGCTGTTGACTGTTGGATCCTCAGTTCCTCTTGGCTGAACAGCCGGGGGTCATATCAAGCAAGCAGGAGGATATTTAAATATACACGACTGAGGCGGAAGTTTGTCTTTAAAAAGCACAGCATGAAAATAAAGAGCGGGAGGAAGTAAAGAGGGGAGGGCAGGAAGTTGAAGCCACAGCTGGAAGGAAGAAGGGAGGAGTGTGTGTGTGTGTGTGTGTGTGTGTGTGTGTGTGTGTGTGTGTGTGTGTGTGTGTGTGTGTGTGCGCGTGTGTGTGTGTGTGTGTGTGTGTTGGAGGGGGGGGGGGGGGGCGGGGGGGGGGGGGTGGCTGGTCAACATCCACCCAGCCTAGGTGGATGTTGTGTCACACCTGACTTTGGTAGTTTAAGTAACGTATCGACTGAGACACACAACAGGTCTTCAACCTCATGTTAATCAGCCAATCACCAGCCAGGGGCTCTCTGATCGATGCCTCAAAATCATCCTGTTTGGCGGCGAAGAAAAAGTGAAAAATAGAATAGAATTTCTAAATTATTTTTCACATAACTATTAGATTCATGTATTTATTCATAAGTTACTCTTACTGAGACGGGTTCTGTAGCCAGGCGTCAGTTACACTGGGAACACTGAGGACATGTTCCCACCACTTCTTGTCTTGGCCCATTTAATCCCCAACACTTTTTGAAAGCCTTTAGTACAAAAAAGATATTGTCCCCACCACCTCCCAAACCAAGCTGACACTCCTGTGCAATTATACAAGCAATGGCAATACATTTGGTTTCTTCAGTCACGTGGGTTTTTTGCAGAAATGTAGCTCAAGTGCGACCCCTGTGGGCCGTATACACAACCGCAACTCTGAAAGAATGAATGTATGATCTTATTTATATGTTTGCGTGTGGTAGGCTATTCATGAGAATATAGAGAATTAATAAGTTGTTTTATACATTCATCAAAATGTATTCGTTCACAGTATAAATTAAATCAATTAGAATAAGGAGCATGCTTATTACTGTAGTCGTCGTAGTAGTAGTAGTAGTAGTAGTACTAGTAGTAGTAGGCTAATTCAACACAAATGAAATAAGCAATATGCAAAATATGCAAAATATGCAAAATATGCAAAAACAAAAAACTGTTTTAGAGGACAAACAGGCTACTATACAATGCAATAGTCAGCTGACAGATGCTAAAATTGGGCCCTTAAAACATATCAAAGTTCAGTTGATCCAGAACAATGTTTGTTTTGATGCTTTGTAGCTCACCGGGTCCAAGGTTCAAGCAGTTTGCCATCAAGCCATCGTGTGGTATCCCAGCAACAACACCAAACCCAGACAGACAGGACAGACAGACAGACAGACAGGAACCACCAGCTCGTACTTGGACAAGCCTGCTACACTTAACAGCAACCAGGTCACGATTGAGCACTTCATATAATACGCTGACTTCGGTGGGCTAGTGGACATGAATCACAAAGGTTTTCACAAATCACAAACCATTTTGCGAATCCTTCTGGCCAATGAAAGGACCACACACGGGATACAAATGGGCAGCATAACAGTGACTTTGAGGGAGGTTACTGGGCATAAGGGTGTCCGAACTCATTTGACGTCGTGAGGACCGTACATGACCTTAGTGCTACTTAACGGGGGCCAAGAAAACACTTTAGATATGATTGAATAAATACTCCCTGTGCGCTATACAACATTCAAATCTCTAATTACCTTAATACAACCTAGTGAAATGAGGAATATACACAAGGGAGATTTAGGCCAATTTAGGCCTTGTATTATTCCTTTTTTAATGTTTCTAATATTTCCTTTCTAACACGGTGTCGGCATTGCATTTGGAATAATCTCCAATTGGACGTCCTCCACGTCAGAAGGTTGAACTGAAATGGGTTCAATGAGTCTTAACCCCATCTCCAGGGTCCATAGACTCCAGAAAACACATATTTGTGTCTTGGTTGTCTAGTTTTGTCAGTTCTATGGGCTATTGTGGTCCCTGTCTAGTTCTCCTAGTTCTATGTTTGCCTGTCTAGCTGTGTCTCATCTGTAATCACTCCTCATGTGTCTATATTATTCCTGTTCCCCAGTTAGTTCTTGTCATATCATTGTTTTCTGTTTTGTGTTCTGTGTCCCTTTTAGTTCGAAGTGCTTTTGTCTTAGTTTATCTATGTTACCTGTACCTGTTTATTTTATTAAATCCCCATCACCTGCCTGGCTGTCCTGCACTTGGGTCCTCACCTTCCCACCGTGTAACATATTGTATATATGGTTATGTGGTAATATAACCATATATATAATTAGGTCCTGGTATTCTAATATATATACATGATATATTTTGTGTTAAAGGGTTAAAGGTTTTAACACAAAAATATAGAATTTAATCAAGGAGATGTATTTCACCAAAGTCTTCAGGTTCAAGGGTTCAAGATGTTTCCTATTTAGTGAGAAGTTTGTGAATAAATAGTTTTGCTCAAAATAAGACATTGCTCTTCTGTTGTTCTGTTCAGTCGCACACATGTCTTTATTAGAACATCAGAAATTGACACAACAGCAAAACACATCGAATAAATTATTCCACACAACACAGAATACAGAAATCAGTAAGAGCAAATGAATGCCTTAAATTCACACAGTACATGTATCAGTTTGAATATCACACCATGGAAGCAGTTTCCAGCAACGCAGACTTAGACTCAGACAGTAGCCTACGGAATCTAGTCCTGCGGTCGGGTATACCTCTCACACTCATACTGTACATCCAGAAAACAAAAATATCTGAGCGGTTATATATTAATATCTACTCTTTAGTATAATTATTATTCTTGCAGCACGGCCCGCCAAATCACATGCAGGTATATATACCACGTGACATAATCCCATCCCTAATCTCTTAATCTTGCTTTTCACAGTTTAAATATTCACTTCTGTACAGGGATAAAGTGTGGTATGTTATGGTATTGTGGATTAGGAGGATTAAGGACCCTTTTAGAACCCTGTGGTGGACATTTGATGAGAGGAAACTGTACAAGTGCATCCAGTGAACAGCATCTTGCTCATTCAACGTATTTGGGAGCTAACCTCCATCTCCTGACCGATAGTCTCTGAATACCTCTCTTTCTGCCACTAGAGTTGAATTATGGAATATTATACAGAAGGACAGATATCTACTTTTCATCTTCTTTGTTGTCTTCAGATAATGTGTGAAACTTAACAGACTGTCTGTCTAGTTTGACATTTGACTTTGACTTTGACTATTTCTAGCTGTTCTAGCTCAAGTCAGGCTAGATGGTCTTGGTATTCTTGGTCTAGGTGGTTTCGGTGGTTTCTGTGTTTTAGGTGGTCTAGGTGTTCTAGATGGTCTAGGTGGTCTAAGTAGTCTTGGTGCTCTATGTAGTTTAGGTGGTCTTGGTGGTCTAGGTGGTGTAGGTAGTCGAGGTGGTCTCGGTGGTCTAGGTGCTCTTGGTCTTCAGCTCGGCCAGTTTGCTCGTCACAAAGTTCCACTTGAAGGAGGCCTCCTCACTGCCACCGCCCAGCGCCACGTACTTGGAGAAACCTCCTCCCATTCCACCTCCACCTCCTCCTCCTCCACCTCCGCCTCCTCCTCCTCCTCCTCCACCTCCTCCTCCTGCCTCTACATCCTGTGGGATCTGGCCGTCCTGGTTCATCTCTGCTCCCGCCTCCTCAGCCCCCTCCCCCGGCCCCACCTCGTTGACCGTGGCGGCCGCCGCTGCCTCCGCCTCCGCCTGCTTCTTGGCCGCCCAGTTGGCCGCAAAGCTATCCCAGAATGCCGAGCGGCGGTTTGGTCTAGGCGGCTCTTCTGGTCTCACGGCTAACGGGCTGGGGGGCAGGAGATAGGAGGTAGGGGAACACAGAAAGAGGAGAACCAGAGAGGAGAACCAGAGAAGGAGAACCAAAGAGAGGAGAACCAGAGAGAGGGGAACCAGAGAGAGGAGAACCAGAGAGTGTGTGTGTGTGTGTGTGTGTGTGTGTGTGTGTGTGTGTGTGTGTGTGTGTGTGTGTGTGTGTGTGTGTGTGAGACTCCTACTCTCTTGGCCAGCTGCGCCACGCTGTTTAGGTTCTCCTCATCCTCACCGGAGATGACATTCATGCTGCACCTCCTGCGCCTTGCAATACAACATCCTGTTATACTGGCTGTCTTACCTCAACTATTTCTCTGCCCGCCTGTCTCTCTATCGGCATGTCTCTCTGTCTGTATACCTGTCTGTCTGTCTGTCTGTAATGTCTTCTGTCTCTGTCTGTTTGTATATCTGTCAGTCGGTCTGTCTGCTTGTATGTCTGCCTGTCAGTGGGTCTGTCTGCCTGTATGTCTGTCTGAAGTGTCTGTCTGAAATGGTCTGTTCCGTCAGTCGGATTCTGTTCTTGCCTGTAATGTCTGTGCTGAATGTCTGTCCCGTTCCACGTCGGCTCTGTCCTGTCTGTATGAATCGCTTCGAAGAGCACAAAACTCAAACACCAAGCCGCTTTGCCACTCTGTTTGCCGGTTTCCGAAATTGTACGGTGTTTGGCAGTCCGACATTCTTGCCTGTAACAATCACGGTCAAGTGAAGGTACGCACACCGCCCTGCAGGGATTAGTAGTAGAGCACTCTTGGCTACAAGTCATTAGGCTGTCTGTTGGTATTGGACATTTAAGAGACCGTTCAAATCTTTTACATTATTGATTTGGATCAAAAATGTACCACGATGTACCGATAGCTCATCAGCAATCTGCCATGACCCCGAGTGGGGTCCCGACCCACAGGTTCGGAACCGCTGGACTCTGCGCCCTGCCGTAACCGTGACAACCAGACCAGTCAGCTGCATACTGTCAGTCAAACTCAGCAGCGGCAGGTGCTTCACTTCCTGGTTGGGATCTGGTGTCCTGTCCGCCCCAAGATCTGGGTTATCCAATATGGCTGCCCCGCTCGCGTCCACTCATCCTCCTCACGCGCGCACACACACACACACACACACACACAGACACGCACGCACACACATGCACGTACGTACGCGCGCACACACACACACAACGCACACACACACGCACACATACCACACGTACACACACACAAACACGCACACACACACACACATATGCACACACAAACGCAATAATAATACGCAACGTAAATAATAAGAAGTAAATAACTTCTAAGTAGTAGTGGAAGTTTTAAAAGGAAGTCACGGCATGTGGTTGGACAACAGAGAGGACAGAAGAGACATTTACACAGAAGAGATCTATGGAGCTCCTTCAAAAGCCAACCACAGTCTGATGTCAAACAGCGATGAATGTCAATACACAGAATCAAGAGGCCGGTCTTCGCCTCACTTCCTGAAAGTTCTCGTTGCGTCTGCCGAGTGAACAAGCAGGCTGCAGTCCATATGACACAAGGAGACAAGGAGACAAGGAGCTGAGGAGATAAGGAGGAGAAGTTGCGGTATGACAAACGAAGCGCCTTGCATCCCACAATTTCTCCTCCTTGAACGCATTGAGAGCAGAAAGCATATTGTGTACCTCCTCCTCCTCCACCACCACCTCCTGCTCCTCCTCCACATCCTCCTGCTCCGGGTTGAGGGTCTTCAGCACCTTGCTCTTGTAGACCTTCCATAGGGGATTCATGTTGGAACCCTCTCTCCTCCACTCCTGTCCCGTCCCGTCTTCTCCTGGAACCTCTCCCTCTCTCACTCTCTCTCTCCCTCTCACTCTTTCACTCTCTCGCTCTCTCTCTCTCTCTCTCTCTCTGTCCGTCAGCACAACTTGCCGTCTTCCATTCAGAGGTGCGTGGGTCGCGGAGGTAACCGAGGAGTGTATGTGTGGCTGGACGCTGCGGTCATAGCGCTGCTGATTGGGGGTCGGGGGCGGGGGGGGGTTGTGTCTGGTGGCGAGCTGGCGGTGCAGTCTGTCACCTCTTTCCCAGCCCCGTCTCTACAGGTAGAGTCAGGAAGAACACACACACAGACACACACACACACAGACACACACACACACACACACACACACACACACACACACACACACACACACACACACACACACACACAGGTGCGTGCGCGGCCAGGAGGTGGAGGCGGATTACCTGGAAACAGGTGTGAGTTTCTTCATGCATATTTCAGAGGCTCTCGTTTCCAGAGCCAGGGATCTATTGTAGAGCGGCATCACGCCCACTGCACCTGGAACCGGAGCCCACGGGGGATGGACACACATACAAATACATGCATGCACACACACGCACACACATCCATGCACACGCATAGGTGCATGCACACACACACACACACACACACGCATCCATGCACATGCATAGGTGTGTGTGTGACACACACACACACACACACACACACACACACAAAAGCAAATACGTGTACACATAAACACACACACACACACACACTGGGTACACACACAAAATCACAAACACACACACACACACAAACAAACGAGTGTGTGCGCAAACACATTTGGGTCACACACACAGTTTGCCATGTTTAGTTTGGTTTTGAGGCTTAAAAGCTTTGGTTTGTGTGTAGTCCTGCATGTACACAAGGTTAGCAGGAAAACAGTAGGCCTGCATGCTGGCTGGCTTCCCTGGTGAACAATGACTAAATGATGACCAACACACCATGTCCAAGTGTGGAACACCTTATAGATTAAACAGTATCAAACTAAATACATAAGCCCATTCTACAGGAATGCACATTTCTGTAAACTACTATAAATGCAAATAGGATAATATCAACACTGAATAATGAATGATTATAATAAACTGTATAAACTTGATTTAACCTTCTTAAAAACATCAAAAAATTAACATTGAAAAAACATTTTATTCACTGCTTTACACATAATAATGTTATGTAATGACATCCATCATTCAAGACTTACAATTGTTTGCTCAAAACATCAGTACCCTCTACACCAATCAGGTGTCAAAGTCGGTCATGCCTGAGTCATGTGACATCTGAGACAAACCTATACAACTTTGTCGACAGATTGGGTTTTTCACATCTTAACAATTTCGACTGCAAAAATTGTCACCAAACATAAATGAATATTTCACTATAACATCCGTAGCCACTCAAAGTCCTTCACAAGTAATGCCACACATTCACCATTCTGTAATCATCAAGACCCAAGACTCAAGACCTGCCTGTTAAGAGTTCACCAGGACTCCCCCCACCTTCCCTCTGCGAACCCTAGCACTAACTTGTGTGTTTGTACGTCTTGGCATTATTAATAGTACTGAGCATTGTTTAGCATATTGTGTGTTCTTAGATGTTGCTAATGCACTCAGAATGGCACGTCTGCTCTTATCCCAGCTATTATGCAGGCAACCTAGCAATTATGAAACTCATTCTATTAGCCTTGCAATTATGAATGCTTGAAACCTGCTCTATTCATATCTTTATGTATCACAGTGATATATTGCTGTCTCCTTCAACCAATGTACTCTTTGCAAGTCGCTTTGGATAAAATCGTCTGCCAAATGCCCTAAATGTAAATACTGTATACTGTCAATGTAAATTGACAGTATATCCCTCCATCAGTCTGTCTCTCCTCTATCATCCCTCCATCATTCTGTCTCTCCTTTATCATCCCTCCATCATTCTGTCTCTCCTCTATCATCCCTCCATCATTCTGTCTTTCCCTGTCACTTGTCTATCTTCCTATTGCCCTCTGTCTGTGGAAGGTGGGATCCCTCTTCTCCTTCTCAAGCTTTCTGTCCTCCGGGTCTGGGGGAGTTGTTCCTCGTCATTTGTGTGCTCAGGGTGAGGGCATGTTGTATAATGTTTGGCCGGTGAAGCCCTTGGCGGCTGAGACTGTGATTTAAGGGCAACTTAACTTTGACAAGTGTTTGCGTCAATAATACACAATCATGATATTTCACCATATTCCAAGTTCATTCCATGACATAACATCATTGATTGGCCCAGAACCACGCGGTCGCTCCGGGGGTAACATCTGACCCATGTTTCTGAAACAGACCAGCGATTTAGAACGAGTGAGTAGGTCCCTTTCTTAGTCCTCTTCGGAGCTAGCCCGCTCCTCTGTGGCGTGGGACGGCGTCTCCATGTGGGATGTGACCCCCCGACCACAACGCCAACCGCTTCTCCTGCCCATGTGACTCTCCTCCATCTTTGGGTAGGAGTTTCCGAAACAGCGCTCTAAAAGGACCCTTTGATAGCAAGCTAATCAATTAGTGTGCTAACAAGGGGGGGGGGTGACATTTAGCTGCTCGTCATCACATCAGCGCTTCCTTTGCAACACATATTGCGTCCAGCGCAGACACCACTGCTTACTCCCACCTCGCAGGAAGTTCGAGGCAGCACCGTCGCCCTCGCCGGTTACCACAGCAACGCGTTCAGCCAATCGGAAGGTAAGAAGAAAGATCTCCAACTTACAGTTTGGGGCCAGCGGTTCCCAACCTGCGGGCCGGGGTCCCACTCGGGGTCGTCTGGCATCAACACGGCGTTGTGGGAGATTGCTCATTGATATTATGAGTTATTATTATTATTATTATTTTTTTTTTTAAAGGCTTGAATGGTGGCATAAAGATCCCGTGGAAACAAACAGTCCGCCTAATGATTCGTAGCCACAAACTACTGTTAACCGGGACATTGATATTACATGTTGATTATGAATTGGTTTGCATTTATAATAATAATAATAATAATAATAATAATAATAATAAACTTTATTTATAAAGCGCTTTGCTAAACAAGTTTACAAAGTGCTTTACAGAAAAAGAACAGCAGATAAGAACAAAAGATAATAAAATCGAGGGATCAAGAATGGCTTCCTGTCAAAAAGCATCTTAAGAAGGGACTTGATGATGCTAATGATGTTGCCTGTCTCATTTCAATGGGCTGGGGGCCCGAACGGAAAAGGCCCAGCAGTCGCCTTTAGTCACGAGCCGGCATCTCGGAACAACCATGAGAGCTGCAGCCATTGATCTCAGGGAGCGTCCGAATACGACGTCCGAATACGGTGAAGACGATGTAGGAGGAAGCAGATGCACAAAACGGGACCGCTACAATTTTCAATGTTTGGGTGCTTTTGTGGACAGGAAAGTGGGTTGAAGCAGAGGGGGAACTACAAGTAGCAAAGGACCACAGGTGGGAGTCTAACCTGGCTGGGTACAAGGTGCATTACCGAAATAATTACAAAATTTGAAAATAATTCATTATTTCCATGTTGTGATTTAAGTGATTCAACCTTTTTCTGCCAAAATATTCTAACTGACTGTGTGTGCATGTGTGTGTGTGTGTGTGAGACTGTGTGTGTGTGTGTGTGTGTGTGTGTGTGTGTGTGTGTTAGAGAGTGTGCCATATGTAACAAGTACAATGGAATGCTTACTCCCCATTCGCTCCTGCAGTATTCTTCTAAACAAATTCTAAGCAACCCCCAAAACTATTAGTAATGGTACCGAGTAAGTACAGTAAAAAAGTACAGTAAAAAGTATAAACATATAAACATAAATACTAAAACAACTCTGAACAATTAATAATACAGTACTTACTGAGTAAAAAGAAAATAGGTAAAAGTAAAAAGTGACAAGGAAAGTAGTAATACTGTTGGTGCAGATATATATTAAAAGTGTCAGCGTGCAGTACAGTAGTATTCTTATCCTAGCATAACAATGTAGTAGATGGTAGCAGCAACATGTGATGATAAAGTACAATGATAAATGATAAGTGACCAGTGCAGTGCAGTACAGTGAGTGTGCCTGCATGCTATGTAGCAGAGAGAAGGTCTACATCTGTAAGTCTAATGTCATTGTAAGTCCAAGAGAGACAGAGCGCCAATTGCATAGAGCAGTGCCAATTAGATTTCCATGCGAGCTTAAATTAATAGATGCAGTCTTTGTGGAGCCGTGACAGCTGACTGCATCATGAGGATGAGGTCTGGACCAAGATGACAACACCCATCCGTAGAGAGAGAGAGAGAGGGAGGGAGGAGAGAGGAGAGGAGAGGGAGAGCGAGAAAGGGAGTGACAGGAGAGGGAGAGCGAGAGAGAGAGAGAGGAGAGAGAGAGTAAGAGAGAAGTAGAGAGAGAGAGGTGAGGATGGGAGATGGTGAGAGAGAGGAGAGAGAGGGAAGAGTGATGGAGGGAGGGAGAGAGAGGAGAGGGAGAGAGAGAGGTTAACCCCATAGTTGATGATTATGATGGTGATGGTGATGATGATGAAGACAATGTTGATGAGATGCTTTCCTTGATCTTCTCAGATCTTCCACAAGGACATGTCGTTCCTCAACCGCTCCATTTCAGAGGTGAGTCACAATAAAAACATGATAACAACCCCATCGGCCTGTGGCGTTTGAAGAAACGGTTGCTGTGCACTAATGCCTTGTTCATGGATTACGTGTGTGTGTGTGTGTGTTCGCGTGTTGCCAGGGCAACGTGGTACTGCGGGTGTCACGCCTACCGTTGGTGAGCTCCACCCTGCAGACAGTGACTTCGGTGTACTCCGGGGTCAAAGGTCGCTACCCCCTGCTGGGGCTGGTGGGGGACGTGGCTGAGGAGGGTGTACGGAGCGCCTCATTGGGCGCTTTGAGTCGGGCCACACCCCTTCTGCAGAGCCTGGACACCCAGAGTGAGTTCAATACACACACACACACACACACACACACACAACAAGAAGCATACACACACAAAGCATACATGCACATGCACACACATATGTTTTACTATCATTCCCATGTCTTCAGTGGAGGTTGCCAACAATTACGCGTGTTTCGGTCTGGACCAGTTGGAGAAAAACTTCTCAGTACTGCACCAGTCCTCTGAGGAGGTGAGCACAAACCTAGCTCGTCAGTTAGCATTCACCCAGCTAGTCACTTGTCACACATCAATCTCGTCAGTTAGCGCACACCTCGCTTGTCAGGTAACACATACCTTATGTTGGCGCAAACATAGCTAGTCAGTTACCACACACCTATATAGTCAGTTAGCACACACCTAGCCAAAGAGCAGGCGTATTGCTCGCCAGTGAACTTAGATTACTACCAAACCTAGACATACAGTCAGAAAATAACTAGCCAGCCAGCAGACCACTACCTTGCAAGTTAGCATACCAGTAGCGTCGATTAGCAGAGATTTAGCCAGACAGTTCAGACGTCTAAACCTGACCCATCCTTCAAGTGACCCATCACCTCCTCTCGTCCAGGTGATGGGTCACTTGAAGGACGCGTTCTTCCTGACGCTGGACGACATGAAGCTCCGGGGGTTGGAGAGCGTGGAGAGGCCCTTGGAGCTGGTGTGGGACCAGTTCCGCGCCCTGCAGAACTCCCACATGGGTCGCATGGCGTCATCGTGTCTGGACGAGATCCTGACCCAGCTGGAAGACGCCACCGCCTACTACCTGCCCCTGCCCCCCACCATGCGTGAGTAGAGGAGCAAGGCACTAACGACGCCTCCAGGGTTAAGGGTTCTATTCCTTACTCACACTGTAGAGCAAGGCACTAATGCTGCCTCCAGGGTTAAGGGTTCTATTCCTTACTCATAGTATAGCGCAAGGCACTAATGCTGCCTCCAGGGTTAAGGGTTCTATTCCCTGGAGCAGTTACACTGTAGAGCAAGGCCCTAATGCCACCTCAAGGGTTAGAGGTTCTGTTCCTTGGAGACCAAGGCACTCGTGCTGCCTCTCAGGGTTAGGACAGATTTTCCCTGCAGCTGGGGTTAGGAGTTCTAATCCATGTGTTACAGCTTCGAGCTGCGTGTAACAAGAAATAAGGGGGGGAAACGGAGGAGTCAAATGTACACGTGTTTATTCCAATGGACAGCAGAAAGTATCAATCAGCAAGCCACCAAGGCTATATCAAATGGTCAATGGCCCAAGGTCCTATGGTCCAAGCAACAAATAATCTGACGGTCCAACAACGAATCCAACAACGGGTCCAACAACAAATCTGACGTGCCCTCTCTTAAGTCACATTCCAAACACGTCTGATGCCACAGGTCTGCCATGCTGCCACAGGTCTGCCACAGGTCTGCCACAATGCTGCCTGACATGAGAGGAGGGGCAGCTGCACTCTTATAGCCGAGGACCGGCTTAATTGCTTCATAGCGTACACCTGTATGCCAGCTCAAGCAATTAAGCTGATCCGCTCCTGGAGGAAACACACAAAAAGAAACAGCAAACAGAAACACAAAACAAGGCCCAGCCTAGCGGGCCGTAACACATGTGTAGTCAGGAGACAGAGCAACTGTTTGTATGTTTCTATATATGTTTCTGTGTTTCCAACTGTGTGTAACCCCACCTCTCCTCTAGGTCTGGAGTGGGAGCGGCAGGTGCAGCAGTACGAGGAGGAGGAGGACGACGGGGATGAGCCAGGTCTGTGGACGCGTTTCAGGAGTCTGCTGCTGAGTCTCAGCCTGCAGCTCTACCACCGCATGCTGAAGCAGAGGGACAACCTGAACCAGATCCTCTGGCGCTTGGAAGACGGAGCCAACAAGGTGAGGGGGATCCCACTTGAAGCCTGAAACCCAAAGAACCGAACCCCGACACAGAGTATCTGATTCAGCCTGTGTTCGTCGATTCATCTACGATAGTGTCGACTCATAGTTGTCGATATGTCAACATCTAAACATACTGTATGTATTGATATAATAAATATTGATGCATGGTACACAATGGTATAACAATTCTTGATGTATTTACGAAGCATTGATGTATCACTAGCATTAGCATTGATAGGTATTGATATTTTGGTATTGGTATAGGTAATGACTTATTGGTATTGGAAGAGTTGGTATAGATATTGATTGATCGATTGGTTCTACCTTGGTAGTAATGATGTAATGATTCTCCTCTAGGTGGGTCTGGGCAGGGTCGTGGACACCATGGGCTTCCTGCTCCATCAGCAGCAGCTCTTCCAGACGGCGTTGCTGCTCCGGGCGGAGGCCCTGCGTGACCTGGCCCTGATGCAGGTCAAAGGTCAGACGGCCATGCTGGCTGAGCTGAGCGTGGTCAGGCAGCTCCGTGGTCTACCCGCCCAGGTCCAAGAGATCGTGGTGGATCTGCAGGAACTGGCCAAGATCCTGCTGCAGTTCCTCATCAACTCCACCCGACTCTACACCATGGTGAGTCATGCCAAGTCCATGGTATTAGTAAACACCTTAATCACAGTTACTGGCTCAAAGTCCTTAATCACAGTTACAGTCTCAAAGTCCTTAATCACAGTTACAGTCTCAAAGTCCTTAATCACAGTTACAGTGTCAAAGACCTTAATCACACGATCTCAAAGGGCTTCATGATTTGGTCGCCAAGTCCTGTCAAGGAAAAACTCCCCCAAACCCAGAGGGCTTTTTGCTCACCTCATTTAAACATTAGAAGGATGGACATAATATAACGCAATATACATTTAAATACAATAGTTTTTTATATACCAACTTTGTCTTATTCTTGTTGTCTTGTTCCCTTGCTAAGCATTTTGTATTGGACTTCAATGAATTTGGATTGATTGATACAATTTTCTTCAGCTGCAGCAACCTAGCGATCAGGATGTGGAGGACTTCTTGAACCAGGAGCGCTTCACCACGGAGATCCCGTCGCACCGGGACTCCGCCAAAAGCCTGTTCCTCAAGGCCATGGACGGACGGCCACGGCGCCGCAAGAGCCTGTACTCCCGGGCACGCCAGGGCTCGGGCAGCCCCCAAGCGCCGAATGTGGCCTCGCCCGGCCTGGCCAACGGGGGGGACCAGGAGCCCCAGGATCACCCTTCCAGTACCCCCTACCGCAGGCCTTCCGCCACGGAGCTCCTGCTCACCCCCATCATGCAGTTGGTGTCCCAGAGCCAGAAGGCCTTCGAGAACCTGAGCCCCACGCCCGACGCGGCCGACGAGGACGCCAGCCTCAGGGCCGAAATTGCAGAAAACTGAGGTGCCCGCCGCATCATTGCCCCCCACCTCCTTAGCAGGAGGTGCAAGCGGCGGGAGGGGAAGAGGAGGAGGAGGGCAAGGAGGTCGTGCCCCAGATGGTCTTGGTGTGTGCCTACACCTTTGTCCACGGGGCTATAGGTAAGCTAGTTTAGAAAACACAATAGCGGAGGTGTCCTGTGTTGTATTGTCATGGGGGTGACTAGAAATACAAGAAATACAAGTCACAGTGTTTTCAATATTAGCCGATTCTTCAATACTCAATTCAAACTTTTGGAACCATCTTATTCGCCTGAATATATCTATGTACATTGTGTACATAGATATATGTGGTGTTTACGATAGATATAGATGTTATACTGTGTATTTCACTCTTGTTTATAGCCTATTGGGTGGCGGGGCTGTGTGTGGGGGGTGGGGCTGCACGCCTGTGGTGCATTGGCTAATCAGTGAACACACTTGGAGTGTGTTAGAATGCTAGCTGGCTACCATCTGCTGTGTTCATTTCATTTGACCAATCTTGCAATAAACCAGAATTTACACCACCACTACCTGCTTGTGTCCTTGGAGGAGCACCAAAGAAGCCACATGCAATGGCAAATGGCCCAAATTCTAGTCTTCAGATAAAATGTACTTTAGTCCAGCCAAACCTGCACACAAGCCCTGTACATAGCTCTTATGTAATGTGTATATTGTGTCATGTGTTTTGGCATTCCATCGTCAATCAATGCTCTGGCCAATATCTATATTAAGAGTATATTCAGCATTGAACATTTATTCTTAATTCATATGGTCTTACTTGGTGTCGTCCTGTATATAACTGGAGTCCATGTTGTCCCATATCGACAGTTTGTCTGTAATTAACCATCCACCATTGTCCATATGCCACTAGTGTGTCCCATAGTGCGTCTCATTCATAATTAATCTCCATTTTATGCCGGTCGCTGTAATCAGAACCTGGGAGATGACCTTACATCACGACAGCTATAGGTTAACATCAGGTCAGGTACAGTGCCATGGTATTTGGACAAGTCCTCAGTACAACCAGATGGGGAATGTACTTCTTTTACCATCAGGTGTGATTAGCCATGACGATCCATTTCAAGATTTGTCGTTGTTACTACTCTCCTCACAAGTGGGAAAGTCCACCCAGATGTATGAGAGATAAGCTTACCAGTTTGTACAGTCCACTGGGTAGGTTGGGAGATTGCATTTATATCGTGTTTTTATCCAAAGTGCTTTACATTGCCTCACATTCACCATTTCATACACCAACGGTGGTGTCAGCCATTCAAGACAACAGCCAGTGTCTTGCTCAGGGACACATTGACACTTAGCTAGGGGAAGCCCTAGCCTACAGCATACTCAAGTATTTGGACTTGGCCAAAGTATTTGATCAATTAATTATTTGTATGTTTACCTTTCCAAAATATTTGATATTTGATTGTTGCAGAGGTCAATATTATTTCATCTTGGAGATGATGCTGAAATGTGCTCATCTTGAGTTTCATCCCAAACCTCTTCTTGGAAAGTCTGTGGTCGTTTCCAGCAAGAGCGAGTTTTGATAAGTGGGTCAACCCTCAGTCCCAGAGGGGCTGACACACTCATTAGAATGCACAGTACACACAGTAACAAGACCTTACGTCTTCAGACTTATCGGTGTAACTGAATAACTGCTTTGGTTGTAATAGCAAGAGATACAAAACATTCCAAATATGAATTCTGAATTCATGAATCTGAATTTGACTCCCCTCCTGACATCCGACATGCATAATTTGTGCTTAACTACAGTTAAGACCAGTGGTTCCCCGTTTTGTCTCATTCCTTCATCCACTCCAAACTAAACATGTTTTTCTTTGAAATCCAAATTTATTTTCATATATTACTCGACTAGAAACTAATATTAGAAGACAATTATTTAGCATTATTATTAATATCGTAGTGGACTAGGAACTAATATACTTTTATCTTACTCTTAATATTATAGAACAAATATTTAGTGTCATTAATATTGTAGAAGCCTAGGAACTAATATTATATTAACATTTAGCATCATTAATATAGTAGTGACCTATTGATCAGCAAGAATATGTTGAATACCAATTCAGCAAATATTAATAACTTGCATCATAGTTCTGTTTTGTGGGTATAATGAATGAAAATCACAGTCTTTAGGGGGTCACCGTACTCCCAGTTTGGTATCACTGCTCTGGTTGGCACCATAGAGCAGTGGCAAGGTAACAACCAACACATCAGGAGCAGTTAGGGTTAGGCGTCAGGGACACCGCAACATTTAGCTAGGTATCAAACCAGCAACCTTTCGGTTGCCAGACAACCACTTTTACCTCCTGAGCTATTACCGCCACAGACGCACTTAAAAACATTTTAAAGCTTGTTTGAGTAATTATCATTGACCCAATGTAAGACTTGACCAACACTCAAAAACTTTCATTTCTTGGCACATAGAAAACAATAGAATAGAAAAACAACCAGTTAATGTGTAAAAAAAATGTGAAATAATATTAAATAGACAAAGACATAAAAAAACCCAGTATAAAACAGAACATAAAATACAATATAATACAGTACAAACAGTACAAAGCATCTCTAATGACCAAATATAAGTATGTAAGTATATAAGCGTGACACAAGAAAAGTATAATTCAAACACATTTAGGATAAGTTGAGAGGCTCACTTCGATAACGAATACAAGAAAGGTAACAACATTCAAGTAAAATATCAAGTAGATAGTTAGATTCAAACAATAAGACACATGACCATTCATTCATGGGTTAGGGTTTTCATCATTTAGGCTCCAGTCCTTCAGCCCTCCTCATCTGGTTGGCTGTGGCTCCTCCTCCTCTTAATGGGTCCGATGCTTTCCAATAACACTTTCAGACGCTTCCTGGTTTCCTTCATCTTCTTCTCTACATTGGCGCCATACCCGGCCTCCTCTTCTTCTTCTTCTTCTTCTTCTTCTTCTTCTTCTTCTTCTTCGTCCTCCTCCTCCTCCTCCTCCTGGTCCTCCTGATCTTGTTCCGAGTCTTCTTCAGTGTCTGAGCCCATTGGCTCCTGACTGCACGGCTCCATTTTGACCCTTGGGTGCCCTCCTGTGGTCTGCCGCTGGGTGAATCGGTGCGTGGGGGAAGCGGGCGGCAGGTCGGGCCCCCGGGAGCCGAGGTCGCCCACCAGAGCAGACAGGCCCTCCCATATGCTAGGCGCTCCACTCTAACGAAGAGGGGAGACACAGAGGGAGGCAGCAGCTGATAAATGAAGCGACTGGCAGTGTGGCACCCACAATTAACATGCAAGGAAAGTCGCTGCCGCCCATCCGCACGACAGCGTAGACGTGACAACCAGTGATGCTATGGTTCACGCACAACAGGGCTACACAGCTCAGCATTCTGTAGTGCTCTGAGTTTCTCAGAGAGGAGTAGCTCAAGATAAAAACTAGTGAGCATCACCAGCAGACAACCTTTTGTCTGTTCCAATATGTGGAGGGAGTCGTGAACGGAGGGAGGGCCGTCCACTAAGCAGAGGCGCCATCTTGGAATACTAGCCAAGCACCAGCATGTGTCAGCACAAGGTAGTGTGGAAACGGAATCACATAGATTATACGATGGTGTAAACCTTTTAATGTAATACAAAGCTGCGCAGTGAGGGGAGCTCGTAGTGAGTGGGACATCCTTGTAAGACACTAAAGTCAGTTTTATGTGTAAAGCACTTAATCACAGCTAGTCTTCGCAGGTCACTTTATACAGGACGACCCCCACGACCCTAAGCACGCCAGAGGACAAAGAAAGAAATCCCCAAACCCAGAGGGAAGTAACACAACAGAGTGGTGGTTAGGTGTGCGAAGGGTGAACTCAAGTTATGCTTTCTGCCTGGCCGCTTGAGCAGACATGAGCAGATGTTGATGTTGGAGTCGAAAGGCTGCCTCAAGCTGCCTTTATTACTGGTTCATTTAATACGCTTTGCATACATTTTCCTTTAAGGAGTATTTCTGTGGGAAAATGTAGGGATGCACCGATACCGATACCAGTATTCGGTATCGGTCCGATACTGTGCTCATGTACTCGTACTCGTTAAACTACTCCGATACAACCGCACCGATACCACTTTGGCAACGCAACGTTAACCTTGTAATATTCTTAGCCAAGGAATATTGAAATAAAGAGATGCAACCGAGTTGGCGTTTATGGATGTTTAATAGCAACTGCGCATGGTACCGAGCATGGGCGTAGAATTTAGTGGGGACGCTGGGGACATGTCCCCACCAATTAACGGAACCGCGAATTAACGGAGCACCCCCCCCCATCAGAACCGCAAATTAACGGAGCACCCCCCCCCCATCAGAACCGCAAATTAACGGAGCACCCCCCCCCCCAGACAAGTCATTTCAAAGTCATTAGAACTGTAGGCCTAATGGTTTTATTAAGTACTCGTATCGGTATTCGGTATCGGCAAGTACCCAAATGTAAGTACTTGTACTCGGTCTGAAAAAAAGTGGTATCGGTGCATCCCTAGAAAAATGTATCCTAACAATGATGTCACAAATGATCCGTCTTTACTTTATTACTAGTTAATTTCATCTTTGCATTTGTATCCCAGCTGTAGCTACCAGTTACTCAACTAGGCTCCCAGTTCACACCCAAATAAGTGAAGTGACGCATTAATTTACATCCTTTGAAGTCTGTGCCGATGACAACTGGACCCCATGAAACCAAACATTTTGCTGTTATAGAATAGTCCTACAAGAAATTATTCAATTATCCACCAGGAGGCATTCATGATTTGAGGAGTACTTGAGGAGGTGTCTGTGATTGGAGGAGAAACCGAGGGGGGCGTCGGTACCTTTGTGGTGTACGGAGGGCGCAACACGACCTGCAGGTCAGAGACGAACTCCGAGAAGGTTCTGTACGGCGGAGGCTGCCGGTGACACAGCCGGTCCCGGACCTGACAGAGAGCCTAAAAAAAATGTAACGCACACATTTACACACATATACCAACGGCCGTGCACACACGCACGCACACGCATGTAGGTCCGTCGGTTATTAGCTTACAATTAATAATAATCAAAGACAATTATTAATATAGACAGGTATTAATCTGAATTAATAATAACAGGGCACCACCCTGAAATCAGGGACCAATAAACGGACAGTGGATTAAGTCTCATAAAATACACTAAGCTATCAAATTGGAACTATCATCAATAATTACCATACCAATAGCTCGTAAAGGTTGAAGGATTCGGAGTTCTTTACGTGACAGAGTCTGGCTTCAACACAATATTCAAGCAAAAACAAATCGTTATAATCTAAGAATGTTTATTTAAATTAAAGTTGGCAACTGGCATAAAGTATCCCCACATACAATCCATTTACATGTGTATATTTGGAATAAACAATGTTAAGGTGAATTGCATAACGACAATTCAACTTATTTTTTGTTCTGAGTAGCACATTTTGTTTTCCACTGGGCTATGCACAATGACACAAGTAGCCTCTAAATGATCCTGCTGCCATATCCTTCCCTTAAAGCAGCTGAGAACATTTAGGCACAACAGGTTGGACAGTGCTGTTGATGCTTGTTCTATGAGAATAGATTTGCTGACCTCAGCTGGATCCCCGGTGGTACTGGAGCTCTCACACAGCAGGCACAACAGCAGGTGTTCACACCTCTATTGGGAGAGGAGAAAATATTTACATCTCACACACAAACCAGAGAATCAATGTTTGTGTGTGATTGTGTGTGGTTGTGTGTGTGGTTGTGTGTGTGGGTGTGCTGTACCCGCTGGTCCAGCATGCTGAGGCATGGTGTGTAGGTTCTATCTGAGGTGTACGGGTCTCTGGAGTCTGACAGGTCCTGACACACTGAACACAACCAATCCGGCCTACAAACAGAACCAGCAGAACCAGTGAGATGGCAACAGGAACATGGCCTGCACCATTTGGGATTAAATTTAATTTAAAAAATAAACCGCATATGGGTGGCTCAATCACATTGTCCCATACATGCAATTGCGTTCAATTTTCACCACAAATAATATTCATTATGCCGCCCATGTGGCAAAATGACAAACCACCACACAGGAAGGTTAAGAACATCTTCTTGCCCAATGACGGCTGCAGATAGTCTGTGGACAATGGGGATAGAACCCAGTATCTTGAGGCTGTTACACAAGACATTCTAGATCACATGATCTTCAACGTCCTACCCATTCACAACTCCAGGGGGAACATGGCAGTCGGTGTGGAAGCTCCGCTGACACTGGGAACAGGCGACGTCACACGTTGGAGCGTGGCAGCATGCGCAGACCATCTCGTTGATATCTGGAGACCCGGGTGCAGACAGAGGACGCCGGTAATCGTACTGGTCACCATCATGCGACTGCAACACAAAGAACTCTGGGTAAATTCTTTGAACTACCGATGGTTTTCAAATTGTGGGTGGTGAGCCATATGGGACCAAGTGGCTGGCCAGAGTAAACATGCCATATCTTGTTTCATTTGATCATTAGCATGTTTGAAGACTGAAAAAGGGAATACTGTATTAAATAATAAAATACATAGACATTTTCTGACATAGTAACAAGAACATATTGCTTACTTTACTGCACAAAATAATGGGTGGGTCCTCCTGGGTAAAAGGTACCTCAGTAAATGGGTCATGGCATGACAGTTTTAGGAACCCCTGCTCTAAGGTGAGGAAACTCTTCTGAATGGTGGTTGTTTCATCCAATTAATTCAGATACAGATACAGGAATTAGTCGGTAGGGTTTAGGGGGCATCTTGCACTAGGACGCCTACATTGGGGATCGATCCCAGAACCTTTCGGCTAAGATTCAAACACCGACGCCACTAAACTATCTTGCCCCCCTAATTGGTTGACATGGATGGATCAGGGCAGGGCGATTCTTACCATGTCATCCTCAACCATCTCCTCCAAGTGAAGTTCTTGCTCCGTGTTACCAGCATGGATGACAAAGCGTGGCAAAGGGCGCCCGGGCACAATTGGTGAGAGCGGCAGACGTACCAAAGACACCACCGGTGAAAAAAAGCAAGGATCCCGCTTTAACGGCATACCACTAGTGGCCTCCCCGGTGTCGTCTTTTCTTGGTTCATCACCAGGTGGCTCCGGATCAACAGAGTGCTCCTCTGAAGGCTCTGGAATCAATGATTCATTTTTCAACTTGGAACTGGACTCCAAGGGGGGTTTTTCTCGGTGGATGTTGTCAGATTTTTTTGTGCAGGTGGTGCTGGTGGAGTGTGTCCTTTTGAGGGAGGTGGTGTCATGTTCATTCCCGTTCATTGGCATTGTGACAACTGTGCTGTCTGGGAGCTCACCTCCATCACTCCACAGTGATAGCAGCTCAGAAATAAAAGAAGGGAAGTCTTCAAAAGGTCTGGTATCAGACACGGTGGAGGTCAGTTCGTTCTCTTGGATGTTGGGAGCCAACGGAATTTCACCTAAACCCTGGCTGGATGAGATGTCACAGGCAGAGTCTGCTGGCGCCTTTACCGCCTTGGTAATTGGGGAGTCGGTGGGGACTTCTTTGGCCCCAGAGGGGTGATTGGTGCCAGGCTGCATATGCTCAGAGTCAGAGATTAAGGCGCTACTGGCATTTCCAAGGCTTGAGGGACACATCAAGATCTTGGTCAGAATTGGGTTCTTCGTCATAACAGATTTCTGCTTTGACATATTGTCTGGGGGTGACTGTAGCTGATTTGATGGGTCTGTGAATGGCACACTCGGGACACTGGTGACTGTGTGTGATGCCGCTGCTGTATTCTGATGTAGCGATGTCTCAGAGTGGGGAGGAGTGGTAGACGCCTGCTGCACGCAGTTTACTGGGGCCAAATTATCAAGCAACTTTCCTAATAACAGGTTGGGCTGACTAGGCACAATGGGCTTCCCAAAATTCCTGCTTGGCCCTGCTGCTGTGGAGTCCTGGTTCTGCGCCGTAATCTTGATAGAACCTATTACTGGGTGTAAGTTAATCTGAATGGGGTAGACGCTTAAACTGTAAGATGGTTGCATAGCTGGGTGTTCTCGAACCTTAGAGATTTGCGTTTCGCTTTGTGTCTGTTCTCCAGACTGGTTAACAGGTAGAGGACATTGATTGTATAACACCAAAGACCTATGGGAGATGGTTCCCAAACTACTGTACCCTGCATGGCTGTTTTCCTGATAGTTGCAGGTAGGTGGAGACTGTGTGGTAGTGGCTTGACCTATATTTGATTGGCTGTGTCCGAGATTGCTGATCCTCTGATGGTTCGACTCAATGTTGCTGGTCTGCTGTTGGCTGTGCTGCTGATGGTTGGTCTGCTGAATTATTTGTGGGAAACCAGAGCTGGGCAAAGCCTGTGTGGTGGGGGCAGCATTACTTGCATTTGATTGATCAGAGGGAAAGGAAGGCTGATCAGACCTGGCTGATACCAAAACTGTGGGACGATGACTGACTGAATATTCAGGTGGACCGGGGCGATTGATGTTTGTGGTTTGGGGAAGGGGCTTGTAAGGCATTTGAGTAGAATTGTCAATTGTTGTTGGAGACGATGCGGTGTTGTGTTGAGCGGCTGAACCAGCAGTGTCTGACTGCTTTGGAACAGTGAGGAGAAGTATTTCTGTAGAGCCGACTTTGTTGGAGGCGAAAGGAACATCAGACACCTCAAGGATACCTGCAAAAAAAAACAACACATGAAGAGGTGAGATGTTGCATATCCATCAGACATTTGTCTCTGTGGCCACTTCTTGGCAGCAACTTCTCTTGGGGAAGCCCAAGGTTTTGAGCTTTTTTTTTTTAAAGAGACCACATACAGTTTAATACTAAAGCCCGCTCTGCACTACACGACTTTTGAAGTCTCGCCCGACTTCAGGGGAACACACTACAAGAAATGTCTTGACGGCCAGTTCTTGCCTTGCCGTCAGGTTGGGGGTGACTGGGAACATGCAGGAGTACACACATGAAGACTGTTATGTCCCTCCGCACTCCCATAAGCCCGGCGGTGGCAGTGCCGTGGTTGAGGGGCAGCTGTAGCATTAGGCCTTATTACCATAATGGATTTCACCTGGTGCCAGGTGAAGTTGTGTATAAAGTGGCCTCGCTCTCTCTCTCGCCCTCCCTCTCATTTTTACATTACACGCCTACACACACACACACACACACACACACACACACACACACACACACACACACACACACACACACACACACATACACACACACACACACAGCTTGCAGATCCATATTTTCCTTCCCTAGACATCCATTCATATATTTTGTTTTTGCAAGAAATGCAACTTTGTTTGGAACCAATCTGTGTTGACAACCAACCAAATATAACGTCATTATATGTACAATCAATTTAACATCGGTGTCTGATCGACATCCCGTCATGGCATTGTGCACATTATGTAGGCCTACATATTATACATATATTGTAACAAACGTTTGCAAAACTGACGCTGTTCTTTATCTCAAATCCCATTGGCTATTGCCAGTGTAGGAACTGGTTCGATAATATCAAACCTGTTTTGAAATTGTCTCTGCCCCTCCAGCTCCACAGGGGGTGGTGCAAACTATCGTGGAAAATTTATATGACGTGTTAATAACCGTATGTGCCTTGCGCGTTTGTCTCTCGGTTAGCATCGTGCTTTGAGTTATATGCTTGCACGTTAATCCTGCCTCAAGGCATGTGCTTCCAAGTCATGATAGAATGTGTCTGACAACATATAAACTTTAAAAGACGACCCTCTGAAGTGTAGCATCGGGGAGTGCTCAGACAGCCTAGAGAGTGTTTTGTTGTGTGTGCGCTCCCTCATTGTGCCCAATGAATCACCTACACTGCCATCACAAGAAGTCATAAAGGACGAGACCGACCTGGAAGATCAAATCATCGTAATAGTCTTTCCTGGCTTCACTAAAACATCAGTTAGCAATATAATTGGTCAACATAATGTTTTGTGCCGATTCTGCAAATTGCAGTGTGGGCGTAATAGATTAAGGAGCTAAAGAGCAAACATGTCATCGCCAGTTTGGATGTGTTTTTTCGAAGGGCACAGAGGACAGCAGCATGATTGATATTTGCAATAAATGCAATCAAATGGTGGTGACAAATGCTGACAGCAAAAAACACTTGACGCTGTAGGTGGCATTAGCTCACAAATTACTTCAGACTAAATGAATGTTATCATTAGCTGTTCTTCCATTTCTGTTTGACTGAAGGCACCAGAGCCCTACAGGAATCATTGATCACACCAAAACCTTGTTGCACCTGTATAACTGTACGAATTGTATGACATGAAATACATGCATGCCCTGTTTGATCAATATATAATCTGCAAACTTCTCTAATGATTTACTGACCTGTGTAAAGCGTAATGTGTTACCCATCTATCCTTGTACGCATATTCATTCATAAATACATAATTGATAAACCCTAAATGGGGGTCATGTTATTGCTTGAGTAAGGTTCAATCGTAAAAGTGTATAGAGGTAATGCACATAGTTTATGCCGTCAAGAGAGGACAAAGATAACTTGAGGCAAACCAAGTAAAACAGGTACCCTTATGTCAGGAACATAATGTAAAAGAAGACCTCCCGTACAAGATCCATGACATATATTGTCAAGTAGGGTTGATTCACTGGTGTCCAAAAAACCATGTGATGTTGGAAGAATGAAGGGTCAAGTGGGATTATTCTAATCTATGTGTATAATCATGATGTTGTTTCATGTTGTTTATCATAGTCAAGTAAGTGATGTGTTATGGTTTGATTGTTAGCGATCATATCTATGTCATGATGTGTTATGATTCATTTAGTAACAGTGAGTTTATCATATCCAAGTAATAATATGTTATGATATGTTATGGGTGGTTATAATCGACCATATCTATGCAATAATGTTATGATTCATTGATTGAGAAACATTATATGTGTAACCATGTGTATCACCATTTGGTGTATATTGCCAAGTGTATGGTATGTCTAGATAAGCACTAAGTTTAGTAGGGGTGTTGTTCTCCCAAGAAAACGTTAGAGCATGCGCTAAGATAAGGAGGCCAGGTGGCTCTTCTCAAGGCCAGGGGCCCAGTGTGGCGCAGTTACTATTGAACTAGTCTCAAAGGTTGTAGTTCTCCCCTGTAACCACCAGATGGAGGCTCTACATTTAGGGGTTGTGGCGCAGTTACTATTGAACGTCAAGGTCATCGGAGGGTATAAAAGGGCCAACAAGTGAATGTGCATAAAGGGAGTCATCGGAGCTCCTGAGGGGCGGACAGAACGACGCCATCAGGAGACTCGGAGTACTCTTGTTTAGTTTCTGGGGTTTTTTTCGACAGTCCATCGAGGGGAGGATGTCTTCCGCAGTCCAACAGGACTGTGAAGTTTACCAGCGTTTGTTTTGACATATTCTCGGACTGGACCCAAGGAATTCTACAATGCGCAGGACGGGAGGGGTTGGAGGCCCGAGTAGGCAGCAGCAGGCGCTCACCAACTAGCGAGATCCGGATAAGTTCATCAATATCGGACAGCGGGCTTCTTTAATTATATTTACTGTCATCATAACCATTTTTGCCAACCTTTTGCTATGCGTTCTGCTGAACCCCTGCTAAATTCCTGCAATAAAAACTATCAATTAGTTGATGAATAGATTCCTGTGGACATTCGATCATTGCCGAAGGAGAAGAAGATTCAAGAGTGTTAAGAGGTTGACACCTGGTTCTGAGAGGTTACTTTAGGAGAATAAAACATATTCCTAGGGCTAGTTATCCAAGCCTTAAAATATATCCTAGCGAATCACCAAGCGCACGGATCCCAGGAGAGAGCTGCCATAGCGGACGCGATTGGGGCTGTGGCTCAAGCCAGGGTTATGCCTTGGGTCTCGGCACCAATGTAAGCGGGGTAGACGTTCGGACATAAGGCAGTTAGGGGCTAGGCTAGTCTCTCCACCGACCTGTTAACAACCGTTACTGGATACAGGTTTCACAACACCTCCGTTAGAGGAGGTTATCTGAGCGGATCTAACAATATATATATATATATATATATATATATACACACACACACACACACACACACATTTCTATAACCTCCCTCTTCTCCAGGTAGGACTGTACTCACCAAAAGTCTGAATGGCCTTCCAGCTGTCCAGGTTGATAAGGAGCTTCATCTTGCTCATGGCCTTAGGTGGCCCAACATCCTGACCCAGGATCCACTTGGACCAACTTTCGACCTAAAAATGACAAAACAGACCCATCCTCAGCTCATAATATGCATTATGGGCATTTGGCAGACGCTTTTATCCAAAGTGACTTACAATAAGTGCATTTGTCAAAAGAGATATATCTAGCATTCATAATTGCTTTAGTTATTGTTTTCATGTATTCTGATGTTATGTTCACCATGTGTTTTAGTTTATCTGTTATTCATTATTTCATGTTTTATTGTATTTTGCATATTCCTGTGTTGTGTTGTTTCCGTGCCCGTCAAGTAGTCCAACATCCCTAGTCTAAAATAATAAATAAGAAGGGCAAAGCGAACCAGGAGCACTTGTGTTCACAATGGACAGGTTAAGCGAACCATATGGTAATGTCTAACTAATGCCTAATGTGGAGGAAATCTGACAATCAATGACCAACAGACAAAGTGTTGAACTCTTAAACATGTCCAAGTTTATTAAGCACAAAGGGTTTCAATGCTGGCAAGGGACCCAAAGTCTGCACCCAACAGTGTTCAGCTCAGACTGAGTGTAAACAGCCATCTCTACACATTTATAGGAAGAAACAAACAAGAAAACAGGAACTACTGTAAAGTAGTTGTCTATAGGCGAGACGCCTACAGACAACATCTGCAAGACTATAATTACCCGAGTTTAACCAGGGCACTGAAAGTTAGTTTCCTGTCACTCAATACTTTGTTCTCCAAATGAGTAGAAGTGCCAGCTAGAGTATTTCAGTTCCGGTCTGGGCATAACAACAAAACATGTAACATGTAAGCAGCTTCGCATCAATGATATAATAATATAATATATAATATATAACAAGCAGCTGGAGAACAGGGCTGTCTTGACAGGGTGTAAAGTGTACTGTGGTGCATGATCCTTGTGGTATTTTGACCAAAGCATGTCAAAGACATTTCATTAAGACCTCAAGGAATTGTGTCAAAAAAGGAAAAGGGGGCATAATATGTCTCCTCTAACATCTGCTGCAGTCTACCTGTACAGGCATCCTAGAGCTAGATGCTCCAACCACCCACCATCTGCTCCAATATGACTTGTATATGAATTCTCTGCAAGTTGCTTTGGGTGAAAGTGTCTAATAATAGGACTACATCGTGAAATTGTAGGTGATACAGTATATGATAACAACCATATGCAGTGCATATTTAATTGTGTGCTACCTCGGTCTTGCGGGCCAGCAGGTATTTGATGTCCATCTTCTCCTCCTGAATCTGTCTTAGATGCAGTATGTGGTCCTCCTTCTTCTTCAACAGGTCCTTCAACAGGTCCATCATTCTCTTGAGACGGTCCTCCTCGGTTTTGTAAATATTCTGGAACAGACATCTCATTATCTTATCTAATCAAACATAGAAAGGTTGGTATTGCATGTTTTGGGAAAAGATTAACATAATTCTTACCATGACTTGTGCATAGTGTTGAAATAATCTCTGTTTGAGTTTTCGGATAAAGATTTGCAGTAGTCTATGAATTGATGTCTTAAATGTGACTTTCCCGGAGTTTATGTCCTGCATCCTGTAAGTGGACACCACATCACTTTCAACACCTTTCCAACTACACACAACATCTGCCCAAGAATTCAACACATTTCAACTTCAACCATTGATTAAAAAAAAAAAAAAGATTGAAGATGCAACCATTTTACTTGACAAAAAGCCGCCATACAAATAAAATGCATTATTATTATTGTTACTATTATTATTCCTCATATTTATTTGACTTATTCTTATACTTCCGTATGATTTTTTGTTGCCACCACAGATGCAAAAAATACATTAAATCATTAAATCATGCGGCTTGATCAGGATCGAGTTGCTATGATTTTTCTAAGAAATCGGCCCAACCGTTTTCACACAAATCAGAAAGAACAACGCAAAATCTGCCCATTATATGCATGTGGTGGAATGTTCAGAGCTAGAGTGGGGAGATCAAAGCCACTGTGACCCCTGAAAATCTTCTATTAAACTTGCTCTCATTCCCACAATTTTCACTGAACATACATCATTTAGGTATAGGAACATTTGCGCTGGTCGCAGATATGTAAATACGGAAACAAACAGACTTACAATTTTTGATTTGTCAGCCTCAAAGCAGCAAGATATCCCTCCAACTTTCTCATTCACTCACTCTCAGAAAGACGTCAATACGCATCCGCACTCCTGGGATACTCCTGGGATAACACCGGCCCACTCCAAAAATGTGGTGAAATTTTCCTCCTCTTGGTCAACTACACCCCAGCTGTCTTAATATTAATTCAACTAGATCTGTTCCAGTATTCCAACACACACGATCAGCCGCAGTGTAACACCTGATTAACAACAACAATAAGAACAACCAATCAAGCCTGGTATAGGGTGCCCGTGTCCTGAGGTCTCACCTGGAGCTCAAGTCCTGAATGCTCCGCTTTGCCGTCTCCATGTGCTTGTCTATGGGTTGCAGCACATGGCACATCTGACTCCTGATGCTCTGGTACGCATGTCTGACAAACTGGGAACTGGAGGGGCATGTGGCATGAGGAAGTAAAAGGTGGCAAACTTTATAAACACCCTTTATAGACAGTCCACAACAGGCCTTTGGTCTGTATAAAATAACTTCATTGTAAAGCCTATTTTTGTATACTCCTGTACATGAAATAAAATACGATGACATGTTGGCTAAATAATAATCGGTAATGTGGATATAATGACGAAGCAGGTAAAGGCAAATAATAGCACAGGTGACTTCTGTAAAGTCAACTGTAATGCAGCCTTTAAAACCAGGAAAAGACACCATGATACCATATTACAATATCCAAAATCTAAGACGATACCCATCTATAATATCAATACATTACCCAGCCCTAACAGGCCGGTCTGTATTTATGGTCGGTCGGTGTAGTGATACACACCTGTGGTTGCAGTGGTTCATGAGCTGGCATTTTATACAGATGTACTGGTCACAGGTGAAGCAGTACAGCTGGAGGAGCTCCGGCCAGTGCTGCGGGCAGAACCTGAAGTTGGCTGCACCATCCAGCCTTGAGAAGTCTGCTATGAGGACAAACACATGTCTTAAGCCACGACGACGTTGTTTAACCGAGGGCTAGGTTCAATCAGGGCAAGGTTAATCTCGGCCTTGGGTAAACCAAGCCGTAAATTCAAGCCTTACAGTCATTCTTTATTATTAGCCCCTTTCACACGTACAATCTATTCCGGAACATTTCCAGCATGGGGTCATGTGTGAATGTAAACAGGGAGCTGCGAAATCCTGGTAAATCTGTTCCGGCAATTTCCCAGACCTAGTAACATTTAAGGAACATTGCCAGTATGGCTGTGTTGTGAATGAAAGCCACAACATTGCCAGGAGAGGCACGTAATGGGGCGCTTTCACATGGAGCGAGTGAACCAATCACAATTTGAATACTTCTGGCTCTAAACCCTAACCGAAACTCTAACTCACTGTAGTTGAAAAAACCCCAAATAATATTTATTTTTTTATTTAATTTCTCCGAATGAATTTTAATAACATAGTATTTTTCCTTAAGCATTATTAAACATTAAACATAAAGCATAATGTATCCTGTTCATATAATCAAGCAATACAGATGATTATAATCCTGTGCAGAAACATTGTATGAGTGAGCCGATATAGGACTGAAGGCCCAGCTAAATGGGCATGCCAGAAACCTGCTGCAAATTGTAATTGTCAGGAATTCCACCTGAGCGGTGTCGTATCCTGTATTTTTCTGTATGTTCTGTTGTGCACATGAGGGTTTATTTTGTTTTGTCAGGCCATATGCTTTCTGTTTGATGGCATCACTTATCAAACTAGACAGCAACATCTAATCGACAGCTGATTGGCAAATACATTTTTTTTATCAAAAGGGGGCGGCATGTTTGTGCATTTGATTGGATAGAAATGTAAACAGGATTACCGAGTGACTTTGACATTTTTTTTTACATATTGTTTGAACCTTCCGTGAGGCAATAAAATATTAACCTAAAAATAAATCCTCTTAACTTGCTTATAACCTAACATACAAAAAAAGGGCTACTTGATAGTTTTGCTATGAAGCACTTTTCAGTTGAAACTGCTAAAAATGATCGCTTGGAATAACGTATATTTGCCACTATGAGCTCACCTTGTCTCAGGTCCTCAGTAACATCACCAGGAGATGTGGGACCTGTCGCTGCTCCACTCTCTGTGGCTGTTTCTGGAACTGTGGGCCATGGGGTTCATGATGTTAAGCTTTGCTCCGTAATATCGATAATGTTACAGTCCATTGTTGCGACGATGATGAGTTTATGTTCTGCAAAAATACATGCTCCAAGCTATCCTGGTTGACCTGCCTCCAAACTAAGCAACACACCATTAGCTAAACCATTCAGTGTTAGCAAGTTGTGCATACAGCATTGACATAGTCTCTTAACCTGCTTATAAGTATTGATTACTAACCACCCTTGATTATGAGACAAGATCCAATACAAAAAAAATATTTTAATCGGACCAGAATGCACCAGTAACAGTAACACATTGAAAAAGGACAAAAAAGGTAAGCTGATATAATCTTTTAAATTAACTTGTGTTGTGGGAATATGCCAAAAATCTAACTGCAGCCTCCTGGAATCATAGGTTATTTTTTAATTAGACTGTGCCTCATTGATCACCATGGTCTTCAATTATTCTCCTCCTCAGTTCATTGTAAATGGTAAATGGATTGCATTTATATAGCGCTTTTATCCAAAGTGCTTTACAGATGCCTCACATTCACCCATTCATACACAGACGGCGGTGTCAACCATGCAAGGTAACAACCAACACGTCAGGAGCAGGTAGGGTTAGGTGTCTTGCTCAGGGACACCTAGCTAGGTGGAGCCTGGGGATAGAACCAGCAACCTTCCGGTTGGCAGACTACCTCCTGAGCTACTGCCGCCCTGTATTCTTTACATGGCCTTTGAAGGCCGTTGCAGGTTCACCATCTCTAGCTTACTAGGAAAGGGTTAAATATCCCTTCAAACTTGAACTGTGTTTACCGCAAGGTCCGCAACACACCTCAATGTCAAATAATTTATAGACATAATAATATGACATTGTTGCTAGCTCTGATGCGATTTTATACTGTTAATTAGGGGTGTAACGGTACGTGTATTCGTCCCGCGACTTCACGGTACGGACGCCACGGTTCGGTACGTGCAGCCATACGACGAATACGTCTGAGTCACACTCCAATCCAGAAGGTGGCGATAAAGCACATAAACGCTGTTTGCCGACCGCTATTAAGGAACAAGAACAGCAGAAGAAGACCAACACAAGATGAAGCGGACGCTTTCACGTTGACTATGACTATGAGTGCAACTGAGACACAGGAGCTAGAAGACCTGCCTGCTGCTTTCAAATCAGCTGTGTGGGAAAATGTCGGGTTCTCAGTGGACTACAGCGGCGATGGAGATCTGTAAAGAGAGATGAAGCTTGAGTACCTTTAAGAGATGCATATGACCTTTCAGACTCACAAGTTAATCACAAATGTGATACATTACTCCTAAAGGCACTGATTTAATTTTATCTCATATTTGACATATTTTGTATTTTCACACCAGGAGATGTTATTCAGTTCTGTATTGCTTTTTATTTTGCATCAGCCCTGGGCCGAAATAATTGAAACACTCCTTGTTATTATTTATTTAGTAGTATTTTCAGAACATGAGAGCTGCTTCTCAGTTTTGGAGCTTATTGAACCTTTTTGTTTGACGTCATCCAACATAACAATATGGCCTATGGGGACAGTGTATGTTTGCTGTTTACATTTAACTGTATAATACAGTATATGGAGAAGTTTGAGTTCTTTATTTTTATAATGAAGTTACCAAAGTTGCCAGTTTGCAAATACTACCTGGCCTGCTACCTCAGTACCTCCCTACTAGCATGTTTTGTTTTCCTCTGTCTTTTTTGGGAGGGTTGGGCTTAAGCTTTGAATGTTTAAATATAGCTTAAGTGGAACAAATTGAAACGCTGTACAAGTTTTATTTTGTATTCTATTTATTTTGTACTTTTATAACATAAGAGATGCTTTTCAGTTTTGTAGCTGATTGTGACCAATTGCTTTTTGTTTTTTTTATCAGCCCTACATAGAAATATGACCGATGCAAGAGTGTATGTTCACTGTTGTGTTTACTGCTTGATACACTACAGGGCCAGGCTGTACCAACTATCTCAGGGGGAACTATACGACACGAGGTGGAACTAAGTATAACTTGCACTACTGTCTGTTCAAAATAAATGAAAAGAAACCTAGCCTTATGCATTTGGGATTTTTGTTGCTTTTTTCCTGTTGTACCGAACTCGTACCGAACCGTGACCCCAAAACCGAGGTACGTACCGAACCGTGGCTTCTGTGTACCGTTACACCCCTACTGTTAATGTATGTTATACCTGCAAATATGCTCTCTCACTGAGACGGACGTCCATGTTGCACATTTTGTAAGAGGGTGACAGGGGGCCTCCAGTATTTTGTTTTATTCTTTTTGACACAAATGTCAGTCTATCAACCAATTTATTTGCCAATTTAATGAAGTTATGACACTAATTATTCAGAAAAAAAAATCTAAATAAAAACAAACTTTTAATTTCAGGCTTTTCGGGGCCCCTCCTTCCCTTTGGGCCATGGGTAGTCAGTCCCAGTTTTCCCCCCAGTCTGACGCCCATGGGTCCAAGTACAAGTTGAGGTTTTAACAAAACATTAATTATCGTCCTTAGATCTCATTCAACTGTGGAGCGTGTGGGACTGACCTGGTTCCTGGTTCATGATGGTGTGGGATCGGGTCACCTTGACTCTCTTGTGGGCCTCCACACACTCCTGACACAGCATGTCCACACACTCCACACACCAGGCCTTGGCCTCCGACTGACCGCCACAGTTTGTACACTACAGCGTTAGGAGGAGACGTGGGTGTAAATCACAAAACACTGCAAGACAAACTTTGAACAAACCCCAGTCGTCATCGCTGGATAATTTAAAAAGCCCTAATTTAACCATATTCAAATACCGTTTTTCCAATTAGCATTTAAAACCATGTTTGATTGCTGCTTTGAAAAATTCGTACAATCAGAGTTGTAGCAATGACTGTAAATTACATTTACAGCTCTCGGAGTAAAATTTCTTTTCAGCCATGAACATCTATGTACAAATTTCCAGATTGATCTACACATGTACAGATCTGTTACAAATCTTGTCACGCATACATGGATTCTGAATACATATTTGCAGATTCCAGTACACATTCATGAATCTGGCACACACAGACACAAAGTGCAAATAATTCTGCTGAAAGAAGAGGAAGGCATGCACATGTAGACATACCAGGCTGCGTTGCATTGGATTTCACGCATTGGTCCAGGGTTATGAACTGATCTGGGCCTCCAACAATCCCCCCCTCCTTAACTCTCACACACTTTCCTAACCCTAGAAGACACCCCCTTTGATCTGGTCCAAATCCAGGGATGATAAAGCTATGGTAAATAGCCTGAGACACTCTGGACACATGATCTTCTGAATGGCGAAGCAGGCCAATTAGGCCAAATGGTTAAGGCCCAGTCCACCTTTTGATACACTTCCCCTCTCTACACGATTCTATAAATAGAAAATTCCCTCACGAGGTTGATCAAGAATAACATTGACCTGAAAAAGTTCGAGGTTCAATTGAAAGTTTGCCTAAAAAGTTCCAAGTTCTTGAAGAAAACACTGGAGACCAACGAAGTCTGATGCAAAGAAGTTTATTGCGCTTCTCAAAGTCGAGAACACCAATAAACAGAGTTAACCCGGAGCTGACTGCTTTCTCCTTGTTCTGGCTTGCCGTTTATAACCAAAAGGTCTTCTTTCATCTGAATAAAGCGCTACCTTTTTTGAAAAACAGCCAATTGTGGCCACGAAAATATTGATATCTTGCCAAACACAGCCAATTATTTTATGTTAGATAAGAAACAATGGTGTCGGCGTCTTAGGCATGTCTGCGCGTACTTGCCTGTTATGTTATCTGTTCTATTCTTATCTTTGTGTACCTCAGCGATATATTGCCGTCTCTTTCAATAAATGTACTTGTTGTATGTTGCTTTAGATAAAAGCGTCAAATGCCCTACATGTAAATTTGAATGTATGTACCATCATTCGGCATTGACCAGTATTTATGGAGCTCTAATTAGATTAAAAAAAACCCCCAAAAAAACATCAGTTAACCTTCACAATACATGTTTTCTAGGCGTAGTTACATAGCCCATTGCCAAATGTGATACACTTTATGTGGAGGACATCTAAAAATACTTTTATTATACTTTCTATTCATGCACCATCCACTGTACTACACACATGTTATGCCAGTTAGTGTGGTCTGAGTTGCTCGCGTTCAGCCAAAGAGAAAAGACTGTGTGACTGTCTGTCACTGTCTGAAGAGGACTATATACAAGTATGCTGCTGGGATCAGGGCCGCGACCGGGTAAACATCGGCGCCTTTGATGTGCACGGTTTCTCTCCCGCCATCCACACATACTGCAGCTACTTACATCGACACTTGTGAGTAGCAGTTCTTGCTGTCTCCCTGTACGCACGGGAACGGAAACTACAGACATTTTACAATGAGTTGCCTTTGTTTCCCGGGCCAATAGAGACTCACACTACCATGAACACTGGTTAGGGAAAATTGACAATTATATGCAACAGACAATTATAATATTGTGGATTGCAATTGCACTCGTTTTCACCTGACCGCCTGGAGTCGCGGATGTCTCGCCTGTGATGCAATAATTGTTATATCTGCAGCCCACTTCCGGAAGCAGTTTGGGGGTAAGGTGTTGTCCCCTGCTAACTGGATCAAGCTAGGAAAGGGCTAGACATCCCTGTTATAGGTTGCCTGAATGAATGGGAAAGAGCAGTCCAGGAAAGTGTGTGTTTGTACTACGAGATGGAATATTGAGAATTAATCATGAATTAATGTCCTCTGTTACCTTTGCCACCTCTTTGGTGGTATGGAGAGGGTCCAGATGATGGAGTGACATGGGAGACAGAACCCAGGTACAAGCCTACATCGTGTCATCTCGGCAATGGTGAAAGAAGTAGTGGGAAGATGGGTTGGAATAAGGTGGTGGGATGAAAAGTTATTGTTATTCCTCCACACTGTGAAACGATCATTGAGGGGCGCAGCGGAGTTCCACCGAAGATGACATGTCAAGTACTGGTCGAAGCCTCACAAAATGCCTGCCTGTCACGTGGATTGCTGGTTGCCAATGCCTTGGCGCATTTGGTAGGAGGGAATGTATCGCTGAGACTTCTTAGCCCCAAGATCAAGACTGGCAAAGCTTAGTGAGCCGGAGCGGGTTCTGCACAAACAGTGACGTTCGAGGAAGCTGATGGGGAGCTGTATGCCCTGGAAGGAGAAGACAAGACTGAGTCAACATGCACTGAGCCACTGGATGTTCCGGTGCAGGCCTTACCCTCTCAGATCCATCAGCTGAATCAGCTCCTGAAGAAGCACTGTGCTGTATTTTCGCAAGACAACACAGATGATGGTTATGCCACCACAGTGAAACACAGCGTCCCGACTAACGAGTCTTCCAGGAAGTAAAGTGCCATGTACAAGAAGGAGAGTTACAGCCTCTGGGCATCAACAGCTGTGATTGTGATGAAAAAGGATGGATCAGGGTGCTTTTGCTGCGATTATCGAAAGCTAAACAGTGTAACGCGCAAGGATGCCTACCCCCTCCCCAAGGTGGAGTCCCTCAAAGCCCTCGGTCAGGCACAACTCTTCTCTCTATCTCTTGACCTCACAGCTAAGACAGCTGTCACCACACCATTTGGCCTCTTCCTCTTCCTTTCAGCGCCTAATGGAAGCAGTACTTGGTGATCTGGGATTTCACATGCTGGTCGTCAACCTTAACGACATTCTGGGGTTTTCCAAGGATTTCAAGAGCCACCTGAACACACTGGACTTAGTCTTTGAGCGCCTCCGGGAGCATGGCCTGAAGTTGAAGCCCAAGACATGTTTCCTGTTTAAGACTGAGGTCAAGTTTATTGGGCATGTGGTGTCAGCGGCGGGTGTACAATGGATATGGACAACATGAAAGTCCTGGAGGAAAGGCCCACTCCAGATTTGGTGAAAGAAGTTTGACAGGTGGTGAACTTCATGTCTTACCAACGCCGATTTGTCCCTCATTTTGCACAACTGGTAAGGTCACTGCATGCTCTCATGGGTTCAGTTAAAAAAGGGGAACACAAAAGTCCCGAGTCAAACATTTCGGTGGAATGACGACAGCCTTTGATCAGCTTAGGAAGTGTCTCACTCGACCACACGTATTTGCATATCCTGACTTTCAACTCCTGTTCATAGTTACTACGGACACACTCCGGAAGTTCCATGGGGCTTGGGGCATTATTGAGCCTTTGCAAGCTGTGGGCTACGGGGCTCAGAGAAGAATGATACAAATTACAGTGCCTTCAAATTGGACCTCCTTGCCCTTATATATAGAAATTCCAAGACCTGCTGCAGTTTGCAAAGTTCACTGTAATCACAGACCACAATAACCCTGCAACACTTGGAAACGGCAAACCTCAGAGCCGTAGAGCAAATGTGGGTGGCCCAGTTGGGAGAATTCAGTTTTGAGGTGCATTACAAAGCCGCAAGATTAAACCAGAAGGATGCAAACGTGTTGTCCTGCCTCCCAGTGCACTCTGAGCCCGAAGCTGAAGATCCCGGAAAGGACTTCTTGTTGATTAAAGAAGAAGTGCGGGCCAGGTTGTGGCCCACCTGCAAGGACAAGACGGAACAGAAAAACGCTCACCAGGCTGCCCAAACCGCTGTAAGAAGCCACATGTGTGGACACAGTTGGGAGGAACACCAGCAGCTCCATTCGCAGGATCCCGAAGTCAGTCCGGTGCTAACAGCACTGAGATCAGGCAACAGGCCCAATAAAGTGCAACTGAGGGTAATGAGCCTGCCTCAACAGAAGTTGATCGGGCAGCGGGACCACCTGAACCTGCAACGGGGTGTTCTGGTCAGATGTCTCCGGGATCCACGGCACTGGGAGCTTCTAATGCCAGAATCCCTGCGGCAATGCACCATGCACGACCATGGTGGACATTTCAGTGATAAAAGCACCTTGCCCAGGTTGAGGTACCTGCTCTTTCGGAGGGATGCCGGCTCCCCAGGGACGTCCTCGTAGGCAGAAATTTGGGCCACAGTGCTTAGCAATGAATACATGAAACCATCGCACCTCCAACTGCACCTTACAACCAAACACGGCGTGCTGAAAGACAAACCAGAAGATTTCTTCACAAGAAAACGTGATGCACTGAATAAGCGCAAGTCCACGATTCAATCCTGCTGTACACCCACAGCCAACGCGCAGGAAGCCTTGTATCGTGCCAGCCTCCGCATAGCGAAGGCCGGTAAGCCACACACAATTGGCGAACAACTGTGTCTACCATTAGTCAAAGAGATGACAAAAATCATGTGTGGCGAGAAGGCTGCCAAACAGTTAAACTTGGTGCCGCTTTCAAACGACACGGTGTCACAGAGAACAGGAGCCATGGCAGATGATGTTAAAAAGACACTAATTGAGCGCATTAAAAGTAGTCGCTATTATTCCATCCAGCTGGACAAGACTACTGATATTGCAGATTTGGCTAATTTGATGGTTTACGTCAGATATGAACATGATGGTGCAGCTCAGGAGGACGTTCTGTTCTGTCAACCACTGGAGACCAGAACTACAGCCGAGCACATATTCCAGGACGCGTTTGTGCAAGAGAATGGGCTTGAATGGAAAAAGTGTGTTGGAGTCTGCACGGACGGTGCGAGGGCTATGACCGGCCGCCACAGCGGAGTAGCAGCTCGGATTCAACAGGTGGCACCGGAGATACGATGGACTCACTGCAGCATCCACCGTGAGGCGCTGGCAGTGAAGAAGATGCCCGATGAATTGAAGTCTGTGCTGGACTCTGCTGTGAAAACTGTGAACTTCATAAAGGCCGACCGATGCAGTCTCGCCTATTCCAAGTGCTCTGTGATGAGATGGGCAGCGAGCATGTCCAACTTTTGCTTCATACAGAAGTAAGATGGCTATCAAGAGGAAAAGTGCTTTCGAGACTTTTTGAATTGCACAAAGAGGTCCACATTTTCTTACAGGACAAAAACTTCCCCTTATCAGATGTGTTTGATGATACAGTGTGGCTCAGTCAGCTGGCATACTTGTCAGACATTTTCTCCCGTTTAAACGACCTGAATTTGGGACTACAGGGACTCTCCATCAATGTGTTTGATGTGCAGGACAAAATCAACACAATGCTGAAAAAGTTGGAGTTGTTTGAAATCAAAGTCAAGGCACGAGCTGACCCTTGATGATGGAGTGAGGGACAACATGGTTGCACACCTCGTCTCGCTCAGTCAACAGTTCCGCCAGTATTTCCCAGTGATGACCAAAGCCAACAGCTGGATGAGAAGCCCGTTCAGCATGGAAGCCTCTGAACTGCCAAAGGACTTAACTGTGGCTGAGCAGGAGAGTTTAATAGAGTTGTCTTGTGACCAAACACTGAAGCCTGCTTTCAGAAAGCAGTCTTTGTTGGACTTTTGGATAAAGCAACACAGAGAATACCCTGCCCTGTCTGACAAAGCTGTGCGCTTTCTCCTTCCTTTTGCGACCACATATCTGTGTGTGAAAGGCTTCTCTTCACTTGCTGTCATCAAAACCAAATACAGAAGCAGGCTGGATGCTGAGCCAGACCTGAGACTGAAGCTGACCTCGATTGCCCCAGACATCAAAGGACTGTATTCACAGAGACAGGCGCAACCTTCCCATTAGGCTTATATGAGTTGTCAATGGACACCAACATGCCGTGTGTGTGTTTGAATGAAGTACAATTGCTTGCTGTGTGTGAGAGAGAGAGAGTGTGAGTGAGTGAGTGAGTGAGTGAATGAGTGAGTGAGTTTGAATTAAATACTGTACAGTTGTTATTTTGTTCATAATGTTCATTTGCTGTGTGAGAATGATAGTTATTATTCTGTTCTTAATGTTCTCACTTGCTGTGTGTGTGTGAGTGAGAGAGTGAGAGAGAGAGTGTGTGTGTGTTTGAATTAAGTACATTTGCTGAAATACAGTTCTTAATTTTCTCACTTGCTGTGTGAGAATGATAGTTATTATATGCTCACTTACTGAGGTGCTGCCCCTGTGGGAGATATTATCCAGTACATTCTTAATAATGTCTTATGCTGTATGTGTGAATTAAGTGTGGAGAAATACAGAGAACAACTAGAGACACACATGTCCACCCATGTTTATATTGAAGCTCTCAATATGGTTACGTTGAAGGCTTTTTGCGTCTAACATGCATATGATGACGAGGTATGCAGTGCAGACTGAATGTCCAAAGATGGACATGAACCAAACTAAACAAGGTGCTATCTTGTGCCGGGTACGGGAGAGAGAATCTACGTATGGTACTCTATCGCGGTATCCATATAGGGTTTGGAATGTATAGCATGATTATGTAACACTGGGTTTAAAAGACAGAGCCCGAGAAGGGTGTGGGAATCTCCTCTGCAGATTTGACTCAGGCTTTGTGTTACTATTGGCAGTGACAAATAAAGTCTTTAACTTTGAAACTTCGGTCTTCCTGATCTCCCACTTACGAATGTCAGAGTATTGGTAAATCCACGACACCCCTTGCATTGTATGAGAATTGTGTGTGTGTATGTATGAGAGAGAGAGTTTTGTCAAGTAGGGTTGATTCACTGGTGTCCAAAAAACCATGTGATGTTGGAAGAATGAAGGGTGAAGTGGGATTATTATAATCTATGTGTATAATCATGATGTTGTTTCATGTTGTTTATCATAGTCAAGTAAGTGATGTGTTATGGTTTGATTGTTAGCGATCATATCTATGTCATGATTGATTTATTTATTGAGAAACATATAGGTATTACCATATGTATAATCATTGAATGCCTATTGCTATAGCCAAAGGATCCATATAGTTAAGTATATCACATGCCTAAGAAAGACCAAGTATATCATATGCCTGGATAAGCACTCAGTCTTAAAGGTTGTAGTTCTCCCCTGTAACCACCAGGTGGAGGCTCTACGTTTAGGGGGTTGTGGCGCAGTTACTATTGAACGTCAAGGTCATCGGAGGGTATAAAAGGGCCAACAAGTGAATGTGCATTGGGAGAGTCATCGGAGCCCCTGAGGGGCAGACAGAAGGACGCCATCAGGATGAGGAAAAAGAAGCGCAAGAAATCTCCGGAGATTTTTTACATTTCTTTATTTCCAAGACTCGGATTACTCTAGTTTAGTTTCTGGGGGTTTCTCGACGGTCCATCGAGGGGAGGATGTCTCCCGCAGTCCAACAAGACTGTGAAGTTTACCAGCGTTTGTTTTGACATATTCTCGGATTGGACCCAAGGAATTCCACAATGCGCACGACGAGAGGGGCTGGAGCCCCGAGTAAGCAGCAGCAGGCGCTCACCAACTAGCGAGATCCGGATAAGTTCATCAATATCGGACGGCGTGCTTCTTTAATTATATTTACTGTTATCATAACCATTTTTGCCAACTTTTTGCGATGCATTTCGCTGAACCCCTGCTAAATTCCTGCATTAAAAACTACCAATTAGTTGATTAATAGATTCCTGTGGACATTCGATCATTGCCAAAGGAGAAGAAGATTCAAGAGTGTTTTGAGGTTAACACCTGGTTCTAAGAGGTCACTTTAGTAAAATACAACGTATCCCTAAGGCTAGTCATATCCAAGCCTTTAAATATTTCCTAGCGAATCACCAAGCGCACGGATCCCAGGGGGGAGCTGACACAATGAACGCGATTGGGAGCTGTGGCTCGAAGCCAGGGTTATGCCTTGGGTCTCGGCACCAATGTAAGCGGGGTAGACGTTCGGACATAAGGCAGTTAGGGGCTAGGCGAGTCTCCCCAACGACCTGTTAACAACCGTTACTGGACAACAGGTTTCACAACACCGCCGTTAGAGGAGGTTAACTGACGGATCTAACACTTGGCGCCCAACGTGGGGCGGTGTTGTGAAACCTCTTGTCCAGTAACGGTATTTTACTAAAGTGACCTCTTAGAACCAGGTGTCAACCTCAAAACACTCTTGAATCTTCTTCTCCTTCGGCAATGATTGAATGTCCACAGGAATCTATTCATCTACTAATTGATATTTTTATTATAATAGTTCAGCAGGGGGACAGCCAAATGCTCAGCACAAAATCAGCAAATATTGTTATAATAAAGGTAAATGCAATTGTATGAATAAAGAATATAATGGTCCATAATAGCAATCTATCTCATTCTATGACCTCCAGGGCACAACATGGGAGATTCGTGATAATATAAATGGGAGGGTAGAATTCTAATACAGTGTAATCCGCTTATAGTGATCATGTTTGTCCGGGTCAAATTGATCACTATAAGCGGTTGATTACTATAACCGAAATTTTCTAATTTTCTTTATTTTTTATGCAGATTACCATCCAATTGACATTTGTATATATAATACATTAATACATGTATAAAGTAATGAAACGGACAGCTTTGCTATTTACTGGATTTTATTACAGTAAGTTAACTGAAAAATACTGTACAGTACGTACATTAACGTTACAGTACAGCTGTTTGAAACGCGATTCAAACAGCAAATTAAATGACAGCATTGCACTGTGTAGCTATAAATCAAATACACTACAGTAGGCTACTGTATATGAAAAAACTGTACTGTATAACTTACAGTAGTTCCACATATAATAGGCTATAATTTAAAGCTGTATATTGTGCCGAATAAGCCGACAGTTAGTGCAAATACTGTAGCCACAGCTTGGCGGTTTCTTAACAGTCAAAACTCGTAACAGAGCTTGAAAAAAAACGTAGTCTCTGATCTTAGTAAAAATAAGAGCAACAGCGCTCACCAGCCGTTGAAGACGTGCACGCACTCACCAGCCGTTGAAGACGTGCACGCGCGAGCCGCCGTTGAAGACGTGCACGCGCGAGCCGCCGTTGAAGACGTGCACGCGTGAGCCGCCGTTGAAGACGTGCATGCGCGAGCCGCTATAAATTACCGTAATTTATTAATTTCTCCCACGTTATGTATAAAAGGACCCAAAATGATCACTATAAGCGGACTGCTTGATCGCTATCAGCAAATTATTTAAACAGTGTTTGTATAGGAACGATTCTGTCCCAGGCTTTTTGATCCATATAAGCGGTTGATCACTATATCCGTGATCACTATAAGCGGATTACACTGTATATCTGTTTTTTATAGGAGATAGAGTCACGACTGCAGCGGTAGTAGCTAACAGCTCCCGGATGGAGCCTCAGTTCGTCAGGTTCAGTGGTCAGGACTGCCAGTGTAACAATTGTTGAATGATGCCCATAGCAATGCATAATTCTGTATGACATACGTGACTGAAAGGCCATGAACTTATTGTGGGCCTATTTCCTTTATTTTTTATACCAAGGTTTTGCCTACAACAAGGCATGACAATAGAAATAGAAACACCTCACACCTCACACACACACATATGTATAACATACGTGACTGAAAGGGCGTGAACTTATTGTGACCCTATTTCTTTTATTTTTTTTATACCAAGGTTTCGCCTACAACGAGGCATGACAATAGAAATAGAAATACCTCACACCTCACACCCACACACACACGTTTCCTCCTTATTATTATTATTATTATTATTATTATTATTATAATATTATGAAGTGTTTTGACAAATGCATAATTCTGTATTTCTTGTTAATTAACATATGTGACTGTAAGGCTGTGAGCCTATTATAGCGTTATTTCTTGGAAACAAACAAAGCTCAAACGAACGAAGCTTCGCCTGCAAGACGCAATGACAATGTATAATTCTGTGTTTTTTTGGTACCAAAGCTACGCACGCAACAGAAACACAACATGTATATCCTGCCATAGGTGTGATATGCAAACTAGACGCCCAGGCATGTATCTGTGCACGATGGAAAGTTACAGAGGATGCTGTCAACGGGCATTGAAAAAAAATATATCTGCGAGGCTGCGCACGCAGATACATGTATATCCTGCCATACTATAGGTGTGATATGCAAATCAGAAACCCAGGCATGAATCTGTACACGATGGAAAGTTACAGAGGATGCTGTCAACGGGCATTGAAAAAAAATATATCTACGAGCCTGCGCATGCAGATACCCAATCTTGGGGTATAAATATAGGGACAGGGCAGGGAGGTTAGAGTTCGATACCTATTATCAGACTCAGTTCTTTTAAGAACTAACTAGCAATAGCACAAACCCTCGAAAGAGGCTAACTTAGCACCCTGGATATGGGATATTAGAATAGGACACCCTAGACAGAGGAAGATAATATAGATGAACTACAAATACCATTACATACATCGCTTCGCTTTGCTCATTATTTTGAGATAACCCATGTAACAAAAGAATAAAACCAATCCCACCTTGTAAATAAGGAACTGGGAGTAAACCAAAACCGGGTCTATTATTGAGCCCTCTCCAGGACCACTGAGATATTGAAGACTGAGACATCAGATCGACACCAGCGCCCCGAAGGTGAGTGCATGGGAAACCTAACGGATACAAGTACAGCAGGTTTTAGGTATTGATTAAACCTCATCTGTAACCACCGTTGTAAGAGGTTGAGGAGTATGTATAAGACTATACAGGAAGTAAGTCTATATATGGGAGGGAGAACTTGTCAAGTCACAAAACAAATCCTAACGAGTAGCCGCCTACCTAGCAGAAATGGACATTAATATCGCTATATTGAAATGAGGCCTAAATACTGAGTGCGATACAATTCTCCGAAGGGACGCGAGGTATTATATAAGTTGGTGTCAACTAATAAACGGCAAGTGTAGTCCATGGGTAGGAATACGGATAAATCATACAATCGATAGATAACCAGGCGGGTGTGGGGATACTTACAAGTCCCCGGCTGAGCGCCGCTGTGTTGGAGTTCTCTCCGGTGGACGAGAGGGTCGCCTCCATGCGACTGCAAGTCACTGGGGGGAAGGCTCTGACTGTTGTGTGTGCCTACACACCAAACAGCAGCTCAGAGTATCCGGCCTTCTTGGAGTCCTTGGGTGACATCCTGGAAAGGGTTCCATCCGGGGACTCCATAGTTCTACTGGGGGACTTCAACGCACACGTGGGCAATGATGGAGAAACCTGGAGGGGAGTGATTGGGATGAACGGCCTGCCCGATCTGAACCAGAGTGGTGTTTTGTTATTGGACTTCTGTGCTAGTCATGGACTGGCCATAACAAACACCATGTTCGAACATAGGGTGGTCCACAAGTGTACCTGGTACCGGACCACCTTAGGCCAAAGGTCGCTGATCGACTTTGTAATCGTATCAGCAGATCTGCGGCCGCATGTTTTGGACACTCGGGTGAAGAGGGGAGCAGAGCTGTCAACTGATCACCACCTGGTGGTGAGTTGGATCAGATGGCGCGGGAGGCTGCCAGACAGACCTGGTAAACCCAAACATGTAGTGAGGGTGAACTGGGAACGTCTGGTGGAAGCCCCTGTCCGTAGGGTCTTTAACTCCCACCTCCGGAAGAACTTCTCGTGCATCCCGGGGGAGGTTGGGGACATGGAACCTGAGTGGGCCATGTTCAGAGCCTCCATTGTAGAGGCTGCAGCTCGGAGCTGTGGTCAAAAGGCTGTCGGTGCCTGTCGTGGCGGCAACCCAAGAACCCGTTGGTGGACACCAGCGGTGAAGGAAGCCGTCAGGCTGAAGAAGGAGGCCTTTCGGGCCTGGTTGGCCCAGGGGTCTCCTGAAACAGCAGACAGGTACCGGGAGGCCAAAAGGACCGCAGCTTCAGCGGTTGCTGAAGCAAAAACCCGGGTGTGGGAGGAGTTCGGGGAGGCCATGGAGCAGGACTTTCGGTTGGCCTCAAGGAGGTTCTGGCAAACTGTCCGGCGACTCAGGAAGGGAAAGCAGGGCTTGGCTCAGGCTGTGCTCAGTCGGGGAGGAGAACTGCTGACCCAGACTGAGGATATTGTCGGGCGGTGGAAAGAACACTTTGAGGAGCTCCTGAACCCGACCAGTACGTCCTCTGTGGAAGAGGCAGAGTCTGAAGACTCGGGGGAAGTCTCACCCATATCCTTGGTAGAGGTCACTGAAGTAGTCAAAAAGCTCTTCAGTGGCAAGGCGCCAGGTGTGGATGAGATTCGCCCTGAGATGCTGAAGGCTCTGGACATTGTCGGGCTGTCGTGGCTGACACGCCTAGTCAATGTAGCGTGGAGGTCGGGGACAGTACCTGTGGAATGGCAGACCGGGGTGGTGGTCCCCATTTTCAAAAAAGGGGACCGGAGGGTGTGCTCCAACTATCGGGGTATCACACTGCTCAGCCTCCCCGGGAAAGTTTATTCCAGGGTGCTGGAAAGGAGGCTCCGGCCGATTGTCGAACCTCAGCTCCAGGAGGAACAATGCGGATTCCGTCCTGGCCGTGGAACAGTGGACCAGCTCTTTACCCTCGCAGGGTTGTTGGGGGGCGCATGGGAGTTTGCCCATCCAGTCTACATGTGCTTTGTGGACTTGGAGAAGGCCTATGACCGTGTCCCCCGGGGAATCATGTGGGGGGTACTACGGGAGTATGGGGTACCGGGCCGTTGGTACGTGCCATTCGGTCCCTGTACGAACAAAGTGCGAGCTGCGTCCGTATTCTCGGCACAAAGTCAAGCATGTTCTCAGTGGGTGTTGGACTCCGCCAAGGTTGCCCCTTGTCACCGGTTCTGTTCGTGATCTTCATGGACAGAATCTCAAGGCGCAGCCGAGGTGAGGAGAGTGTCCGGTTTGGGGACCTCAGAATTGCATCTCTGCTCTTTGCAGATGATGTGGTTCTGTTGGCTACATCAGACCGTGACCTCCAGCATGCACTGGGGCGGTTTGCAGCCGAGTGTGAAGCAGTCGGGATGAGAGTCAGCACCTCCAAGTCTGAGGCCATGGTTCTCTGCCGGAAAACGGTGGAGTGTTCCCTCCGGGTTGGGAGTGAGTTGCTGCCTCAAGCGAAGGAGTTCAAGTATCTCGGGGTCTTGTTCACGAGTGAGGGCAAAATGGAGCGGGAGATGGACAGACGGATTGGTGCAGCGTCTGCAGTGATGCGGGCGCTGTACCGGTCCGTTGTGGTGAAGAGGGAGCTGAGCCGGAAGGCGAAGCTTTCGATTTACTGGTCCATCTACGTTCCAACCCTCACCTATGGTCACGAGCTTTGGGTAGTGACCGAAAGAATGAGATCGCGGATACAAGCGGCCGAAATGAGTTTCCTCCGCAGGGTGGCTGGGCTCAGCCTTAGAGATAGGGTGAGGAGCTCAGACATCCGGAGGGAGCTCGGAGTAGAGCCGCTGCTCCTCCGCATCGAAAGGAGTCAGCTGAGGTGGTTCGGGCATCTGATTAGGATGCCCCCCCGGGCGCCTCCCTTTGGAGGTTTTCCGGGCACGTCCAACTGGGAGGAGACCCCGGGGCAGACCCAGAACTCGCTGGAGGGATTACATATCTCGCCTGGCCTGGGAACGCCTCGGGATCCCCCAGGAGGAACTAGAGAGTGTGGCTGGGGAGAAGGAAGCCTGGGGGGCCCTGCTTAGCCGGCTGCCACCGCGACCCGATCCCGGATAAGCGGACGATAATGGATGGATGGATGGATGGATTGATACTACTAACCGTCCATATAATGATGGTACGGACTAAAGAAGCACGCCGTCTGATTCTGATGAACTTCCGGATCTCGCTAGTTGGTGTGTGCGCCTACTGCTCTACACAGGGCTCCAGCCCCTCCTTTCGTGCGCACTGTTGAAGCCCATGGCTCTTATCTATGAATCTGTCTAAATAGCAGCTGGGAAGCTTCACAGCCTTGCTGGGAAGCTTCACAGCCTTGTTGGGCTGCGGGACCGTCGAGAGAAACCCAATGTGGACTGGTTAAATAAATATTAGGAAAAAATGGGAAGAATTCCGAAAACAATATTCCGAGAAAAAGTATTCCCAAAATGGGTATATTCCGAATGAGTATATTCCAAGAGTTTCTTCTGTTTTATTCTTCTGTTTGATTCCAAGAGTTTCTTCTGTCTTGTTCTAATAAATCTTCTGGGTTTCTAAAGTGCCTTTCTCTCTATCTCCTGGGGGTGGTCTTCAGTCCTGGGTGTTCTCGTCTCGTCGTCCGGGGGTTGTACTCATCTATTTCACTCAGTTGTTTTCTATTATACTGGAGTCCGGCCTACTATTTTTTCTATCCCCTTGTCGCATGCACAGTTGCCTCTTGCCCCGGTCACTGTCCTCAGATCACCTGGGTTCTACCTTACAATTTTTTCATAACACACAAAAAGTGCTGACTATCATGGAAAGGCCCCTGCTTAGGATCGTGGGTACTTTCCACTTCTCCTCTGGGCCTTTGGGTACTTTCCACTCGGGGGTGTGTCCGCTACTTTGAGAAGAACCACCTGGAGCTCTGTCAGTGATGCCGCCATCCAGTTTTTACTAAAATGAACTACAACCGTTAGAGCTTAGCGCTTTAGTGCTCTCCTAGGCATATGATATACTTGCCACTATGGACCCAATGGTTACCGGCTATAGCAACAGATACTCAATGATTACACATACCATCAACAGACTGTGGTCTATACTTATGGTAATACACTCGTAATGACTCCCTTAAGTTTCTTAATAGTTATTTCAGTCAACACCTCTTGCCATTCATAACACGGAATATAATAACTATGATTATGAATAAAAAAGAATCATAACACAATATGACCTAGATATGATCGATAATAATCCACCCATAACACATCACCTACTTGACTTATGATGAACAACACAAAACATCATAATGGTTATACATATAGATTATAATTATCCCGCTTCACCCTTACTTTCCCCATCATCACATGGTTTTGTGGACACCGGTGAATCAACCCTACTTGACAGTTTGTGTGTGTGAATGAAGTACAGTTGAAATACAGTTGTTCATCTTAATTTTCTCACTTGCTGTTTGAGAATGATAGTCGTTATTGTTGTTATTATTATTGTTATTCATTGTGTGTTCTTAATGATCTCATTTACGTGTGTGAGAGTGTGTATGAGAGAGAGAGAGAGGGAGAGAGTGTTTGAATGAAGTACATTTTCTGAAATACAGTTGTTCTTAATTTTCTCACTTGCTGTGTGAGAATGATAGTTATGTTCTCAATGCCCCTTGCATTGTATGAGAATTGTGTGGAAGGGTTTGCTAGTTCTAGTGCTACCCCCTTTGTACATCGTGGCTGTGGCTGACAAAAGTTAACAATAAATAATGTTATTAGGAATAAATGTGCCTCCTGCGTGAACTGTGCATAGCTGAATAGACTAGTATTTTAACGTCGGTCATACGGTCGGTCGTTTTAGAGTCACAACTTGCCTGCTGTGGTCCTGCTAGATAGACAGTGTGGTTTACGTGTACCGTTAAACTTGAGTTTCTCCGTCAGAGTTGACAGAGTCGTAAAACTCCGAGCCCTTAAACAACGTTAATGAAGTCACACTGTGTATTGTCTGTGTCGAACTGACCTTCGTCGGCATCATGAAGCTCGTCAACGGGGTTCCTGTCTGTGTCTCAACGCGACATCTCTCCACACTCCTCCTGCGTAGCGGACAGCGGAGGGGGGCCCACTGACGACGGTGCGTTCCAGTCGTGCTCGGAATTTGTGATTGGTCATCTGCTGTGGCTGAAGCATGAGAAGCCGACGCGGAATGATTCAAAGTCGAGTCAGACACGTCGAGCTTCTATGCCGTTTCGGACGTGCGAGTCACACACCTCTGGGATGGGAGAAAAGAAGAAGTTAGGCGTGCACTTTCAGTATTACGTGCACTATTAATATGACTGTCCAACAGCATGTGCAATACTCTATCATGTGCTGTATTACTATTATTATAATTATTATCATGTTGTCTATAAATATGATCTATAACACTGCCGCTCATCTCCTCTCATCATCATGTGCAATATTCTTAATGTCATGTCCAATAATATTTCACTTAAATTACGCCAAATTGTTTTCGCCGTCGGGAATATCTTGCCTACATATTTGAACTGTACATTTGTAAATCCGTTTATTGGGGAGGACTATTAAGGACTGTATAAGGTGGTTCCCCAGGGCGATCCTTTTAATGTATTTTATTCCACACTATAGGCATGGCATTCTTTACTTCACAATTATCCGTGTGGTCTGTAACACAATACAGGACAAAGCATAATGCTATCAATAAATGAGATCAACACAACATATGAACATGAACTAGGCTGTAATAACAACGTGTAAACTCAATGGCTAAACACCCAAAGAATAACTCAGCTGATGAAACACATTCATAACGAAGTCTGAACTGGCTCACTGGACATAGAACATAGAAAGCGGAGCTGCCGAGCTAACGGCTAATTCGAAGCGAGTGTAAACAACATGAAATATCTCAACAATCAACAAATATGTCAATGTTGTGCACAAAGCACAAAGGGGCAGACTCACATATCGTCATGGACGCACCACGTATAGAGCAGATCAAATCTAACTTCCTCCTTTCGGCCTTCTCCTTTGTTTTTGCGGCTGGTCCCGCCCCCGGGCCAGGGGGCGGGACCAGCCGCCCCCAAATGTACAGAGTACATTTGCTCCAAATAAAGGTGATAACAGTGTATTCACTGTCTGGAATAGCTGGCAAGACAACCAGTCGGGCTACTGGTCTGGTGTAGACACAGTCCTTGATCCTCACGTCGGCTGACCTGACGTAACCATCGGAACTGGGGTGTACTTTGATGAAACGCCCAATGGGCCAAAGGGCTCATGGCAGTTGTGGATCGACCAGCATCACGACAGAATCAGTGAGGTCGACTGGAGTAGAGTGCCACTTTTGGCGGCTTTGCAGACCGGGAAGATAGTTCCTGATGAAACTTGACCAGAAGCGGTCAGCTAAGACCTGAGAGTGCCTCCAGCGGCGCCGATTAATGAGTTCTGTCTCAGGATAGACGATCTGGGGTATGGATCCGTCAGGCCGCCCCATCAATAGGACGTTGGGTGCAACAGGGTCAAGGTCGGTGAGACTGGAAGAGACGTAGCCCAGTGGCTTCGAGTTGAGGATCCCTTCTACTTCAAGAAGCACAGTCCGGAGTACTTCTTCCGTCACAGATTGGGCTCCTATTGTGGTGTATAAAGCAGTCTTGACGGAACTGATCTCCCGCTCCCAGACTCCCAGTGGGGTGCAGCAGGGGGGTTGAAGTGGAAGGCAATCTTGTGCTTAGCAAGCTGTTGTTGTAGGTCGGGAGACAGCTCGGCGAATGACTGGCGCAGTTCCCTCTCTCCTCCCCAGAAGTTGGTTCCATGATCGGAGAACAGCTCTGCTGTTGTCCCTCGTCGAGCGATGAATTGCCTTAGAGCTATCAAGAAAGAGTCGGCATCAATACTTGTCAGGAGGTCCAGATTTACCCCTCGGGTGGTGAGACATTTGAAGATTATTCCCCATCTTTTCTCTTTGCGTCGTCCCACCTTAACTTGAAATGGTCCAAAGCAGTCCATTCCTGTGGAGTAGAATGCAGGCTTAAAGAGACACAAGCGAGCTGGGGGTTAGTCGGCCATCTTGGGGACAGCTGGTCGAGCTTTCCAACGTTGGCATTCAGTGCAGGTGTGTTGGTAGCGACGGATAGCTTCACGCCCACGCAGGATCCAGAATGTACGGCGAAGCTCGGCGAACACTTTCTCTGGGCCAGGATGGCACAGCCATCTTGATGGGTGACAGCTTGGTAGATGGGTGACTCGGGTCTAAGACAATAGGGTGCACAGTTGCCTAGTCTAAATCTTCTGCTCGACGGAGTCTGCCTCCGATGCAGCAAAGCAGCGAGCTCGGGAATCAATGTGACACAAGGCAGTATCACTCGGAATGATTCAAAGTTTATTCCGATACATAGAGCATATATACATTTTGGGATGGGAAGAACAGAGGAGCATTTACATGTAGACACAACAAATCATCTTGGGAAGCAGCCGTGGAGACACACCCCCTCCCCCTCTCAGATGGCCATTCAGGGAGCAGGGACAACAAGGCCTTACAGATAGGAGTGAAGATAACTAGTCACGTAGGCCAAACAGCTAACTAGTCACGTAGGCCAAACGATAGAGTGGAAAGTTACTGACCCACAAGATTAATACATCCACAACTCCCAACAGTGTCTCTGCATTGCGGTAATCTTCAGCAGTCAGGTCGACACCCTGATCTGCCGCCCCATACACTGACTCACATCGGGTAACGGTGTACTGAACATGGTAGAGGTGACACCACAGAATGTGGATCTGCGGAGCTCGGAGATGTCCTCATCAGGTTCCTCAGCAGGCTTTACAGGCCATCTGTCTGGAGGGTGCAGGAGGAAGGGTGGTCCTTGGCTCCATCTGTTAGGCTCCACCAGCTCTTTTGCCTCTGGTGATGTCGTCTGCAGGGTTCCTCGCTGAATCCACATAATGCCATTTGTGGAGGTCTGTGAGCTCTTGAATTTCCGTGACTCTGGTGCCTACGAAGACCTTGTAGCGACAGGACTCAGACTGCAGCCATGTCAGCACTGTGGTGGAGTCCATCCACAGGATGGTCTGGTCGATCTTGAGGATAAGCTCTCTTTGTATGAGGTTCAACAGTTGAGCTCCAGTGACGGCTGCACAAAGCTCCAACCTGGGCATGGAGTATAATCGTTTGGGCGCAACTCTGGACCGGGCCATCAGGAAGGACAGTTGGACGTTATCCTGATGGTCAGCTGTCCTTAGGTATGCCACTGAGCCATAAGCTTGTTCAGACGCATCGCAGAATATGTGTTCCTCTCGAGTGATGCTTGACTGGTCTACTTCGGCGGGCTCATATGCTTGAGGCAGGATGACCTGGGGGAGTGTCATGGAAAATTACATTCAGTCACGTATTATGCATGATTATAAGTTTCTCTTCACTACAAACCATCTCCTCTCAAGGACACATTCCGAATGTCTCGCCATGAAGTGATGGCGCCGTGTCTGATAGTAGAAGGAAACATTGAAGTCTCTATGCCCCCTTGAACACCGGCATTTATGTAACGGTCTGAGAAGGGGGGAGAGAGCTTTCCCTTTGGCCTTGTAAATTATCTATTGCAGCCTGCCATGTCTGGGCGGGAAAATGACTATAAAGCTTATGAACTCCTATGTCTTGTTGGCTCCTTCGCTCTCAGACCCCACTGTTAGTGTGTCTGACTGAGAACGACCCATCAGCGCTGATTATATGTATCGATACTTAATAAATGTTGTCTTCTATACTGGTCTAAAATCCACTGGTGACAGAGTTGTTTCTTATTAGTTAACAGATTTCCACCACAGGGAGGTACTGCAGCTCTCCCTACCAGTCGTTCCAGGCTTGCAGAAGGTCCTGGGGAAGAAGAGGGTAATCCCAGTCCCTGTGTTTGTCCCAGAGGCTTCTGACCAACATTTTGGCCAGAGCTCAAGGCTGTCGGACCGGGCCGCCTTGGGTAGATGGTTGACGCTGGGGACATTACTGGCCCACTGACGGAGGTCGAAGCCTCCAGATGACAGTAGCTCTCGTAGCTTGTCTACTAGCCGTCTAGCCTCCTCTGGACATAGAAGCAATTCTCTACTGAGAACCTCACATCGTCTCCAGGTTGACTGTGGTCGTTTACGTGGCATTGCAGGGTGAACGTAGCACAGCATGGGCTGCAGGTGGTGCCAAAGGGAAGCACCTGCCACTCAAACACCGCTGGGGGATGCTCTCTAGTTGTGTCTCACCAAACGAAATGGAGGAGAGACCGATCTTCTGGGAGGAGGATGACTTGGTGGAACATCCCCTTGATGTCTCCACTTATTGCGACAGCATGCTCGCGGAACCGCAGTAGCACCCCCAACAATGATGCTCCAAGGGTAGGGCCGGACAGTAGAGACTCGTTCAAGTTCTGACCCTGGTACTGGAAGGAACAGTCGAAGACGAGGCAATTCTTGTTATTATGACTCACCATGTGGTGGTGGATGTACCACGATTCTCCTTGTTGGGTGGACATTTCGGGGCTTAGCTTTGTTACTGCACCAGCTTGGATAGGTTTCTGTATCTCTGCACTTGTTGCGTGTTCGCTCTGTTATTAGGGGATCTCAGGGATGATCGAGGCCTATGCCTCCGCCTCACCACCTCTCTGGCCGATATTAACTATGCGACATAAGCGGTTTACATGATGCGCGTTCGCTCTGTTATTAGGGGATCTCAGGGATGATCGAGGCCTATGTCTCCGCCACACCACCTCTCTGGCCGATATTAACTATGCGACAATACGCGGTTTACCTACCGATTGTATGATTTATCCGTATTCCTACCCATGGACTACGCTTGCCGTTTATTAGTTGACACCAACTTATATAATACCTTGCGTCCCTTGAGAGGATTATATCGCACTCAGTATTTAGGCCTCATTTCATTTCCGATATTACTGTCCATTTCTGCTAGGCAGGCGGCTACTCGTTAGGATTTGTTTTGTGACCCACTTGACAAGTTCTCCCTCCCATATATAGACTTACTTTCTGTATAGTCTTACATATGGGTACTCCTCAACCTCTTACAACGGTTGTTACAGATGAGGTTTAATCAATACCTAAAACCAACTGCACTTGTATCCGTTAGGTTTCCCGTGGGACTCACCTTCGGGGCGCTGGTGTCGATCTGATGTCTCAGTCTTCAATATCTCAGTGGTCTTGGAGAGGGCTCAATAATGGATTGGTTCTACACCCAGTTTTGGTTTAATCCCAATTCCTTATTTGCAAAGTGGGAATAGTTTTATTCTTTTGTCACATGGGTTAAATCAAAATAATAATATCAAAATAATAAGCAAACCAAAGCGATGTATGTATTCAAAGTTTATCTATATTATCTTTCTCTATTTAGAGTGTCCTATTCTAATATCCCTCATGCAGGGTGCTAAGTTAACCTCTCTCATCTGACGTCTGAGTCTCAAAGTCTGAGCTTGAGCCTGTAGTCTGCCTCCGGAGTTCCTATCTTTATACCCCAAGATTTGGTATCTGCGTGCGCAGGCTCGTATATCTATTTTTATTTTTTTTTATTTTTTTCAATACCCGTCAGCATCTTTCTGAAACCTTCCACTGTGTTCAGATTCATGCCTGGGCTTCAGATTTGCATATCACATCTATGACTTTTTTCTTTCTCTAATGCCTGTCGGTCGCATCCTCCTGTAAATTCCACCGCATACAGGTTCATGTCTGGGCGCCTAGTTCGTATATCACCCTATGGCTGGATATACATGTCTCTTTGCAGTGGCGTAGCCAGGATTTTTCAACAGGGTGGACTTTTGCGAATTAGGGTGGGCCACTATTTTTTACATTATTATTTTTTTGATTCCGATATAGGCAGTACAGCAATTGTCCCAAAATGAAACAACACGTGATTTCATGACAGATCAGACGATTAATGGCAAACAATAATAGGCTACATTGATAAATAGATTATACTTTATTCATCCCCGGGGGGGGGATTTAAGGCACAACATGCATGCATCCATGTGATTTTAAAATTGAACATAAAGACTTGTCAAATAGCTAGTCAAGACCATGGAGAAGAGAACCATATAAAGTAGCCTGGGCTAAATATGAACAAAAACACGTACGCCAGGCTAAGGTTGTAGGCGATTGCGAGCGCTTTGTAAACATGTAACAAAAAAAACCAGACAGCCTGAACCCAAAACATTGATTCTGAAGGTACTATTAAAAATAACAAAACATAACAGAACAACTTCTGACCAAGAAGGCTGTTGAGTTCAACAAACATTTCAGGGATTTTCAATTCGGTGCGTGCGTGCTGAGTGTGAGTGCGTGTGAGTGTGAGTGCGTGTGAGTGTGAGTGTGAGTGCGTGTGAGTGTGAGTGTGAGTGTGAGTGTGAGTGTGAGTGTGAGTGTGAGTGCGTGTGAGTGTGAGTGTGAGTGTGTGAGAGAGAGAGAGAGAGAGATGAACTCGGAGCTAAATCCGTCCTGATGGCCACTGAATTGGCATTATTATGGGCTATTTTTTCGTTCCTTGAATTTCAAGTTAATGCCGGGCACTTCTGATAGGGTGGGCCAGCTGTCAATCATAGTGGCACTGGCCCACATTGGCCCTTATGTGGCTACGCGCCTGTCTCTTTGTGCGCAGCCTCGCAGATATATTTTTTCTATGCCCGTTTGGTCGCATTTTCCATCGTATACATGCTTGGGCTCCTAGTTCGCATATCACACCTTTAGGCATGATAGACGTGTTGTGTTCGTGTTGCGTGCATAGCATTGGTTACCAAGAAATACAAAAATTATGCATTGTCACACTGCGTTGTAGGCGTAACTTTGATACAAAAGAATAAGGTTCCAAGAAATAGGGTCATAATAAGTTCTTGGCCTTTCAGTGACATAAGAATTATAGAATTATGCATTAATCAAACTATTTCATAATATAAGAATTATGCATTAAACTAAACACTTTATAGTATAAAAATTATAAGAATAATGTGATGGACGTGAGGCGCCCCACGCTTCTACTCGAAGCGTGCTGCTGCAGGCAAAACAGGAAATGGAGCCCAACGGTTATGCATTGCCACATAGGCCCTTGGCTTAAACAGTCACACATACAGAATTATACATTGTCATTGAAGGTGTGAAAGTTTGATGCGAGGCGCGCTCTCCACCTTCACTGTCCAGTCTCAGGCTGGAAAAAGCAGGCTAAAAAACCCCAGTACATAAAACAATTAAAGAAACAGGTTCACAACAAGTTCACAGACCTTCGCTGGTGTTGTCAAAGAAATAAACCTTATAGGCACACATGTCATACAGAATTATTATGAAATACAGAATCAAATAATATAAGAATTATAAAACAAACGGTCATGGGGCCAACCCAAGTTCTCATTCTTTGTACCAGGAAACATGTGTCTGTGAGTGCGCCCCCGCCTCTACCCTCATCTCTGCTGCAGAGACATGAAAAAACACAGGACAACACAATTCACGTACAGGCCCTTCGCTGGTGTCGTCTGTCGAAATAAACCTTATATGTTACACATCAGTCACAAATGCTACACAGAATCATGCATTGCTAAAGAAATACAGAAATAATATAATAAAGAAATAATTATTAATTAATACAGAATTGCAGTCACATGGCCCCCAACTCCAGTCCTTTCCATGAGGACAAGAAGAAGTCCTTCACAGAATAGTCCCAACCTTTATGTCCATAAACCTCTAGGTTAGCATAACAACTCGCCTGTGGTCCCGTTTTAAATTCCCATTTCCAAAATAATTTTGGTTTAGGCCATGTTCTTGTGGTTAATTCGGTATTTAGATTAGCCCGAAATCCATCGACAGAATATCTTCCTAATAAGCCAGTATAGAGGAAATTTTCCCCCCGTCCTCAGTTCCTTGGTTCAAGAGTTCTTTTCGGCACATATGCAAGGCTACTCCCATTCTGTTCCCAGCCGTCATATCCGTTATACCCATACTAGGCCAATTTTCCTCATCGCACACAATGTTTCTATCTGCATAGGTACTTCCTAGAGGAAGGATTTTGCTATGTTGTACATTTAAAAACATCCCGTATGGATTACCACACAACGTCCCGTTTTTAAACCTACTCCGGTAGGGCCTACTAATCCATTGGTCTCCATTTCTTTCTAACGTGCTACCTGTCATTGTGCGAGTCTCCACCTGACTTACTTGCCAATTGTATCCTGATCTTATTTGTTCATCTCTGTTATCATAGTCATATAGAGTTTTCCATCTAATCTCCGTTCCCTCATTCCATTGCAAATTCATTACATTATGTTTTTCGTATGTGGACCATACCTCCTGGTAATCATAATGTCCTTCCCTTAACATCCGATAGGTGGTTTTATTCCCGTCCTCAGCATTCATTATTATATATGGTAAGGATAAATTACTCGCTCCTAAGTTGTCCATGTCTTTACTTGTTGCATACTTTGTTACTGCTCCCAGAGGTGGATGCGCCAGTCATTAGGCTTACCCACTGTTATATCCAGAACCTTTCTAATTTTGTATTACAATTATTTGTGGAATAATTCCTTTTCACTTCTAATTGATCCACGCATGCCTGTATCATTTCCACCCATTTTGAGCTACCCCCTGGTACAAATGGTAGAAATGTAGTTGGTTCATCTTTCTTATATCGTATCCCACCCAATTCGCACCCAGCATTGGTTGCACAAATCGCATCCGGATTTCCTTGCCTACTTCCAACTGTTTCTTGGACTGACCCAAATTCATTCTCTAAACATTTCCCCGTTGTACCACTCCAACTTCCTTTATTGGAACCTGCCACTCGTATCCTTGGGTAATTATAGAATCCCCAGAAACCAGACACATTTACTTTTTCGGCATTGGTACCATCTATTCTCCCATCTACCGAACCCTTCCGACGAGATATTTGTGTTGTCGTGCCATGCCTGTACCTTCTCACTATTCATATTTGGGAGAGTATTAAACCATTCCCAATGTTTTCCATCTGTAGTTCTATTATTCAAAAAACACCCGGGATGCCATGTTGCCTTTCCCCCATTAGCTGTTCGGCCCAGACTATTGGATGATAGGTCCAGTTAAAGAATTCTCCAATTTCTCGTTCTTTTTCTAGAGCACAGTGTTGGCACCGCCCTGGGGTCGATCAAGGTCCTCTGCTATACTCCAGATTCCTAGATGCCTTTTTCCTAATCGGTGTCTCCCAAACCATCTCGACAAGTTGCCGTATGTGTTGCTTATTTTCCCCTCTGATAGAGAGAGTGGTCAAGTTTCTTTGCCCCGTAAAATTAACCAGGCTGCCGTACCATGGTTCGGATGGGTCAACATAGTCACCCAATCGTAGGGTTCCACTGTACTCGTCTTTTCCCAGGTACTGGTCTCGTTGGGGGGGACTCCTGTACCATCAATCCGTGTACCGGATTCGGCCAATTACATAATTCAGGTACTAGACTACAGAAGTTGCTGTCCCACTCCGTTTCATTTGGAGAGGTTCTCCCCACCCGACCCATGGACGGGTACTTTTACATCCATATGTTTAAACTCCACCAGGGTAGCTGTTATATCATACACCCTGCTTTCTTGGCTATATTCCCATCTTATTTCCTCCGTATTGGAGACGATGAATCCCAGGAATATAGCATATCCCAGAAGGATTGGGAGTACTATCCATTTTATAAAACACAATTCTCTTCTCCCCGGTCTTAAACGGGCCACCATACCCAGAACGGGCTTTACGGATTCTTTATCCTTTTCTCCCTCCAGGTCAGCCAGACTGGCATATTCTGTTTTAAAACTGCGTCATTACATAAAATACACAACGGCGTTCCTCAAATTGACTGACCATCTCAGCGAAAAATATGATTAGAATTGTGTTAGACTTGTATTTAGTTTGTTTTTGTAAAATATAAACACAGACATTTTTATTAGATTTTTATTTTTAAACACAACAAGATCCAAGAAGTGAAATGAAAAACTAGAATGCCCAACGGAATGTGCAAAAGAACAATACAATTGTCGAGTACTCATGACATAATTCACCACACCTCAACAGAATTAGTTCATGAAGCAACTGCCAGGCACGGCAGAAGGTTACACTGATATACTGTTGTTCCTCCCATAGAAGTGGGAGGGGTTCTTTCATTCAATCTCTTGGTGTTGAGGCAGGTGTAGTCAGGACATTGCTGCAAATAGGCCCCAATCTTGTGATGCCAGGTGCAGTTAGATCGTTATTCTGTTTGAAGAATAATGGTCTCATAAGATAAAGGGCGATACACACTTGGGTATGAGCCCAGCTGCTGATGTTTTGCCCCATCTAGGCTACACAAGGCCATACACAACAATACTTTGCACATCAATCTTTATCAGTGCAAAAACCCTTCTATATTTTATACCACACTACCAACAAGGTATCTCTCAAGCTGCTGGAGTTCTGGGAATCGGAATCGTCAGCCTCCGCGTGGATAGACCAGACAGAAGTGCAATTCGCATTGCAGGAGATCACCGCGGACGTCACAAAAGATTACTACGTGGTGTCAGCCCTCGGGAGTTCAACAGCAATGAGAGTAGCTTCACCTCTCCACATCGTGCCGAAGCCTGTCGGTCGGTGGCGCCTGTGTGGCGATTACCACCGACTCAACAAGGCAACGACACTGGGCCGCTACCCAGTCCCGCACATCCAGGATTTTTCTGCCCACCTGGCTGGAAAGGGAATTTTTTTCCAAAGTAGACCTTCATCCAGGGATACCACCAGGTGCCCGTCCACCTGCTGGATGTCACCAGACGGCGGTGATCACGACTTTTGGGAAAATTTGAGTTACTGCGCATGCCAGGATGACATCCTGGTCACCAGCACCTCGAAAGCGGAACACCTGGGCCACCTCCGGACTCTTTTCGAGCCGCACAGCCTGATTGTAAACCCAGCCAAGTGCCAATTCGACCAGATCACCATTGATTTTCTTGGCCATCGTGTCACCAAGTATGGGGCGGTTACACTCCTGTCGAAGGTGGATGCTGTTGCGACCACCCACTCATGGTCAAGTCCCTGCAGGAGTTCCTGGGCATGGTGAACTTTTACCACCGCTTTATCCCCAGTGCTGCTCAACTTATGTGGCCACTGTATGAGGCCTTTGAAAAGTAAGGCTCCCAAACACCTGGTGGACGATGCGTTTGTGGACACTAAGACAGCTCTGGCTAAGGCAACAATGCTGGCTCCTATCACCATCACCTCTGATGCATCAGACTATGCCGTTGCCGTGGTGTATGACATTCAGCATGTTGCTGGCAAGGCCAATCTCATTGCAGACTGCCTGTCCCGGCGGCTCGGGCGTTCATCACGGCGATCTGACCTCTCCTCCGGCATTTTCCCAGTGGCGGCACGGGGTGACGCGTGACATTCGGGTTTTTTGATTGCTCATTTGCACGTCACGTCGATGATATCATGTCTTGTATGTGAGCAGGCTACGCTACTGCCTGCTGGGAAGCTCTCAGTCTCAAGCACAGAAGTAGGAGATGGGGAGGGGGGACTGAAAGCCTGAGGTAGAGGGAGAAAGGGCGGGGGGGGGGATCTGTCAAATAGCGCACATCTAACTACATTGCTCATGCAATTTGTAAAATCAGTCACATGACGAAAAGTATTATATTTATCCAGTGTGGTATGAGGGGAGACGTGGTTTAGCATCGGCAGGTGAAACAAGGGGGGCGGAGCGGCAAATTCCTGTGATTGACGCAGCTGTCGGAAATTAGCTTAATCAGGAAGGTATACTGTATATGTGACATGTGTTTGCTCTCCCCACAGTAGGAGGCTGGGTACGGAGTTCCAGGGCCCGACACAAGGTCGACGCTGCAACACTAAAGACGCTGACTGCGGGTTTGTTGTGACTACACTCATTTGGCTGAACAGCTGTAACCTGAAACCTCCGCATTTGAGTGTGGCAAGTGTGGTATAAAATATATTAGAGTTTTTGCGAGAAAGAATGATGTGCAAAGGATTGTTGTGTATGGCCTTGTATAGTCTAGATGGGGCAAAACATCAGCCGCTGGGCTTATGGAAGATAACCCAAGTATGTATCGCCCTTTATCTCGTCAGACGAGGTTGCAAAACAGAATAACAAACTAACTGCACTTGGCATCACAAGATTGGGGGGAACAACAGTATATCAGTGTAACTTTTCTGCCGCACATGGTCGGCAGTTGCTTCATGAACTAACATGGTTGATGTACAATAAACCCAACTCTGCTCAGTTCTTCGTAGTCAAAGATTCATCTATTCACAAGTTTATAGTAATTGTGTCAAAATAAGAAAATCCACGACAATACACATACAGGATATGCAGTAAAAATGAAAAGTGTATTTTGTTGATTGGGCTCTGGGCCTGATAAGTGATGTATCCCCAATTTACACTCCCCACCTGACGAGTTTAACCATGCACCAATTTAGAGACCTACACACCTCTGCCATGTATTTCCTGTGGATGCACACTCTCTCCAACGCACAATTATGCATACAAATACAAAGTAATCGTGACGAGGATGATCAACAATATGTGGACCTTGAAACACATGAAGAAAATGGGGCATGTACCCTTGGAATTCCGATCCTATCCTCTATTTTGATCTAAATCATTCTCTCTCTCTCTCTCTCTCTCTCTCTCTCTCTCTCTCTCTCTCTCTCTCTCTCTCTCTCCTCTCTCCCTCTCTCTCTCTCTCTTTCCCTTTCCTCAATCTTTTTGTGTTTTTACCTGAAAGTTAATCGTCGAACGGTTCAATTTGTGTGTGCTTTATACCTGTATTTCCACTCACATCTTGATAATGTGTTTTGAATGCATGCGTATTGTTGAAGTGATTTTTATTGTGTTCATCCATGTGGTCAGAATAGGCGTTGTGTAACAGTATGTCCGTCTAGTAATCAGGAGGTTAAAAGGTTTACGTTCAATTCTCCTGTCCAGATTTCCCATGTAAACTTTTGTATCTTGTTTAGGTTTTTGTTGTTTTGTTTTCATTTACTCCCCATCATTTATTATGTTAATTTCACCCCTTTAATTAGCGTTACTAAATTGTGTTGTAATTAAAGGAGGAACTAGTGCTTGTGGTTGATGGCTCACAGAATCACTGACTTTGGACTTCAACTTCATACAGATTAAATATGCTTTTCACAGATCTTCAAAAGCAGGGTAAAGTTACTTACTGGGACTGCACCAGCAAGGTCAATGTATATTTGCCAGGGGTGGTAAGTAACGAAGTAAAAATACTTTGTTACATTAAGTATTTTTCTCGGGGATCTCTACTTTACTTGAGTATGTTTCATTTGCTCCTACTTTCACTCTTACTCGACTACAATTTTAAGAAAATGTTTACATTTCCCCATGGCCCCTCCCAAGTATTCGTTACATTTCCAATCCGATGAAAAAATTGTAATAACTGTCTTTCATACGAGGCCCCAAAGTGTGTGACCCTGAAATTCCATTTTGAAACTAACATCTGCATGAAAGCAGCAGAAGTTAAGAGGTAAAAGATACAAGGTAAGACGACTATTAGAGAATTGTGCAATGAGCGTGAACCATCCCTTTAAGTTGAAATATCGTCAAAATAAACTCTTAGGCTCTCTCTCTTTACACAGAATCTGACTGGCTAGCACATTTGTAAGACGGGTTACTATTTAAGGTTGTTAAAGCTTCTGTTCAGCTCCAGCAGAAAATTGCTGGAGTCCATCCATGCTCTCCTAGGGCTAAATAGAAGCCCTGCAATACTAAACAGCCTTTCACACGCAGCTGAGGCAGGAAGAGGCGTGTTTAACTTGATGGACACCTGACAGACGGAGGGGAAGCTCTTCTTCCAGTAGCGATGACGATGGCGTGCTGCTGAGCGAGCGGGCCGTATGCTGGCTAATTGAGTTTTCGTGCTTTCTTTTAAAAAGGAAACATTTTTTTTCATCGGATTGGAAATGTAACGAATACTTGGGAGGGGCCATGGGGAAATGTAAACATTTTCTTAAAATTGTAGTCGAGTATGAGTGAAAGTAGGAGCAAATAAAACATACTCAAGTAAAGTAGAGATCCCCGAGCTTAAG